>JBAMNC010001923.1:0-360284 GCA_037902135.1 Cetoscarus ocellatus
AGAGTTTTTTTTAAAATGTTTTCTTGAGAATTTGCACTGAGTTAATGATTTTAGCTGTTATGCTTACATGTATCTGCTTCCTACAACAGGGCCTATATTGTTATAGATAAAGAGCAACCAGAGGAAACACCAAAGGAGCACAACACCTCCGAGTCTGACAACGCCTCCGAGTCTGACAACGCCTCCGAGTCTGACAACGCCTCCGAGTCTGACGACGCCTCACAGTCTGACGGCACCTCCGAGTCTGACAGCACCTCCGAGTCTGACGGCACCTCCGAGTCTGACAGCACCTCCGAGTCTGACGACGCCTCAGACTCCTCACAGTCTGACGGCACCTCCGAGTCTGACAGCACCTCAGAGTCTGACGACGCCTCAGACTCCTCAGAGTCTGACGACACCTCAGACTCCTCACAGTCTGATGGCACCTTCGAGTCTGACGACCCCTCACAGTCTGACGGCACCTCTGAGTCTGACGACCCCTCACAGTCTGACGGCACCTCCGAGTCTGACGACGCCTCAGACTCCTCACAGTCTGACAACACTTCCGAGTCTGACGGCACCTCACAGTCTGACAACACTTCCGAGTCTGACGGCACCTCAGAGTCTGACGACACCTCGGAGGAGGACGCAACACCTAATTCAGACAATACATCAAAGGAGGACATCACATCAGATGAGTTTTTTTCAATAATATATCCATGTGAACAGGCCAGTACGCAAATACCAGATCACCTCACTTTCTATGATTCCCTCACTTTTCCTAATCATCCTGACCATTTTAATATAAGCACAAGTTGTCCACCGCAGTCTGATTTTTCGTCAACCCCTTCCAACAAAAGATCAGAATCTGTAGAGGGTGACCTGCTTAATTTAAGTGGTTTTTCTGATTTGAATGCCTGCGACTGTGGTGATGGACTGTGTCTAGATCCTGAGGATTTGGTAAATCAGGGTCTGATTACAACACCACCACCTTTGCTTGCTGATGAAAACAAAGTCGATTTGTTTCCATCCAATTCAGAAAAGTTGGAAGAATTAAGGTTTTTACTAAATAAGCTACTCTCCAACTTGGATAATCAGGTTAGTGGAATTGCCAGTTGTGTTCCAGGTGGTGTTGATTTAATACAGCCCCTCCACGCATCTTTTACTTTGTTTGGTCAGGAAATAGACAGCTATCTCACAGAGTTTAAAGAGCGGGTGGTCTCTGTTGAGACAGCACAAAAACAGATTTGTAGTTTTTTAGAGCTGGTTTTTAACATTGAATAGGTGTCTGTGTTTTTTTAATTTGAGGGGTTGTCCTTCCGATCCACATCTGTCTTCAGGGTTTTTGTTTGATTTTAATTAAAAAAAAAAAAAACATGTCACAGCCACCAAACAAGAAGCCCAAATATAGTGATGCATCTGATGTTTTCATTGACATAGATGATGTAGAATCACAAGAATCACCTCAGCCCTTAACACAATTCTCTACCACTCCTGGCGTTGATGTCTCTAAAATTATCGAATTGGCTTTTAAACAAATCATGTGTGGAAGTGATGATGTAGATATGGCTGATCATTTCTCACAGCTGTGTCATGGGTAGGAGATGTAAGTGTGGATGTGAGTGGAGATGAGGGTCCATCTGTCCTTCCCTTCAGGTGCAACAACAAGCTGATGTTCCCTCTGTGTAGAAGTTGTGCTGTGGATATGAACCAGACAACCTGTACACACTGTGACGATGACAGACAGCTTTCTGGTGTGTGGGTGTCATTTGAGCTTCAGAAAGCGATTGAAAAGGGATATCGCATTGTTAGTATTGATGAAGTGTGGCATTTTCCAGAACAGACAGACACTTTGTTTAAGGATTATGTCAAGACATTTCTAAAATGCAAACAAGAGGCTTCAGGTTACCCCGCACATGTCAAGACACCTGAGCAGAGGAAACAGTACATTGATGAATATTATGAAAAAGAGGGCATCAGACTGGATCCTGATAAAATCTGTGTTAACAAGGCAGTTAGGAGTTGTAACAAGTTGCTCCTCAACTCTTTGTGGGGGAGGTTCAGCATGAGGACTGATATGCTTCGATGTGAACTGATCACTGACCCCTCCAGATTCACCCAGCTGATGTTTAGTGACCAATTTGTCGTCTCACAATTTTGTTTCATGTCAGATGATGTCGCTATGGTACAATGGAGTCATGCTGATGGTAAGTTGTGTAAAGTTCATGACGTGAATGTGTTCATAGGTGCAATGACAACAGCTCATGCCAGGCTCATGCTTTATGACCTGTTGGATAAGCTGCAGGAACGGGTGTTGTACTGTGACACAGACAGCATAGTTTTCACCTCCAAGACAGGTGATTGGGTCCCACCCCTGGGTCCTTACCTGGGGGATTTGACTGATGAAATTAATGACGGTGATGTGTGTGGTCTTCCTGAGGAGGACTACATCACAGAGTTTGTTTCAGGAGGACCCAAGTGTTATGCCTACCGGACCAGCAGAGGGAAAACACAGGTAAAATGCAAAGGGGTGACATTAAATGCTGCAAATGCCGCTATTGTCACCCCCGAGTCCCTGGAGAGCTTGGTTCATGCGTTCGTGGGCAATCAGAGCAGTGGGGCACATCTCATCACCTCAGCTGACACCATTAAACGCAATAAGTACCAGTTACAACTTATAAACGAGACAGTTATGAAAAAGGTGCAGATGGTGTACAATAAACGCAGGGTTCTCAGCGATTACACCACACTGACCTATGGATTTTAAAACAGGTGTGTCTTTTGATGGTAGGCTGCAGCATCCATTCAGTTTGGTGGTGAGTGGACCCTTCCAATTGTGGAAAGACATTTTTTGTGAAGAGTGTCTTAGAAAATGCAGCGAGTGTTATTTCCCACAAAATTGTTAATATTGTATATATTTACTCATGTTGGCAGCCTTTGTATGATGAACTTTTAAAAATTTGCGATATAAACTTTGTACATGGTCTACCTGATACATTATGTGATGATAGCCTGTTACCCCCAGAGAAAAACAACCTTCTTATCATTGATGATTTAATGAATGATGCAAGTAACAATTTAGAAGTACAGAATGTTTTCACAAAATATGTTCATCATAGAAATCTAAGTTGTATATATTTAGTTCAAAATTTATTTATTCAAGGTAAGGCCAGTCGAACAATTAGTTTAAATACAAACTACCTTAGAGATAAATATCAAATTTCGCTTTTAGGTAGACAAATGTTTCCGGGTAATACAAAATATTTTTTAGAGGCCTTCAATGATGCCACGAGCACGCCTTATGGTTATCTACTGATAGACTATAAAGCTAAAACCCCCGATTATTTAAGACTCAGAACAAACGTGCTATCACCTCAGCAGGTTGTGTACATTTCCAAAAAGCAAAAGAAGTAAAATAAAAATAAAATTAAAAATGTCATCTAGGGTACGGAGAAATCTGGCGCTTTTAGAGCTGGTATATAAATCGCCACCAAGCGTCCGAAGGGTTATTGTGAATAACGCAGGCTCAGACTTTATCAATGCTTTGTGTGAAATAGCACTCAATGTCTTACAAGGGAACATTCCACTAAGTGGTAAACAATACAATCAATTGAAAAAGAAGAAAAAATCCATCAAATTAATCGTAGATAAAGGAGTAAAATTGGCAAAAAAGAAAAAGGTCATCAATCAGACTGGTGGTTTTTTGTTACCTCTTCTAGGAGCAGCTATTCCTTTTATATTCAGTTTGATCAACAAGAACTGAAATGGAGCACACTCAAAAAATGTTTTTGGTACCTCAGCACCAGATTGACATGTTGAAGCAACAGCAGCAGCAACAGCAGTACCACCCACCGGATCAAAACGGTCCAAATCTAAGACAGGCTGTGCAAAATGCATTGGACAAAGAAATGGCCGCCGTCCTGCAACTACCAGACATAGACATTTATGAGAAGGCTAAAAAATACAGTGCCGTCTTACAACGCTACCTCACATTGGTGAGACAGGGTGAACGTGAAAAAGCTGTGTTAACATTATCCCTTCCAACTGACAAAACTAGTGATATGGACAATGACCACTCAAACCAGGGTGTGGTAGACATCAAAGATGACCATATGGTTGAAGAAGTATTGAGACATGTGCCTAAAAGAAGTAAGAAAAATGCAGAATATGTTTTGGAGGCATTATGTCGATCAAAAGGACTGGTGTCATGGACTAATCAAGGGGAACTCATTGTTAATAAAAAGACGATTAGAGGTTCTCACCTTTTTGATTTAGTGAAAAGTGTCACTGCATCACACAATATTTGGGACGCTTCAAGACCTTATGGCTGGGATGTGTTTTTAAAAACTCTGGCTTCTTTAAACATACCTTTATCTGCTATCCCAAACACACAGGTAAGGGGTGCCATTGCAGAACATAAGGGAGTTGGTGACACTAGCAGAGAAGGTATTTCTCAAAAGAGCTCACCCTATCTTTCAGATACTCCAAAATTTAGTACCCCTCTCAGAACCCCTAGAGACAGATCAAAGCGAATAAGGACATCTGATGCAAATAATGAGTGGCTGGATTTTTAGACCCTCTTTTCTTGTTTTTTGTCTTTTTTTATGTTTCATCCATTATATTTGCTGGCTCTTTCACATGAATATATGTATAATAGTGATTGAAACTCATCTTTGTGAATTTAAATGTATCCTCTCCACCATTTCAGAATATCGAAAAAGAGAAAGTGAATACGTGTTAAATGTGAATATAAAGAATATTATGGGTTTTTTTTGTTGTGTTTTAATAAAAATGACACATTTGAAATTTAACTGAAATGTATAATACTTACTGAAACTCATCTTTGTGAATTTAAATGTATCCTCTCCAACATTTCAGAATGTGTAAAAAGAGAAAGTGAATAAATGTGTTAAATGTAAATATATAAAGAATATTATGTTTTTTTTGTTTTGTTTGTTAATAAAAAATGACACGTTTGAAATTTAACTGAAATGTCTTTTGTTTTCATTTATTCTTTTTAAAATAATAATAACAGTACATGATTACAACATTACATTGTTTTTTCCATGTTGTACACAGGTAAAATTGTATCCATGACATACACAAGGTTTTATTTTGTTAACAAATTGACAAACCATATCATCATTAAAGACAAGATTATCACTGTACATGTTAATCATTTTGGTATAAGGTATACCTTTTTGTATGTGACACAGAAAAAATACACAATGTTGGCCACATGTTGTAGCATCAAAATTCTGTACTTGTCGGCTTGAATGACATACATCCACACAATTTTTCATAAGGAAATTGTTAATCTCTACAGGAAAATCTACATAGCCAGGTGGGTTACCAAAACTATCAAAGAAATAACCCTCTTTGTGTTTCGCGATGTACACAGCAACCCAATGTTCACCGGGCATAGTCGAGGGTTGTGTGTTTACAATTAACATGGATGGAAATTTACTGACTTTAATTTCTGTGAGTTGATCACACCCCAGTGTTCCGATGAAATCTGTACCATTAATAATTTTATTTCTCATAATACTTGTTGATTCTATAGTATTCATCCTGTTTTAATAGTAATCCAAAAGTACCTGTCTTCTGTTTGATATTTCAATAACTGAATCAAATACAGAATAACATATCAGATTAACTGTTCGGGGGAGTGGTACTCTGAAACGCACCTCCAATCGAACATTTCCTGTTTTAATTAATGAACATTCCCTGAACGCCCCTCGTCAGCCTCTAGGTTGAAGCAGAATAGTGTATATCCGTTAGCATAATCTTCACGTGATATTGCCAGGGATCTGTCTTTGAGATGTCGTCCAGTGGTTTGAATCAGCTGATAATACTCCCTTGCATACTGATCTCTTTGAAAAAGTGGTTGAAAAGGTTTTGCAGGGAATGACTGACCATCAGCATACAAACTGATAAACTCTGTATCATAATGTTCAAAATTGAATGGGTTACGGTTGTAGCTCCCTGTGTATCCCTCGTTGTCAACAAATCCTACTATTATGAATTTAGGGATCTGTCCCATAAACAGGTTGTCTTGCGTGGACACGCGTGTTCCTGCAGGTATAGAATGGGTTTTAATGCCCACTCTGTCAATAGAATATTTCGCATTAGTGTGTTGTAAGGCTCTGCTGTGTGCCAATCTGACACCAGGTGCAACAGAAACCTTTTTTATAAACAGACTAGCAGACATGATTTTAGCACAGTAGTGTACATTTCCAGCAGCCATTAGACAGAATTCATCTTTTGCCCGTATGAATTTCAAAGCAATATCAACACCGTTTAGCAAAAGTTTTTCCTGAAAAAACAAATCAGCATGTATTGGAGCAATTAACTCCACAGTGCGACTGTTTCGTGTATATCTCCCCCTTGTTGTTAGTCCATGATTATCTCCATCTAAAGCAACCGTGTTCAGATGCCCCGCAGTATCTTTACAAAATAACCCAGGGCTAAACTGAGTATCCAATGTGTCCTTTCCATACTTTATCAAACACTCAATTATACCCCTATAGGGATATGTGTTGGAGGATTGGGTAATGAGTCTGTCTCCTAGTGTAATATCGACCTGTGAGAAAAGTGAGCATCCAGGATAATTTATGAATCCCACATCAACATCATTAGCCAAGTTTGTACCATCCGCATTTGTAATTTTCACACGCGTAAACAGATAAGAGTCATTGAGGTCAAGATAATCCTCTCCACTTGCAGACACGTAAAACTCCACAGGTCCTGTATCAGTTATGGCCGACACAGGCGGTATTTCCACATATGTTGACTTTTCAATGGATGTCTGGGTGAATGGTACAGTAAAAAGATCCAGCTCTGTCTTCACACATTCCTGTGACTGGTCATGAATGAGGGACATGGTTTCTTCAGTATATTATTTTGTCTTGACTAGAATATATCCTTGGACAAAAATCTTCAGCGTCTGGCAGGAGCTCTGTTAACCTTGGTGGTACGCTTCTTTTTGACAGTCCTCCATGTTTTAGGTCCTGTTTTACGTTTTTTAGACACACTGCGCGTGCGTCTTGTGGATGGTGGCCTTTTCATAGGTCTTCGCGTGTATACAATCATTCCATTTCCTTCCTGTTTTCTAGACACACTGCTTTTGGCTATGTTAGAGACAACATCCCCCATTATACCTGTAGCAGCCGTTTTGAGATGGGGTTTTGCAATGTTAAATCCTCTTTTCAACAATGGTACAGCCATCCTGAACAGTGTGCGGAAAATGCCCCCCAGCCCCTGTCCATACTGTGTACTGGCACCAGTAAATCCTGGCAAATCACCACCTGCCTGGTTCATGTAGTATGACATGTACCTGTCATCATCACGGTTGTTAGGACTTCGGATCATTTTGAAAGAATGTTTGTCTCTCAGAAACCACGGCTCACCGGTCGGAAGTGTGGTTTAACAATTACTTTTCCGTATTGAAATGGTATATGTTTGTTTTGGTCGTTTTTTAGGGAGATTTCAATGTCATCTATAACTGTCTTGGACAACGATGTGTAGTGAGGCTTGTCGTAAGTTAAAGTGGGCATATGATGTTCTTCATCAGACACATTTATACACCTCAGTAGGGGTACATGACCGTTACCCACTAGTTGGTAATCCACAACATCGATATAAACAAAAATATTGTAACTCCCTCCGTAAATGTCTGCTGTGAGGAATTTTTTGAAAAGCTTTATTTAAACTCAGTGAGTAAAACAACACCAAGGTCTGACATCTGTTTTTAGACAACTTTTGACCCCTTTGTAAACAGGTGGTGGGGGTGGTTTTCAACAGGGTGTGAAATTTTACCTGTATATGGTGTCCTGAGGTCTATCCTCTCTTGAACAGATGCTAAATATACATATATTGTGTCATGGGATTCTGTGAGAGCTGTATTTAAGGTTGGTGAACTGTCTTGTCTTCAGAGGACACCTCTCCAGGTCTCCTCTCCATGCCGCATGTTTTCTGAGATAAAGGAACCGTGATCCATAACATTGTGTCTCTTGTTTTCTTCTTTTTTTCTGGTCAATTTTCCATGTTTAGGAGGGACAAAACTCACACTGCAGGGTAAGGCGCTACAGACGTTTTTTTATAAATGGCTATGTCTTGCACAATGAAAGGGTTTTCAGGAACAAACCCCAAAATTTCAGCAAGTCTACCTCTAAATGTTAAGGCTAATCCTTCAGCGCCAGTGATGAAAATATGATTTGTTATAGGATTGTAGTGTAGATTTATACGTGCTGTCGCACTTGTGACGATGCATTTTGAATTAAATTCTTTCACTATTCTTTGTATGGTATCATAATGCCCCGGGGATAATGTTATTATGGTTTCCTTTTTTGTTTTAATATTGACAATAGTCACCTGTCCATCACTTGGTGAGAATGTTAACCAATTCCTTGGATATTGAATCTCTATCAGGCCTACCTCATACGGTTTGTTCAGAACAATTGGTTTTGCTAATTTTGTCTGATAGTTCCATATTTTGTTATTTGGGTAAACGTTTGTTGAAGCATTACTAGGCAACATCACATAAAATCCATTTTTCTTATCCGTGATGTCTTGACTTCACTGTAAGATTTTACGTATGATGGGTAAAACAGGTTACACTGTCCTTTTTAAACATCAATAATGTCGTCCTCACACACCCATGAGTTGAATTTCTCAGGCCAACCCAGCCATTTAACCAGGACATGGTTTTTGCCAGATACTCTTTTTCTTGACAATATTGCTTCTATTTTAAAAGTTTTGTTTTTATCATTGATGACTTGTTGTAACTCATACTCGTAAAACGATCCTTTTAACAACTCCCCTCCACAGTCTGTTAGTTTGTATACAGGAGGATCTCTTCCTATACGACTCGTTGTTGTAAAAAATTCATCTGTGAAAGTTTGTTCATATCCTTTTCTAAACACTTCATGAAGTTTTGATATTCTCACAGTATCCCCTACATTAAATTTGAACGATAGAGCTCTCTGGGGTTTCCTTTTGTACAAGTTGTAAAACACAGTCCTCTCATTATCTTTGTTGACTGCTTGTGGCGTCATCCCAATAGATCTATGGTGAGAATTATTATAAGCATGCACGAGATCTTGAACTACTTCTACGTATCTCCTTGAGTTGACAGATGTTAAATATCTCCACATCCTTGTCTTAAAAGTTCTGTTGAAACACTCCACTACAGAGGCTTTTGTTTCATTAGATGTAGAAAAGTGGATAATATTATACTTTTTCAATAATTGTTGAAAGAGTTTGTTATAAAACTCTCTACCTTCATCTGTTTGTAGTTTATCTGGCACCCGCCCTTCCTGTAGAGTATCTTTAAAAGCATTTGTGACAGCTATTGCGGACTTGTTTTTAAGACATCTTACCCATGCACATTTGGAAAATACATCAATACATGTTAGAAGGTATTTTATATTGTCGTTTTCTGATGCATATTCACTCATGTCAACTAAATCCATCTGAAACTGTTTATCTATCCCATTAACCAAGACCCTGTTCCTTGGAAAATTCAATGCTGCTTTGGCATGTAAAGTATACACATCTTGACCCAATAAAAACTTCTTCACCTCTGGTAAAGATGGTGTAACCCCTGCACACTCTTTGACAGCTTTGTAAAGGTTATACACACTCCCAAGACCCCCGGGATGTGCTGGATCGTAATATATTTTCTGCAGAGTTGTTTCCATGATTGTGTTAAAGTAAAAATGAACACATGATAGTTTTAACAAAGTCTTTTTATTCAAAATATTAACAAGACATACAAAATATCAGACAAACCAATTGGCTATACAACACCAACTACTGTCACAAACAAGAATGAATGCATAAAGTTTGTACCATACTTTTTTTTTTAATTTTATTTTTATTATTATTTAAAAACACAAAAAACATTGACTCAAAAGAAAATCAAACCAGGTATATGAAAAAAATACTACAACATTTTTATACACTTCTACACACAACAAAATGAAAAAGTCACTCATATCAGTCCTTGGTACCCCAACGTCCACAAACCATGTCATGCAGATGATTCAGCTGTTCTGGAGTAACCCCTCGCAATACCCCATCCAGCATCTCCTTGATGTTTTCAGTTACTTGCAGTTCATAGAAAAATGCATCTATGACCCCCATGACTCGTTCTTCACTCGGCAGATGACACTTCCTCTTTTTCAGATGGTAGAAGATGGCTGGAATAAAGCTGACGTCCAAAACAGTCTTTGCCACCTTCACCAGATTTCTGGTATAAAAGTGATCTGAGGCTTCTGACAAGCACTCGTGCTCTCTCTGGCTCGGATGACTTGTCTGACATCCATAGCACTCCTCCTCCCTCAGTGCGACATACCCGGCATTTAACAGACATGTTGCACAACTCCGTATCACGTCCACATAGTCAGCCGATGTCATAACTGACAATTCTCCCCCTCCTACATCGAGTATCGAGCCGGAACAGGTCTGTGCCTCAAAATCCAAAGATTGAGGCAACAGAGGAGGGGGAAATTCTCCCCCTCCTGCGTGGAGCATCGAGCCGAATTCGGCTCCCTCTGGCGAAATCCAGTGTGGTGCCTCAATACCCATAGATTGAGGCAGCAGAGAAGGAGATGGTGGAGAGCTTGGTGGAGAGCTTGGAAACATCAGCTGTGACGGGTAAAATGGTGACATTGGAGGGGTATGAAGAAACTGAGAAGGTGACGGCGGTGGTGATGGTGTTGGTGGAATGTAGTAGTAGAGACTATTACGAAATAGAGGTGGTGGCGAGTAAGATGGAGACCAAGGTGATTTCGGTCTCCTGGGACTCCCTCTGGTTTGTGTGCACACTATTTAAAAAGAGAAAAAAAAACATTTCATTAGTGGATAGAATCAAATACATCAAACAAGATCTTTGTAAATTGTATGATATAACTGATAAAGTATTAATCCAATAAAAAAAACCTACCCAGTTAGTTATTAGAAGTCTGGGTGTCTGATGATTTTCGGCCTGCACAGGGGAGTAAGGCGACCAATCGGCTCCATATGTGTCTCATTATGGAAAAAAAGACGTTTTCTAATGCGTTCAAAACTACTGCCGATTCTGTCTTTTTTAATGGCCTCATCGACTTCGCTAAACACTCTCTGCAAAATCCGCCAGTCACACCACTGAATAAAGAGAAAAGTTTTAAACCATGAATCATACTCCTGAAGAGTCAGAGGATATGGCTGTGATCGCCATTCTTCACGACCTCTACTTGCGATCACACTCTCTCTGTCCTCACAAAAACTCAGAAAAATAAAATCATCTTCTTGTCTGCTAAATCTGTCTGCTTCTACTCGATAAATCTGAGGCCCCACAGCGCTCAACCACTGAGACACATAGACAACCTCTGGGAAGCCACATATATCAAGGTCTGCACACACAGTAGAACAGAAAAGTTTCCAGTCTTTAACAGACAACGATCCACTAACTGATTTAAAATCTGACGATTTCTCACTACTCCCCACACTCAACGTAACACGTCCATTCTTATATATAACAGAGTACGCATACCCATTAACACCCTCGAGCTCTAGTTTCATCTCCGGTAGTGCCGAAAAAGTAAGCCCTCCTTCTCTACGTGGTCTACGCCCCGGTGCATCAACACAAGATTGAGCAAAGGCATGCCTATTGACAGACATACCTAAAACATCTTCACCAACATCAGAGCAGGCGGCGTTGATCAGATCTGGGGCTCCGGATTCCATCATGGTTGAAGAAAATCAAAAAAAGTCGGGCGACTGGAGAAAAAAACGTAAGGAGGCGTGGTCCGGTGATGTCCTTGTCTCAGAGAAAGAGAAGGTAATTAAACACCAGAAACTTAGCTCTATATATACAACTCAAATAGTAGATACGCCTACAGGGAGGTCCTCAGCATAATCAAATAGACTCATCCCACATAACATCATATCCGGTGAGGGGGAGGGACAACAAAATCATCACGTGACCGCCATATGACGTCACTAACACGTGACCAATAGGAACGCCTACAAAATTAAGCACCGCCCCATGTGACATTATAACACTACTGAGGAGTGAGCTGAGATGTATCAGGAGTGGCTGTCAGTGGAGGGTTTGACTGAGCAAGTTTTGGAGGCCCAGGGTTCACTGCTGGTGAGAGGAAGAGTTTGAAGGCTGAGATTTTAGGATCAATAACCAATTGTTGATAGTGAGTGTGTGAAAATGCATGAATGTTTGTCAGCTGAAGTTGTTGTAAGTGTTGTTGATTCAACAGCACTTTTCTGCAACAACGGCAGCACAAGTCAACTTGTGATAAGTGACTTGGTCCTTTCTATCTTGATTTCATGTGTTTGATACTTGTCTTCACAACAGCACATGCAATCACAACATTTAAAGTTAAAAATCTAATAAAATCAACAGAAATAAATAATAAATAAATCCAAATACTCATATAAACGCTCATTTAAAACATGTAACATTTAAACGCTCATTTAGGAAATTATATTAAAAATTTGGTACAATTAAATTACATGTAACATTTATAAATTCTAAAAAGTAATCACCCTGAAAAATAGAAGTTTGTTGTCTTAAAACTTAATTTACTCAAGTTTTACGCTGATTTAAAGACATTGTCATTTAGTAAGAGTAATCATGTAGAGCTAAATGTAAAAGGTGTTTTCTGGTCCAAGTGCAATAAAGAATAAAGTTATTTGTCCTCCGATGAGGGGGGTGGTGGTGGGGTTAAAGAAACAAAACAAAACTGGAGCCTTAGTGAAAATAAAAGCTGACTTAAAAACATTTGATGTGTTAGTAAATGAAATTAAAAGAAGGAAAATTTATGTAATAGCTTAATTTTAATTAATGATGTACATTATGAATTGAAATAAAATAAAATAAAAGTATTGGTCTAATAGGAATCTTGATGATATAGGTTTTTGACAACAAAAATCTTCTATTTTATCATCTATAAAATAAATTAAAAAGATATTTTAATAGTATTCACATCATTGCATCCATTAGCATGTACAAAAAGTAGTCCAAGCGGTTGGCAGTCCAATAAAGTTAATTTCTCCTCCGATAATAAACATAATCCAACCTAAGTGAACTTGTAGAATAAAGTTATAAGTCCTCCTAGGGAGATGGTATCCAGGTAAAGTTCAATTAAAACATATAGAATAGACTTAAAGTTGATGAGATAGATTTAATTCAACTGACTAAAATTTCATTCATACTATACTATTCATTTAGTTGGTCTTGTAGAATAAAGTTGTATGTCCTCCTGTGATGGGTTTAATAAATTTGTAAACAGTGGTATCTTAGTTAAACTGGTGAAGTTTACAGTCATCGTTTCTCTATTAATCAGCACATGAAGTCAGACGTAGTTACCAAGCAGAGCCACTAGATGGCAGCTTGTGCTGTGAGTCAAGGTGAAGAGTTTCCTTTGCTGAGCGGCTGTTGAGCAAGAACACCAAACTGCAGCCGCAGCCGCTACAAACCACGCCCCCTACAAGACACGCCCCCTACAAGACACGCCCACTTGTGCTGCAGGTGCATGGCCGTAAAATAGATAAAAACAGGCGAAAATTAAACAAATGAAGATACAATAAAATAGATATAATCAACAAATAATAGAATAATACAGTTATGATTATTTAAACACAATGGCAAATAAAAAAGGTCTTTATTGCTGATTTAGAAAATACTAACGTACCACTTGTGCTAAAGTCGCAGAGGAGGCAGTTTTTTATTGCAAAAAAGCGCTTGGACGTTAAAAAGTTTAAAATAGAAAAAAAACTAAAAGATACATGTAATAGACAAAAACAGGCAAAAACTTATCAAATGGTTATACAATAAAATAGACAAAACTAGCAAAAAATAGTATAATACCCTTATGATTAATAAAATAAATAATAAAGACTTGGGGCAGATCTAAAATTTTCAGGTAACTCAAAACAAGAATATATTTACAAAACCCAAAACCAGTGAAGTTGCCACGTTGTGTAAATCGTAAATAAAAACAGAATACAATGATTTGCAAATCCCTTTCAACCTATATTCAATTGAATACACAGCAAAGACAAGATACTTAACGTTCGAACTGGTAAACTGTGTTATTTTTTGCAAATATTAGCTCACTTTGAATTTGATGCCTGCAACATGTTTCAAAAAAGCTGGCACAAGTGGCAAAAAAGACTGAGAAAGTTGAGGAATGCTCATCAAACACTTATTTGGAACATCCCACAGGTGAACAGGCTAATTGAGAACAGGTGGGTGCCATGATTGGGTATAAAAGCAGCTTCCCTGAAATGGTCGGTCATTCACAAACAAGGATGGGGCGAGGGTCACCACTTTGTGAACAAATGCGTGAGCAAATTGTCGAACAGTTTAAGAACAACATTTCTCAACTATTGCAAGGAATTTAGGGATTTCATCATCTACGGTCTGTAATATCATCAAAAGGTTCAGAGAATCTGGAGAAATTACTGCACGTAAGCGGCAAGGCCGAAAACCAACATTGAATGCCCGTGACCTTCGATCCCTCAGGCGGTACTGCATCAAAAACTGACATCACTGTGTAAAGGATATCACCACATGGGCTCAGGAACACTTCAGAAAACCACTGTCAGTAACTACAGTTCGTCGCTACATCTGTAAGTGCAAGTTAAAACTCTACTATGCAAAGCGAAAGCCATTTATCAACAACACCCAGAAACACCGCTGGCCTCGCTGGGCCCGAGCTCATCTAAGATGGACTGATGCAAAGTGGAAAAGTGTTCTGTGGTCTGACGAGTCCACATTTCAAATTGTTTTTGGAAAGTGTGGTCGTCGTGTCCTCCGGACCAAAGAGGAAAAGAACCAGCCGGACTGTTATTGGCGCAAAGTTCAAAAGCCAGCATCTATGATGGTATGGGGGTGTATGAGTGCCCAAGGCATGGGTAACTTACACATCTGTGAAGGCACCATTAATGCTGAAAGGTACATACAGGTTTTGGAGCAACATATGTTGCCATCCAAGCAACGTCTTTTTCATGGACGCCCCTGTTTATTTCAGCAAGACAATGCCAAGCCACGTTCTGCACGTGTTACAACAGCGTGGCTTCGTAGTAAAAGAGTGCGGGTACTAGACTGGCCTGCCTGTAGTCCAGACCTGTCCCCCATTGAAAATGTGTGGCGCATTATGAAGTGTAAAATACAACAATGGAGACCCCGGACTGTTGAACAACTAAAGCTGTACATCAAGCAAGAATGGGAAAGAATTCCACCCGAAAAGCTTCAAAAATTGGTCTCCTCAGTTCCCAAACGTTTACTGAGTGTTGTTAAAAGGAAAGGCGATGTAACACAGTGGTAAAAATGCCCCTGTGCCAACTTTTTTGCAATGTGTTGCTGCCATTAAATTCTAAGTTGATGATTATTTGCAAAAGAAAATAAAGTTTCTCAGTTCGAACATTAAATATCTTGTCTTTGCAGTGTATTCAATTGAATATAAGTTGAAAAGGATTTGCAAATCATTGTAAATCATTGCAAATCATCATATATATATATGTGTGTGTGTATGTGTGTATATGTATGTATATATACACACATATATATACTTCTATATTTAATTTACCGTAACTCGTAACTGTATCATTTACTAGTTATTGAATTTATGTTTTTATTTATAATCATTTGTATATGTTTTTTCAATAATAATGATATTTCTAAAACTTATTTAAGCGATTTTATACATACTGCATAAAGTCCTGACAATTTTTTTAGTTTTAAATTTAATTGCCCAAATGTTAGCAATTACAAGTTGTGCATAGTCATATGATCAAGTGATAAAGTAAATGGTTCACATAATAAATATTAATATTACAGTTATTAAACAACATGAATATAATGTGTGTGTATGTGCAGGAAGCCTGCCCACCTGAAGATGCATTCATTAAACACAGTACAGACTCCAGAGACAATATCTGGAATACTTTCCCTAAGTTTGTGTTTAATGCTTTTGGTGGAATCCTTTATATATTGAAATGTAAGTAAAGGCAGAAAAACTACTGAATAACTGTCAAATTTCCATAAACAAGCTTTACTCGCCTGCAAACTGATTCATAAGCATAGCTTCTCACCAACTAATCTATATATTTCAAACAATGAAAATATTCTATATAAAACTAAATCGTTACTTTACAGGACGTGGTTTGATCATGGGATTATCTGGGTTAAGCAGCTTGTTAATGATAGAGGAAAATTAAAATGACCTCTCTTACCAAGAATTTAGAATAATTTGAGTTTCCAGTCCCACTGTGAGAGTATGCGTTAGTGTTTGAAGCTGTACCAAGGGCTGTACTGCAGCTGCTTAGAAGCTCAGGAACTTAGGATGTTTGTCCTACCACAGGAACCTTTAATACTCAGATTTTTGTTGGTGAAATTGATATAACAAAGAAGAGACGCTTAAACAAATATATTAGAAACTGTATCTAACCACAACTTTACCTTTAGGACAATCTTTCTGGAACTTTTTATGGAGAAATTAACCTGCAGAGAGCATGGATGGTTGGTGAGAAATTCTGTTTAAATAATAAGGTTAAAGAGGTTTCATTTAAGATTCTACGTAAGATTTATCCAGCACAAAAAATACTGGCAAGGCTTAATATTGATATTGATTTGTTATGCAAATTCTGTGGGAAGGAAGAGGAAACAGTTCTTCATCTGGTTTATAAATGTGCTCTCTTAAAAGCATACTGGACTGATGTACAGCATTATTTAAGGACAATAGCAGGACAAGTCATAATTTGACAAGAAAAGGACATTTTCATTTATTTTGAAGAAAACTTGAATGAGGGTACAGTCTTTTTTGTTAAACTAATCCTGATGCTTGGAAAATTCCACATTCATAAGAAAAAATGGACAGACGCCAAACCAAACGCTGATGTCTTTGTGTTGGAACTGCAGCGATGAAAACAAGAAAACTGTGAGAACAAACTGTGTGCCTCAAAATCTCAATATCTTCCCATTTAATGAATATGTGTAACCTACACCCTCACAGGTAAACGCTGGCAATAATGGTTGTAACATTGTGTTCATGCATTGTTGTTGTGGGTGTTTTTTTTTCCTTTGGGGGTCTTGTTTTATTTGTATGTCTGTATGTATATTTGTATTGATTGTAATCTGTAGTTGTGTCAAAAAAAACATTGTCTCTACTGAATATACATTTATTCGAGGTTAGCCCCTTGAGATGTGGCAAAAATATCATGGTCCTCTCAATTTTTGCTGCCGCTGCCATGACAGCACACCAGGCTGTGAAAACTGTCATTTTGCAGGAGCACCGGCAGAGGGAGGCAAGCAAACATAAATCTATCATCTTGAAAGTCTCAAAAATGCAGGAACTATGTCTCTGATGAATATACTGTAGATTTATTCAAGGTTAGCCCCTTGAGATGTGGCATCTCGTTGTCAAGAGGGTCCTCTTGTCTATATAATTGTAAAGTTATTTAATATTATTTTAATAACCATGGATAGGGAGGTCATTCTAACATTATCACTAATCAGTCTCATGGTTAATTGTTTCATTGGTTCTAAGGAAATGATTGGTTTTTGCTGCCCTCTTTCTTTGTAAAAATGGGCCTTCCCAGGTGCTCGCTGCTCCCCCCCTCCTGTAATAACCTGTGTAACCTACCGACACCATTTCTCAACCTAGAGGACTGAAGTACAATACCAAACTAATTAGAATATAAAACAAATCTACACAAAGACAAGGTCTAGAACAGTCAAATTATTCACTAAATAATGAGTCTCCATCATTAAATGCTGCTATATTTATTTTCAAACAGTTTTGAACCTCTAAAACTTTACAGAAGTACTCTGTAGAAGAAACATCTGAACAGAAATGAAATGCAGTCTTGTGGACTCCTATATGCAGAGAAACGATGAAGGATTAATGAGACAACAGAAAAGTGATAGTACGAGGGGTGGATTTGTAACAGGCACCTTCAAAAAGGTAAAATCTCCTCACAGTACATACTCAACACAAGACCTCACAACTCCAACTTTTGTTTTGCATTCAATGCACTGAAGGCCACAAATGAAAAATAAAACACTGTATTGTCCATGCACTTTGAAACAAACAACAAAAGCTGACAATGAAGAATATATTCTATCTGCCGGCTCTAAAAAGTCCCAATTTTAAAGACAAAAGTAAAAGTTAAGACAGTTATTCATGTTTACTTGGAACAGCTCATGTTTTTCTTTTTAGGGAGTTCATGTGTTGGTGGAAACAAAATATGAAGCATCATAAGACTGTTATTAGGAAAAGAAAAGTAATGTAATGAAAGGTAATGAATGACTACATACAAACATAAAATGTTATACTGACAACATGTGAATGACTTTTATATGACTACAGGCATTTTAAACTAATATACATTTTAACTGTTTCAATTCAACAAAAATAAAAAGATTTTCATATTTACAAAATGTCAGAAATAAAGATGTTGACTTTAATTCACTCATTATAAAACCCCAAGTCATTACTGTCATCACAACATCATTAAACTGTGACAAACATTACTGCTGCTGCACAGAGCTTTCTATCCTGTTAGAACACAACGTCATAAACAACAGACACAATGAGAGACCCTGTCCTGGTGTGAAGTAGATAATTTTGCTTTTACAAAGCTGGTGAGAGAAAAGAAAATTAAGCACTTCCTCGCGTGGAGTCCCTGGGGTCCTTTATGTTTGAGTTTAGACAGAAATAAAATCATGTAATTAATTTATTAACTTTATTTGTCGGCTGGATGTGTGAATTAAAAGTTACTTACTAA
The DNA here is from genome assembly GCA_037902135.1 of Cetoscarus ocellatus. Lineage (NCBI taxonomy): Eukaryota > Metazoa > Chordata > Actinopteri > Labriformes > Labridae > Cetoscarus > Cetoscarus ocellatus. The sequence continues at coordinate 18,772 of JBAMNC010001923.1, forward strand.
CATCCCAGCTGTTACACTTTTGTACAGAGTATGCAGGGGTTCGGTTTAGCAGGTTCTGTTCAATTGCTGTCGAGATTTCAGTGCTTTTGTAACAGAACTAATCAATGCAGCATTTCTAAAAGCACTAATTAACAACAAAAAATGTCCTGTTGTTAACGTTCAGAGTATTTAAGCCTCGGGGTAATTCAATTCCAAGCTAGTTTTACCGCCAGGAAGAAGTAGGCAATTTGCCTGATGGCCTTTTTCTCTGAGGGGTCTCAAGAAGTCCTAATAAAGAAAGGATAAAAAAGAGGTCATACATACCAAACACAGGGTAATTTATTGGTTTCACTAACCAGCAATTGCATTCAGTCACTGGCAACACTGGAAAAGTTGGTGTAACTGGTGTTAAATGATGGATATGCTCACTTTTTACCAGCTACATCCATTTTAACAAATGATGCTGATATTTGAGATATTATAGTGCACTCTGTTGTTTCATAATAAAAATACTGCAGCCAAACTCCTGCACATGTAAATTTTATAAGTATGGATGTAAAGAAAGAGAAGGTATAAATGTAAATCCCACAAATAAGTTAGTAATGTTTGGACTAATGGATAAAACTGAACCAAACTGCCTGAAAATGCCAAACATTAGCATCATATTGGTTCAATTCACTCATTGCACTTTCTTCTTAGTTAAACTAAGATAAGTTAAGATCATTTAGTCTTTGCCTGTTTATTCCTTTGAAATGTTTTCCTTGTCTTAACTGCATGAAACGCTTTCCTGTATCCTCTTCCTCCCTCATTCAGAACTCCCAGCTGTGTCAGCTTTATGGTCCTGACAAAGGGAGCAGCAGGAAGCCGGAGGGGGTGGAGGTGGAGGCAGAACAGGTACACACACACAAACACACACGCACATATATATATATAACCTTGAACTAGTTTAGGAGAAGAGCTGTCATAAGGAATATTTAGTCCACAAGGCTCTTACCTTCTAAGTTTAACTCTGCCTTTGATTGAGTGCTTTGCTGTATTATGGCATGATGCTTCCCAAAGGGCTGGTCAGACAGTCCTCTTGTGTCAGTGGAGTCTTTGGATATTTGAGGGGAGTATTAACCTTTGGAGTTAGTAAAACATGGAGAGGAATGAACTGGCAATGTGTATGGTATCTAGCAGGGCAGACGAGACAGAGGGCACCAGCTGGGTTAAGAAAAATCTGTCTTGCAGCCAACTTCTAGGCACACATTTACACCAAGACTCAGTCAGTGTGTTTACATGCACAGAAAAAGTGGAGTCATTTGTTAAGTCTGACTAAAACAGGACATTCAAATGGATTAGGAATTACAGTTATGTATTTCACATAGTTAATTTAAACTGTACAAAGGCAGAACCTCGTTCCTGTCTGTGTGTTTTGAAGCATTTTTCATAAAGATGTTGTATGGTTTTAAGATAGATGCCAGAAGGACTTTACATAGTCATTTATATATGAAGTTACAGTTGCAGCCTTACCTTGAACAAAGGTGTCACTGCATACAGATGTGGCCTCAGACTCTGACATTTTCTCTCTAAGGTAGACAGAGGTTTAATCCATGCCTGCTGCTGTTTTTTAAGCTTGTTTTGTTTTTAAAACTTTACTCGTCACTACTGTCAGGACATAACGGGTGTTTTGTTTTCCCCTGGACTTGACCAGTTCAAAAGCAGTAAATAAAACACAACTAGAGCAGATTTACACAAGCAGTAATCAACACCTGCTCCATCTGATGTTCTCTATGGTGAAGGGACGTCATCTACCACAACCCATAAATCCATTCTCTCTCTTGTTAATCTATACTGGGACAAGGACGAAAGTCTGTTTAAATTCCCTAAATAAGCTTTAATTGCAGTTTGACTCAACTGTGCATGTAAATGTGCTGACTTAAAAACCCTGTGTTTTGCCTTGACTCTGGTCCATATATTTATTTTTTAAAGACTGCTCACGATCAATCTTAAAAAAACCTTCTGATTTTCATATACCGAGTATACAGCTGTATTCTCAGTCTGTCTGAGATGTACTGTTAAAGCTTGTGCCCTTTTAAGGCCTTGATCACACAGGGACACATGTTGCCAGTGTTGCAAGTAGTGTATCCGCTCCTAAGACTAGCATTTTTCTCTGCAGCTGCATGACACGTCCTTCCAGTGTTTTTTAACGGAGACATTAATAAAGATAAAAACAAGCAAAAAGACAGGTGTAGGCGAGAGTCTATGTGGTGTCGATGCCATTGTGAGTCAACTGAAGTTTTATGTGGGAATATCATGAATTGTTCTGACTGAGAATGGAGATGGCAGGTAACAGTCCAGTACATAAACCTCCCATTACTCTTTGGCAATTGGTGAGTTCAGTGTTGCTTGGTGCCATGTTGTCAAATACTCTCTATTCATTCTAAAGCCTCTGCTGTATGCTAGGCTTGCTAACTCAGCAACTTCAGTCAATGGGCTTAAACTGCTGACGATCACACTGGTAGGTCTTAAGGCCCATTTATGCTCAACGTTAAATACAGATCTGGACACGGACGGAGCCTCCTGTCCGTGCTCTGCGTTCATTTCGTTCGTATTTCTGCACGTTTCCATAAAGCTTTCGAATACGGAGCAGTACCACTGGAAACTGAGGGGGCAGTGCTGCTGCTACTACCCAATACATAGCTCTAGTGAGACACGAAGAAGAAAAAATAATAATTGAACTGTGAAGAGAAACTCTGCGAGTTAGTTAGAAATTAGAAACTTCCGTATGATGTTCCTTCGTCTGGACACCGGGACAAACAAATGCAAAAAAAACAGCTGGGAGGAGACTGGAGAGCAGCTGAATATCAGCTGGTTGGTAGTGAAGGACTGAGTGGAGGTCTGTGCGAGACAGATTTGTCTAGACCCCCCCCGGTGGATGAATTGGTTACCAGCAATGCCAACGGAAAGGACGCCTGGAAGTATGTGAGCAGTGACAGTAACGTAGTTTGAAAAAGGACATATACATTTTCGTACGTAAAGGGAGTAAAAATGGGCCATTACTGTGGGGGGCCGAGCGAATTCTAATGCAACAAACTTTTAGCCTCATGTCTTCTTTATAAAGGTGCTCTGTCAAGTGGAGGAGACATGTTTTACACGCTAAAGGCATACAAAACTCAAAAAAGCAGAATATTGGCTCTTTACAATGGTGGAAGCTACTCACGACTAAATATGACTTCATCATGTTTGCCGTCAGGTCACATGAACATTATCAAAGCTGAAAGTGTTTCCAAGTAAAATCCCCTCACAGTCCATCCTCAGTGAAGCTATGAGCAAAATATATCGATGAAGCAAACCATAAAAAGAAAAAAGTTTCATTGTGAAGCCAAAGAAATGCTCGTTAAAGGTGACTATCTACACAGTCCCCTGTGGGGGCAGGTTCTGAATAGATTTCATGTTTAAGACATCTGTGGACCCCAAGCTAAGGACGGAGTGGGACAAGTTCACCTTTGTTGATAAAGCTGATACCAACATTTATGAACAAAAACACCTACATGTGTTTTTTTTAAATATGTCCACTTTACACTCTGTATGCCGATGCCCCTTGGATATTAGGCCAACCGTTTCACCATGTTGTTTTCATGTGTCTCTTAAAAAGCTCCACTGCCTTTACTTCAGGTGTCTTTTCATTCAGATTAGTGCCGTAACAGCCCAAACAGTCTCGGCCTTGCAGAGATCCCTGCTGCTTTACGGTGTGATGCTTCCCAAAAGATCTGGGGTCAGGTAGCCGTCTGGTGTAGGCATGGTCTTTGGGATTATCAGCTGGGGGGCTGGTGCTGAATTGGGTGTCAGTAAGAGGCTGTTCTGCATGTCAACATGCTCCACCACTGTGTAGACAGGTGCAGGGGCAGGAGGGGACACGGGGGTGGTGTTTCTGTCTGTTTCGTGATGCGCAGACAGAGATGATAATTCTGTTTCCGTCTTGCAGGGTCCACTCGTGTCTCCTGGCCAACATGTTGGGGTTGTTTTACCTGCGTTGAGCTCTGAAGTGTAACCTCCATGATCCTGATTCACCACAATGAGCTGAAAATCTTTCTTTTCTTTCTCGTCTTTACTGTCGTCTTTGCACTCCTTCGCCTCAGCAGGTTCCTCTGGTGACAGCAGCACCTTACCAGAAGACCTCACCTCGCTCACCTGGGTGTACATCATCTCTCTGCCTGCTGTTTCAGAAGGAGGCTCTCCACTGAGGGTGCTCGGCTCAGAGTCACCCTGCAGTAGCTCCTCCTTGATGAGGCTCTGATTTGGGGTGAGAGGGTGGAGTGGTGAGGCCTCAGGGTCACTGGGGAGGTCTGGGTCGCAGCAGCTGGCCCTGCCGGAGTCGTCGTCTCTGAAGCCGAGGGGAGTGCTGTTGGAGGACAGGGAGGACTGCATGAGGCAGTCAGTGTCCAGGTCTGTCAGTCTGTCAGTCGGTTCCTCGATGTCCAGGTCGATGTATTCCACCCAGGGGTCATTGTTGTAAAGCTCTGGCCTCAGATCAGGAGGGCCGCCCAGGATGGATGTCAACTCCCTCAGCTTACCTTTCTGAAAGAGACAAAGAAAACGGGGTTGACAGACTCAACCACTGGGGCACACAGGTTGCCAGTGTCAGGCTGAACTGAGGCACCTGTTTTACCTCCCTGCAAAGAGTAACGCCAAAAAAGCCTGAAAGGGCCCATGTTTTGTCTTAACTTGGGTTCAATAACTACAGTCACATATATTTGGTCTTTCCTTTAGCTCCATTCCACTATCATCACAGTCCCTGATATTAACTTTAGAGAGATTAACTAAATGAAATACACAGTAGTTCCTGCTAACAGCACACATATATTAGTATGACCTTGACAAACAATCATGGATGACCTTCTGCTATGGACCTGCTCCACTCCATGTGCTCTATCCTGCATCAACCATCAACAGAAATGACATCAATTCACATAAATTCATACTCTCAGACCAGTTAAACCCATTTTAATGGCAGTTCAGCTAGATGCTGCTATATTAATCAACATTAGTCCTCTCCAGATTATAATCATTATAGACGTTAATGTTAATATTAGAATGATCTCTATATCCAGGGTTGTTTTTGATTATACCTCCATAGTGACTATCTTTACAACCACATGAGAAATGTGAGATGAGATGCCACATCTCAAGGAGCTTACCTTTAATACATTTATATTCAACAAACATGGTGCAAATAACATATACAAAATACAAATAAAGATTGATTGAATGAATTATATTCAACAGAGACAAACGAAACCAGGACAGATTTATGATCAGGGTGTCCATGGGTTTGTCACATAAATTCATAAATTCATAAATCATATAAATGTATTAAATTTATAAATATTAAATACAGTGTATATATATATATATACATATATATATATATATATATATATATATATATATATATATATACACATATATACATACACACATATTTAGTCTTGAGATAACACTTGTTATAAACTTATAACATACAAATAAAGATTGATTGATTGATTGTCGGCTAGGGTACGTATACGATTATTCATGTCCAAAAACACTAGTTTTCACACTCTGAGTACTTCAGATCCACCGGTATTCTCAGTTGGTCTGAGATGCTCTGTAACTAGTACTATTGGTACTTGTTGTATCAAGTTGTATCAATATCAATATTATGGTCTGAGATGGAAAATACAAATTTACCTGCATGTGCAGTTTTGTGTTTAATTGCAGCCTTGTAAAAAGTAAATATGTATTTTACTCAGTTTCTGTTCTCTTTACAAAAAATAAAATGAGAGAGGGTTTCAGAGGGCCTCAGACTTTAAGTGTTTCAAATTATTCTTGAAATTTGAAAACTATAACAGCATCTACGAACTTTAAAAGTTCACCAAAGAAAATTCCTTTGGGTCTGAAAACTGCATCTCAGTACAGACTGATGTACAGAGTGTGTAACTTCAGTAAAACAAGGCAAGAACATGTGGATAAACATGATGTTAAGATAAATACCTTTAGCAGCTCAGGGTCGATTCCTCTTATTTTAGGTCCAGGAACAGGAGGCAACAGCATCACCATCAACCTGGATGGTAGAAAAAAATCAGAAAGCTAATTCGATCATACACATGGATGTCAACAGAAAAGAAAACACACTCAAACTTCTGTATAAATATAGCTGAACAGTGACAGAATGTCCTGTTACAGAGGTGATAATAGAGGCACTGTGGCAGTTTGTTTAAGGTTAAGTGATCGGCAAATAGTGAGTAACGACTCACTGAGCAGCTTCCTATTCAGACTGAACATTTATTTCACAAAGCCTTAAAGAAGAACCTTGTCCAAAATAAAAGCTGGGTAACTCTGGGAGCCAAAAGGGGAACATATTTTCATCCTTACTGCCATGGGCTGGAACTATTGCAAACTGTCAAGTCCTCTCAACTTGACAATTTTGAGAAAAATAAATACCCAGAAAAGGACTTTTGTCTCCTTGGAGTTATAATGTGCTGACTGCACTCAAACTTGAGCGTCAACGTTTTGTCATTTATAGTAAAGAAAGTAGTGATATGACAAAAAATGAAAATAATGTTTAAAAGTTGACAAAAAAACAATAAAAATTTGTATTTTCAAGCTCAAATGCAAACAGTAATGCTGAGCAAAATAACTGTTTCATATGTGAAGTTAGTATGTTTTCATTACAGTTATATTACAATATAAATATTTCACTTTTTAAAAAATGTTTTCAAGTTAAAATTGGTCGGTTGAGAATTCATTTTCTTGTTAGGAGTTAAACAATTTACTCACTATTTTGAGATTATTATGGGAATACTTTCCATATCTTCATAAAGGCAAAATTCTAACATTGTTATATGCTTCAAAGGTGAGAGGTCAAGCTTTTCCAGAACCATATATCTGTTATACAGTTTGAGTTTACACAATAATCTACTTTAAAAAAGGATATTTAACTTTCTGTCCTCGTTACATAGATGCTCTCATGCTATAAACAACCAACGTGATATTACCAGCATACAGAGGGGTGTTAAAATACTGGAAAACAAAACACTTATCTGTAAAATTTACTTCCAGTTATAAAAGGTGAAGTCCATATCAGATAATTTACAGAACAAGCCCTGAATACAATCAACATCATTGCATTTCGACAGCCTTATCTGCCATACAAGCACACTGACAGCCAAGTATTTCAGGGACTCCTGAAAACCCTGGACTTCTGTTTTTAATGTTTCATGGTGGATTTTTTTATTTTTATTTTAACAACTTATTAGACTTTGATATAGACTTGTAGGCCAAAGTGAGCAGGAGGGGAGCACAAGTTGCCCACCTTTGTCATTCACAGATATCGGGGTCTTTCTTAAATACTTACCTTTCCTGCTGCAAAATGACAATCAACATCAGAATGGCAACGAGACACAAGGCTCCAAAGATCAGCAAGGCCACCACAGGGAATCTGGATGCTGGAAAAGAAAAACAGAAAAACACATTTACTGTCTGTAATGTTATAAAAGACCTAATGAATACATCAAAAGAGGTCCATGCACAGCTTTAAAATGTGTTTTATCTCTTTCAGAAATGTACAAACTACAGAGGAAGACCTCTGTATATCAATTTATGTGAAAAGTCTCAGTCCTTCAGTATAAAAATGTCCTCTGGCTTTATTCAACCATGGCAAGAGTGAGAGGAGGCAGAGCTGTCTCATGAGCTGTATGTAGGAACAATTATTCAGAGTGACAAGGACGCCCGGCTGCAGCGTCTGCACATTCATGTCAGGCTTTTCAAGAACACTCAAAGCAGCAATGCCTATAAATCCAGCCTGTAGAAAACACAGTGTTTACCTTTAGATGGGATGTGGACAAATACAGAGTCGCTAAATTCTCCAAACTCTTTCCCACCGTGCATTTTACACCGAACCCGTACTTCATGAATGGCATTTGTTTGAAGGCCATAAATGGTGCAACGAGTGCGCTTCACTGGCTCCACCTGAGAGAGAAACAGGATTCAAGTACCTGAAGGACTCCTGCAGAGAAGCAATCTTCTTCATGACACATTTATTTTGCCTTGACAAGTAAACAATATTTTCTATAAGAGCCATTGAGGTATAATCGAATGCATCCTTTCATGGAATGAATATACTGCAGGTGGGCAACTAGCTGCATTGAGGCCACATGGAGGGATTCATGATTGGCTATATGGATTCATGTTGGGTGTTGGATGTATATATTTGTATATATATGTATATGTGTATTTTATATATGTATATATGTATCTATGCATATATGTGTATCCATAATATGAAGAGCTTTGTGCTCGATTGTAAAGTGTCTTGAGATAACACTTGTTATGAATTGGCGCTATACAAATAAAGATTGATTGATTGATTGATTGACATGCAGCCCCCTCCCTGTTTGAAGCAGCACACACGTCAATCCCATGAATACATCCAGTTTCTACACCATTTCTCCCTTTCAGGGTCACGGGGTGCTGGAGCCTATCCCAGCTGTCATTAGGCGAGAAGCAGGTACACCCTGGACCAGTCACCATCCAATCGCAGGGCCACATAGAGAGACAGACAACCACTCACGCTCACACCTATGCCTAAGGGCAATTTGGAGTCACCACTTAACCTAATGAGCATGTTTTTGGTCATGTTTTTGTTTTTGGTTATCTTTTATTAATGTTTCTAAAAGATAATTACAATATTCTGCTTTTCACTTTAAGTTATATAATGGACAGACTGTTAAAATAATCTTGTTGACACTGGATATTTCTTCAAACTCTTTTTAAAAACAATTTTACTCCAACATTTTCTACCTCTATACAAAACAGTGTGTTGTCTTGTATTAGTATTTGTGAGTGGTGGTGTAAAACAGCCTCTTCTTGGCTAAGAATGTCAGAAATACTTTGGCAGAGGGTTGTGCTCCATGAGCATTTAGTTAAATATAGCAGAATATTTTCATTTATATCTGAATGTGATAAGAATTACATTTGTCTTTAATTTGCAGGACTTTGGCCCTTTAGCACTGAAAGTAAAATAATATTGCCCTCCTAGCTGCCAAAGTTTCCCGCCCTTCATATATACAGATAAAGTGTCTTGGTTTAAAAGACCACAAACGTGCCTTTAATTTGTAGACTGTCTAATAACCAGTAAATCCTTTGCTGAAACCCTTGAAAACACTGACAGGCAGCTGTTCTTAAACCTAAAACAATCACATTTTCAGATTTTTCTGTGACTCATCATAACTGTTGGTTATTTTTAATCATTACTTTAACATTGTTTTGTTTTTTCAATTGATTTGCTCTAAAAGTGCATTTTATGATTTTAAAATCAGACAAAATTGTTCCTTTACCAAAACATAATTAAATTTAACACATTTAAATCTTGGGCTGCACAATGGCACAGCAGGTACTGCATATGCCTCACACCAAGGTCACAGGTTCTGTCAGGGCCTTTCTGTGTGAAGCCTGCATGTTCTCCCTGTGCATGCGTGGGTTCTCTCCAAGCACTCCTTCCCACAGATCAAAAACATGCCCTTAGGTACGAGTGTCTCTCCATGTGGCCGTCTGTGCCTCTTTATGTCTGGTTCAGGGTGTATCCCACCTCTCGCCCAATGTCTGCTGCCATCGGCTCCAGCCCCTCCCCGCGACCCTGAAAGGGACAAGAGGAATAGAGGATGGATGGATGGACATTTAAACCTAGAGGACACCCACCACTTCCCAGTGGTCCGAGCTAACATCGCGGTAGTGGACCTCGTACTGGAGGCTCATCCAGCCCATCTCCACGTCTGCAGACGGAGGAGGCTTCCAGCTCAGCATGATGTCGTAGTACGCGTTGGTCAGACTCACATTCAGGAGGGTCCAGTTCAGGTTCACTGGAGGATCTGGTTGCACTGCATCAGCAGAAACAAGAAATGTCATTAATTTTGGTGTTATGTGTATGATTTTAATGAGCAGCAAGAACATCTGTCTTTAGCTACAGCAGGTTCCTACAGTTAACACTCATGGATCATGGACGGATTCTGCAGGACTTCTCTCTTAAAGCAGGTTCGTTGGAGGCCAAGAGACAACAGTCTGCCAATCAGACCTCTATCTTTCTTTTATATACACTTGCCAGCCACTTTATTCGGCATGCTTGTTTATCTGCTCTTTAGATAGACAGAAAACAGATAATCAGCAATAACAACTCAGCAGCAGCAATTCACTGCATTTATCAAGTAGACATGATCAAGACAGCCTGCTGAAGCTCGACCGTTCATCAGAACAGGGAAGAAGGAGATTGAAGTAACTTTGAATGTGGCATGATTGTTGGTGTCACACGGGCTAGTCTGAGTTTTATAGAAATTGATGAATTATTTTAACACAAACATGTCTGAGGATTAAAGAAGATGGTCTGAAAAAGAGAAAATATCCAGTGAGCAGCAGTTCTCTACGTGAGAGAGGTCAGAGGAGAATTGGCAGAGTGGTTCAAGATGATGTAAAGGCACTTTTATTTATTTATTTGTCCCCAGTGGGACAATTAGCTTTGCAGCTGTAAAGCAGCAGTAGGAGCAGAACATGGAATATACATAAAACTTTAGCACAATACATCAACTTAAAAAGTAAAAAAAAAGTTTAGCAAGCAATAAATTAATCTGAATATTCAACCAATAGCGTAAAACTTAATCAAGAACGATAAATTGTGTTAAAAATAGACAAAAAAATACTAAGTACAAAGTATAAAATATGAGAAATAAAAGATTGAACAAATAGGAAACCCTTAACCAAGACAGGACAGTTGCAGATACACTAGACTATCTTTTCCTCCTGGAATTTAGTAGGGAGATGGCAGAAGGTACAAATGAATGTTTATATCAGTAAGTTTTTGCCTTTGGAAGTTTGAGTAGTGAGCCAGATGGAAAAAACTGTTGACATAAAGGGTGAGGACAGTTTCTTGAGCAGTGCCAATTATTTTGCTACATACATTAACAACCTTGTTGAGTAAATTTCTCTGCTTGACCTTCAGGGACTTAAACCAGCAGATAGAAGAAAAAGTAATCACAGACTCAGTATATGAACGACAAAACAAAGTCATCAGCCTGGAATCAAGCTGGAATTTGGAAAGTTTCCTGAGACAATAGAGAAAAAGAAACTTTGTTAGTGTCCAAAGTGGAGCGAAAATATCCTTAGTACAGAGAAGTTTGTAGAGTTGGTATTTGATTTTCATTTAATAAAGAAATGTGGTTAAGATCTGATAAACCTGCTACTGAAGCTGTTAGCATCTATGCTAATCTCTGAACGAGCAGTCACTTCCTGCTGTCATCTCACTGGTAGCTCGTACCTCTTGTTGCTCTAAAGCATTCTGATTGGGCCGTGCTGCTTTGGGCTGAGCACAAACGTTTTAGATTGGAGCTTGGCAAGATGAATCTGCATGATTACAGACATCAAATCAGGCGGATCCAGCTGATGTGCAAAACGGGGTGTGGAGTTGCTGGAGAGTTTATCTGATGACTGTAGGCAGAGGCAGGCTAACACTACCCACTGACTCCCAGTGTCTGACCTAAGCTAACTAGCTATGGTGGGTATTGTTTTCGTTTCTTCCTTGTTGCTGCATTCACAGTCAAAGAATGGTGTCTATCTGCTTGTCATGGACTCAGGCGTGAGCAGATAGACACGAAAACAAAAAAATGTTGGCGTATCCCTTTAACTTTGGTCCTGTCATCCGTGTAATTTTCTGCATGTGGCCCTTGATGATAAAAGTTTGGATACTTCTGCTGCAAACTCACCGATATCTTGAACATAGAAGAATTTCTCATCATACAGGATGGCACGATCCTTGGAGCGGAGCTGGACGCTGTAGTAGATCCAGATGCTCGTGTAGTTCTCGTTGAAGAAGCACTCGTTTGGCCTGTCAGTGCTGTAATGAGGACACTCGCTCCACTCGTTAGGGGATGCATAGGGAGGTCTGAGAAGACATGAAAGAACAGAACGATTCAGAGGGAGGATGTGGCATGAAACAACACCTATATCAGTCCAGAGGTGGGCAACTGTCGGCCTTTAGACCAACTGTGACCCTTCACCTCACTTAATGCAGCCAGCCAGTCATGTTCAAAAACAAAAACATGACAGAATCACTCAGACGTGATTGAACCTGAAAATACCAAAACAACACCATGCACAAACTAAGATATGCAACAGGAGTATTTAGATTGCTGATGTATGTTTGGTATTTGGCAAATAATAAAGAACTGTGTTGTTTAAAAGATAAAACTTGGTATATGCTATATTTGGAAATAAATGGTTAAATTAAAATATTTGAACTGAAAAAAATGGTATATACTAATTTTATTGCACTTTAAAAGAAGCCTAAATTGACTTTAAATCCTGTGTCATGACCATTAAATCATATATTTTTATTTGTATTTAGTTTAAATATGTAAATGAATGGTGTTAGCAGTATTTATAAAAGGTTTATACTTACTATATTAGTTTATTTATTTTTTATACTTAAAATGTATTGGTCTTTTTGATTGATTTTTTGATTTTTCAGACAGGAGGACCAGACAGATACTTGTTTGGTATCATAGTCTCTGCTTGCAAAAAAGCTGTTTTTGGTGCTGGCTGTGTCTTGGACCCCTTTCGTTAAGTTCTGGGCCAATTAGATTATGTAAATAAGCTTCTGCAGATGGATTTTTTGGAAGTGACCAACCATGGATGATATGATACTGTTTTATCTTCACCGGTCTAATGTCTGATCTTTGCTTCCTCGTCGTTTTTCTTCCTTCTGTCCTCTCCCTGATGTTATTACCTAATCCTGTGTACACTCTTCATGTCTCCCATATTGTTCTTAGTTTGTAATCTTAAAAAACAAGGACTGCAGAGAAACTCAAACAATATGTGTCTCAATACTTTACATTTTATAATTTTCAAAACCAAAATAAAGAAATTCGATTTTAACACACTTTATCAAATCCACTAAACGTTTGACATCTTTCAGGAATTTCACGAGATTGAATTAAATTATGTTGTTTGCCCAAAAGGTGAACTCAAAACTGGGATCATAGGTCAGAAAAGCTTCGACACTCGTCCTCTAGGGGGCACTGACAACCCTTCAGACACTCCACACTGGGACAGAGCGTATTCATGTACGGCTAAAAATAGTTCTGAACCAAAGCAAGCTCTGCTGTTTTTATTTCCAGGATCTTAAATGCTTAAAAAATAGACATCTGAGATTTAACAAAGCATCATGAAACTTCAAAGAATTTAGACTGTCCAACATTGTTACTGGACAATAAATTGTATTTATTTATTTTTTATTGATTAAGTCCCCATCATTAAACAGCTGATTGTGTTGTCAAGTACCAAAGCTTGAAAAGATTCAAGATACCAAGTCCTATTTCTGAGGAAAGCTGCAACAAACCTAAAACAGAGCACTCACTGCTCCCTGTATTAGGTCCACCTTGGTAGTACTGGATTGGACCCCTTTTCCTTTAGAACTGCTCTCATTCTCTGACTCTTAGATTCAGTAAAGCACTGGACATTTTTCCTGAGATTTTGGTCCGTCTTGACATGCAGCATCACAGAGGACAGGCACAAGGCAGAATCAGTGTGCCAAAAAAGTATCCCCCACACCATCAAACCACCAGCAACAGCCTGACCCACCATCTGAAAGGTCAGCTGAAGTCAGGACTCATCAGACCGGCTACATTTTTCCAATCCTCTGTTGTCCAATTTTGATATGCCAATGACAGTTGTGACTACAGTCTCCTGTTCTTAGGTGACAGGGGTAGCACCATGTATGGTCTTCTGCTTCTGTATCCCATCTGCTTTAAATTTAACATTTTGTGCCGTCAGAAATGGTCTTCTGCTTACCTGGATTGTGGCAAGCGGTCATTCGAGTTCCTGTTGCCTTTCTGTCATCTTGAACCATTCTGACTATTCACCTCTGACATCAACCAGACATTTTCAACAAGAGAGCTTCATAATGGATATTTTCTCTTTTTAGACCAATCTCTGTAAACCATGGAGAAGTTTATGTTTGATCATCAGTTTCTGGAATACTCATCCCTGCTTGTCTGGCACCAACAACCACACTGTTTAAAGTTAAATCTTTTTTCTTCTCTATTCTGATGCTCAGTGTGAACTTCAGTAGGTTGTCTTGACCGTGTCTTGACGCCTACATTTTGCTGCCATGTGAATGTCTGATTTGTTATGACTATGAGTCATTTATTGTAGGCTATTGTTTGTTATACTGTGTAGAGGAGCGTTTTTGTTTTTTTCCTCCTCCCTCCCTCTGTGCTCCTTCGCTTAACCTATGCTGCAGGTGTGGAGTGTCGGGATTGGCCAGCAGCAGACAGGCGCACCTGACGCTGACTGGAGGAGTTCGAGCGAGTGAGGCCGTCTGATTGGCTGTGAGCTGATGGCCGGCGTTTTAAAAAGACTACAGGAGAAGAAACGCCGACCCTCCTCCTTCCTCACTCTGAACTGACGCCACCAAGCAGCTTTTTGAGAACCGTGTTTTGTGATAACCTGAGCTTATGGGAATTTCTGAGTGTTTTTGGTTAAGATAAAGAAAGAAAGAATTTGGGTTGAGAATATTCGGTAAAGTAGGTAAGAGTAAAGCTTGGTTTTCGTTTTCTCCTGTTTTTTTTTTAGGGAGTCACTAAGGTTTGTATGTTTTCTTTTCCTTTAGAAGTTAGGTAAGGTTTTTTTTTATTTATAAGAGTGATTTTGTTGTTTTATTCTTTTGCTTACTCTCTCCGAGGTAATTTTGATTTAGTTTGTAAAAAGGAAAAAAGAAGAATATTACATTTAATTGTCTGGACTGCAAAAATCCTGTGGTTCTTTTTGTTCTTTTGTACTGGTGACACCTTGAGAGTGACAAAGGAGTGGTCATTTTTATGTTTCCTCCAGTATCCCCTAGGCTGGTCATAACAGATTGGTATTTACTTTAAAGGGATAGGCCAACATTTTTTACGTTTTTGTGGAGTCCATAACAAGCAGACAGACACCATTATTTTGACTGTGTGTGCAGAAACAAGGAAGAGACGGGCAGAGCTCGCCCACCGCTAGTTAGCTTAGCTCAGACACTAGGGGTCAATGGGTAGAAATACATACAGAACTAAACCACAGGGCACACGCATACTTTTCGTATGTATTTCTTTCGAAAATTACATAAAGTGCTAATCTTAGTCCGAAAAATATATAATGTAACATAATACTGTAAACAAAAAAAAAAAAACGAGGGTTAGGACAGGACCGTTTAGAGTTACTGAAGAATTTATCTTATGACTGTAGGCACAGGCAAGCTAACACTTCCCATTGACTTTCAGTGTTTGAGCTAAGCTAATTAGTGGTGGGTGAGCTCTGCCCGTCTCTTCCTTGTTACTGCACACACAATCTAAAGAATGGTGTCTATCTGCTTGTCATGGACTCAGGAGAGAGGCAAGACATGAAAACAAAAAAAATGTTGGCGTATCCCTTTAACAAGCAGGAAGAGTAATTCATAAAGTGGCCGGTGTGCTGTAATGGCTGCTGCCTAACCCATTCCTCTGTCTGTGTTTATCCTGCCTGTTTTATACAGAAGTCAGATTACTTGATTTTTTTTGTTGGTAACACAGTCAGTATGTCAGACTAGGTGAACAGGGAGCCATAAATTTGTGCAGTGACTCGCCCGACAAGCATGATATACTACACGACTTAAACCGACTGCATGTACCAGCTGATGTGATGAAGGTGGAAGAAGGAGGAGCAACACAGACGACGACAAACAGTCACACTGTATTAAGAGAACAGGACTTCAGTTTGTAACTACAAACATTCTGTTAATAACATGTTAGTGTGCTGATGAATGTGAGCAGTCCCTCACTGTGTTCCTCTGCTGTTTCTCTCCAGCATTTCTCTGTTCAGTCTCCAAGTTACAGCACATCATAAGGGCAGGGATGTTCTTCTCAGAGCTTTGCAAGCTTTTCCTCTGTCTCATAGCTGTCAAGGCACAAACCTCGGTTTGTTTACATCCATGATCGTCGCACATGCAGAGCTCTCTGCTGTCATTGGTCAATGTCTCTGACTTGGAGGAACAGAGCCTAAAACATCAGACCTGCCAGACTTTCTGTTGAAGAGTCGTGAGGTTTCCCAGACTGGTGCGTTGCTGTCAATCATGTTGACACACTACACGACACGGAACAACCAATTTTAATGGCCGACAGGTCTCGAAACCCTACGACTGTCGGGTCAGGCCATAATCGTGCATAAATCATGTAGTGTGACCCTGGCATTAGAGTGTTCTGTGTAGTTAGTGTGAGTGATTGTGAGGGTGTCTGTGGTGGGCTCCTTCAGGCTGATGTCCATCACCCGTGACAGCAGCTGCAGAGATCAGGTCCACCAGTCAGAGAGAAGACTGGCTCGACCCGCCTTTAAAAAGCCTGCTGCTCCCACAAACTCAACTGTCTGCTCTGCGCTGTGTTTTGATCCTGAGGTTGTTACTCTTTTGAATTAACTTGTGAACTTGGAGGCTATGTAAAAGTATCGGGCAGGATTAGCTAAAAAGCTGTTTGTGGTCATTTTCGACCACTTAGTTTCTTTAATTTAACAACACTGCGCTGTTTTGTCGAGCATTTTTAAGTGATTAGATTTTGTGATTCATTAGCTTTGGTTTATGGACATTTTCCATCCATTCATTATCTATTCTGCTTCTCCCTGGTGATGTGGGGGGAACCCTGAACCAGTGGCTAGTCAACTGCAGGGCCACATAGAAAGACGGACAACCATTCACTCTCACACTCATACCTCAGGGCAGTTTGGAGTCTCCAATTAATGTAATTAGCATGTTTTTTGGTCTGTGGGAGGAAGCCAGAGTGTCCGGAGAGAACCCACAAATGCACAGGAAGAACATGTTAACTCCACACAGACAGGCCCTGACTGACCCGGGGATCAAACCTTGCTTTGTAGCACTTGCACTACCTGCTGTGCCACTGTGCCGCACTTACTGACATTCTGATTTAGTTTAAATAGTCTTTAATGTAGTTTTTAGTCACCTTTATTTTAAACATCACCGTATTTGCCCCTTTTGTTGCCTCATTTTGTATTGTGATCACATTTTAATGTATAATTAAATAACTTACTTAACCTTAAATATCTGCGTTTCAGTGTTGCTTCCCTTTCCTCTGAAAGAGCCGGGTCATAACGTGTGTGTGTATTCAGTGGTACAATACTGGCCTTAGTTTAACTTCCTAAAAGTAGGTTAACATCTAACAAACAACGAACAGCCTGTTCTGAACTTTTGCCTTGTCAAACAGATACAGAGCAGGTGTTTGGCGTATGTGATAAAGTTCAGACTAAACAATGTAAGTAGGTGAGCTGCTGAAGAAACGTCTCTGTTTGACCTCACGATACAAAGGCAGTGAAGTAAGTAACCAAACATAGTTGAGGGCTGGAAAGGCTGTCCCACATTAAAAAATAGAGTTTCTTTTCATTTAAAGGATTCTTGTATGTAAAATATAAGGTATGTGTCTTATCTTATAAACAAAGAAATATGATGAGATAGACCCAGGTCTGGTTTTTAAGTGTTTAGGTGTATAAATCTGATCCCTCCATTAATGTCTTGATTTTAAGTGTTATATGTTAGGTACCCACTGTTGGCCCGTATTTATGTACCTGTGTGTCCATTTTGGAGGAAAGCACCTCCTTCCAATTAAAAAAAATAAGTCTGCGGGCCAGCAAAGAGGCTAAAGCAGGAGCATTTGCTTGTAAACTTGTGAGTTTGCAGTTTGGAGGTGGTATGCCAAAAATAGCTGTGTGGAAATCAGGGTTGATTGTCTGTCCACAGATATGAGAAAACACCCCAGATATCTGTCTCCAGTATTCGATGAAAGAGGGACATAGCCAAAACATCTGTCCAACTGACGCAGGACAGTAACCACATCTCAGACAGCCAGGGTTTATTGTGAGAAAGATTCTAGCAAGCTGTGATAAATTATATCAGTGATAAATTATACTCCTCTATTGTTCCCTTTCATGCCCAACCCACATTTTCAAGCCCTTCATGACATGAATAATCATAATTCTTGTCACATGAAATTGTAGACTTTTAATTTAAAGAGGTTTAAAGTTTAAAGTGAATTATCTCATAGCTTATTACATGTTACCAAAAAAATTGTCTGGTTGTTTTAAACATCATATTTAATAGAAATGAATAAAAACAAGTTGCAGTTGCACTTCTAAAAACTTCTAAGACAAATAAATCCTACACGAATTTAGGAAACTTTAGCACACGATGACATAATTTGTGTAACCAAATGATGAATACAGATTTAACTGGATTTAGAAATAATGCATAAATCTGAAAGTACTCAAGATTATTTAACTACAGTGCTGCAGGTCAGCTAAACCTCTTATTTAGAACAATCAGAAATATGACTTTACAATACCACCATTTTAGTTTACTTAAATACAATCGATCAGGTTAACAGAAATATCTGATTTGTATTAATTTTGATTTGATAACCATTCTACATTCCTTTGTTTCCTTCAGTCTTTGACAGTCATGCATTTATGTTTTAACTCAGACTCTTGCTGTTTTATGGCCCTGTACTTCTTCGTTCTACTATTTTGTTCCATTTTTCTGGATGAATTCCAAGAACCTAAAGAAATAACCAAGTCTGTTCCTCTGGGGGAAAACCCACATATGTTCCTGTTGTCAAATACAAGATGTCCTCCTCACTTTTTGCTGATGTAGAGTAATCGTAGATCTCCCGGTTTGGAGGCGTTCTGAAACGTCCCCACATTCCATCCGCAGCGGAAAGTCTCCAAGTTTCTAGATAAGCAGCCGGTGAGGTGTGGAGGGACATCTGTGAGGAGACAGAGAGGAGAGGGATATAACAAATCATATTAAATTGGATTTAATGTGTTTTATTTTTCTGTCTGTAGCTGATTTGACTCATGTTTCCCTCTGATGGCAGCTGGACCCCACGTCACAGACGGGATGATATATCAAACTGCCCTGCACTACGACAGCCTGAGCCACAGAGCAAAAATCATGTTTTTCCTGGAAGTCCTTTTCACGGCTCTTCAATGAAAGCTGCAGCCTCAGAGTTCACTGGGAACAAGTTTCTCTCTTCTTAGAAAGTATTTGCACACAAATTACCATGTGGATCCAGTTTTACAACCTTCACTGAAACCATAAACCCACAGAGAGGAGTTTCTTAGAGTTTTAGACCAAAGCTGTGTACAAATTCAGTTTTAATGCAAGAACAATAAAATTAGATTTTGGGGGAAAAGAAGCCTGAAGGGAGCATTTCTGGAAAACATTTAGGCGATACATTATGTTTTTCCCAGTTGTGTTCACATCGTCCTGGCAGACCTCTGCAGCATGCTTAACATTTCCAAGAAGTGTGACCCTATAGCGGCTGCTGCTAGCCTCGCACAATTAATATTTGAGCCATCTGCAGGTATTATATCTGGACATCTAGTTTTCCAACTGTAAAACACATTGACTCAGACAATCTAAAAAGAGATGCAAAACTATACCCTTGCAGAGCAGATGGACCTGCCTGATTCACTGTCTGAAATCACGCAGATCCATCTTGCAAAGCTCCAGTCTCCTACAACTTCACTGGGCTAAAAGCTGAACGGCCCAATCAGGGGAAAGAGGCAGAAACTGAAGACGTGACGTCAGCAGGAAGTGACTGCATGTTTGAAAACAATGGCGGCTTCTGAAACTGTCTCTGTGGATGCAGCAATATCTGCAGTTTTATCAAAAATGGACTCAATTTCTCCTTTAAAAAAGGAGCAAAGAACGTCACTTAAAGCTTTTCTTATGGGAAATCATGTTTTTGCTCATCTCCTGACAGGGGATCACTGCTGGGAAACTGTTAGAGATGTGGAAATCCTCTGAATGATGTCTATGGTAGTCATGGTTTCTCAACGATACCTGGTAAAATCTGCTCTCCTCAGAAGTTTACAAGGAGAACTTGGTGAGGATTGTCGTTGATGAGGTTCGTGTCACATATAAGTGGTAAATGATCCATCTGTGTGGTATAATTTAATGTAAGACGATAGTCTAAGGACTGAAATGTAGTTTAAGCTAACGGCTAACAACAGGGTCGAGCTGCTACGTCATACTGTGGCTTGATATGATTGGTCTGTGATCAGTGTGACTGGCAGAACGATCGTCCAATCACCAGCTGCTGTTGTTTTTGAAGGTTCTGCCTCTGAAAACATTTTCTATGAGCTCTTCTCCAGATGAACTAGTGAAATATTTCCGTGGTGGATATATGTAACAGTCCATCTGGCGTGTCAGGTTAGCAAAACTCTGAGGAAGAATTAAAATTTTTTGGTATATCCTAGGGCAGCACAGTGGCGTAGCAAGTAGTGCCCGTGCCTCACAGCAAGAAGGTCTTCGGTTCAAACCCCGGGTCAGTCAGGACCTTTCTGTGTGGAGTTTGTATGTTCTCCTCATGCATGCATGGGTTCTCTCCAGGCACTCTGGCTTCCTCCCACAGTCCAAAAACATGCTTATTAGGTTGATTGGTGACTACAAATTGCCCTGGGGTATGAGTGTGAGAGTGAATAGTTGTCTGTCTCTCTATGTGGCCCTGTGATTGGCTGTTGACTGGTACAGGGTGTGCTCTGCCTCTCACCCAATATCAGCTGGGACAGGCTCCAGCCCCCCCGGCATCTCTAAAAGGAAGAAGTGGAATAGATAATGGATGGATGGATGGATGGTATGTCCTGTCTGCAAACTACTCCTCACAAGGTTGTGCAACAAGCACGCCATTTTGACCCCAATGCCTCATTTCCTTTCAACTGTTCCTATCAGTGCTGACAAGGAACATGGAAAAAGGCAAACTGAGAGGATTTGATTTTGCAGGTCTCAGTCTGCTAACTTTATTCACAATGAGGTGTGGCCCATGGCCCAGGGAGGGGGCAGAAATGTGTTGGCAAAAGGTGTGACTGACAGTGTTTTTATTGCTTTCTAGCTCAGGAGTGAAAGTGTGCGGTGAGGGCCGGGGGGCTTAAAACATGTTCATCGGCCTAAATGGGGACCTGCAGAGAAGGACTGGGAACCACTGTCATCCAAAAGGTAGATATAAGTGCCTTCATAATATCCAAATCTGTGATTGAAATGTTTTTCCTATCACTTTCAACACCAGAAAGGAACTTTATTAGGCTCACAGTAAGCTGGATATTGACAAGCCTTAAAGGTATAGTTCAGTATTTTTGAAATTGGGTTGTATCAGGTACTTGACAATGAGTCGTGAGGTACACTGCTGTTAATAGGTACAGTTTAATTGTTTAATTGTGTGAGTTAAGCATAAAAACAACAAACAGATTCATATGGAGTAGAATGTCTGATTGGGTGAAAAATTTCAGAGCGCTTTATCAGGAGGGTTCATGTGTATAGGCTTGCAGGTTAAAGGTAAAGCCTGATAATGATTAGCCTGTGCATCAACAGTTAAAGGAAAGTCATCGTCATTTATCAGTTATATTGACTCATACTGAGGAATAATAAAGCACTCAAGTATTTTTCACCCAATCACACATTTGATCCAGCATGATTTCTTGGCTCGTTTTTACATTAAACTCACAATTACACAAAATAACTGTACCATGAACAACAGTGAACCTCTCTGCTGGTCCCAGCTTGATGGGAGCTCTTTCTGCCACGTCACTGACTGTTTGTAAAGTACCTGATAAAACCCTACTTCAAAAATACTGAAATGTCCCTTTAAGTCAAATACTTATCACTACAAAGCACTAAAAAATCACTTTAACATGTCTGATGTATGTCTATAAGAAGAAACTCAGGGTATAAGATTCAATATGTGAAAGATGCCGTGTGGGATTCCAGCATACGAACATCTGAAGCTCATGTACAGTTAGGACACAATATTACTAGTCAAAGTAGCATCTATTTTTTTATTCATACATTTAACTGTAAATAAATACTTTGCCCATACTTTCCATTTGACGGGTGTGTAGTGGAGAAATGTGTCCCAAAGCAAACACACGCACACTGTTGTTAAAGACAAGCCCCTGTGACAACACATTTTGTATGAAAACCACTAAAAATTGTGATTTGCATCATACTGGACCTTTAAAATATCGGTTTGAGGACCATTTAAGCATCAAGACCACCTTAAAAGAATTAATTTAGCACCAATATTAGAAAAAAAACACTATCCAACTCCATTATTTTATCAACACTAGACTACTTGGCATAACAAAATTTTAAGTTGTTAAAATATGAAAATAACAGCAGAGGAGCATCTCTCCTTAAAACAACAGCAATTATAAGGGCTGACATCATTGGGCAGCCCTAATGTACAGCTGCCGTAATGATACCTTGATATTTCAAAAATATATTTTCCAGATGTCAAAGACTTTCACGGTTCTGCAAAAACATCTTCAGTTCAACCAAAACCATTTCACCCCTCATCAGTGCAGCGATAAATACTTGAATGACATGAAGTTAGACTGGTTCAGCAACATCAGCAACTTTTTTTGTTTTTTTGTTTTGTTTGTTTTGCAGAAAATTACAGTTTAACCCTTTGGCTGACAGACTAAGAAATACGTTTGCAACAAATTATTTGTTGGTAAAATTGTTTTCCTTCCTCATCATTTAGCAACATTTTAGGTTTTATTTTTTAAATTACCCAATCAGGAAGCAGATATCTTGGTCAACCAGCTGGTTGGCTTGCCTGTTAAGGGTTATCCTGGGCATGAATGCATTTATTTTACTTATGCAACAATTTTTTTTTTTTTTGTATGAAAACATCACAGAGAGCAAAATTTGGATATTTAGCGCTTGAATCAGTTTTCTGAGGAGTCAAAGATAAATTTTTATCATCAAATTTCGGTCCAACTAAATTATGATTGTAGGAGATCTGAAAGTATGTGAAAAGACTTTTTCTTATGCCGATGTATTTTCTTACCGTTAGATTTCTTACAAATTGGTGTTACAAACATTATTAAGAGAGGTAAATGAGGAAAAACAGACAAAGACAGGCTTTCAGAATTTTAAATACAGTTGTAAGGCAGCAAAAAGTCAACCACACAGTTACAATGCCAGTCTAATGGTTAATATGGCAGAAAATATACCATCACCAAGACAATCTTGAGTGTCTTTAAACAGCATAACAAATTGATTGATTGATTTTTATTTCATGTTTTTAAGTTTATTATTACTTCAACCACATAATGCGACAAGGGACGAAGCTGATCACAAAGGTGTAGGCTGAAGCTCGTGCTTACTATGCCGACACCTATTGACTAAAACATCCTCAGCAAGGCATTTCAGTTACCTCATAAGGCTTAAGAACAAGCAAACTTTCAAACATCTTAGAGAAGTAAATGAATAGATAAATAAAGTTTCATAACAATAATCCAAAGTTTTAGTAATTTCATTATTCCTCTTCTTCATATCTGATTTATGTATTTTTAAAGTACTTTAGTTTTGAACATGTTTTTAAACGAGGAAAGTGAAATAGACCTCTTTAATTCATTGTCACAACTATTCCAGAAGTCATTTCAACAAACAGCAACATAATCTTTATGTTTAAACAGGGGAACTACTCTTTTTGATAAAAAGCTGGAGGACATTTTTTATTAAATCCAGTCACGTAAAGGCTGCTGATGTGTTACCGGGAGGTGTTTGTGATCAGTGATTCTGGAGACAGCAGCAGCATTACTGATGACACACACAGTTCAGAGGGGGGCACACACACACCAACACACACACACACACACAAACATACACGAAGACACACACACACCAACACACACACAGGCCTGAAGTGAGACATGTGAGGACAAGATGGCTCCTCAGCAGCAGCAGAGCGGTGACGCTGGGAGTGGATGATAAATACCTTTGGCCTGCTCAGTTCTTCGTGGAAGAGGAGCTACAGGTTAAAAATAACCTGTTTACCAGAGCCTCGCTGCTCCTCAAAGTGTGCTGAGCTCAGGATTAAGAGAAAAATCAATTTGACACTCAGCAATGTGAGGCTGCTTTATGGCTCCGTATATCAAGATAAATAATGGCAGCTGGGAGGTTGTATATTGAATGTGGGGACATGAAGAGAAAAAAGGAAAAGGTCCAGACACTGTTCAGCTCCCAATGAGAGACTTTATTTAATATTAGGCAACCGTTCAATCTACAAGATCTTTCTTAGGCAAAAAGGCGATGGAATATATTTTCTTTTAATTCTAATTATCAAACCAAAAGCCTACCAGTCAATACTTTAATGATTTGTATTTAATAAGAAGTTGCTTCTGGGAGTATCATAAAGTCTTTAACATCACAGCTTTTAAATGATAAATTCAATTAATCATGAGTATCACTAAATTGCAGATAATCAAATTGCATGTTTAAATGCATCTTTTCTTCATTTTTTTGCATCCACATTGACGGTGTGATATGACAGTGTATTGAGGCCACTATTATGGAAAAAATAAAAATTAAGTTAAAATAAATGATCAATTAATTTTGAAGAAACTTAACATTATAGACTAATAAAATTCCCAGAAAAAAAGATTTTTTTCTTTGTTTGATTCTCAGATTTAGTATTATACAGTCATAATGTTTAATTTGCACCTGCCCAGCGTGCCCTTGTTCCTGATGGACAAATAATATCGCCATACCAAGATCAATGTGTTGCTGTTTTCTTTTTAATAGCTCCAGTTTATGACAATGATCTTTCAAGGTCTGGATGATAATGTCAATGTGATGATTCTGGGCTAAATCCATAAGTATGTCCTCATTAGTCTGTCCAAGCATCAGGTATAATTTGATCAACCTCTCAACTGCAGGCATGATACAAGACAAATGGCCTGAGCTGGCCAGCTATGCTATACTAAATAAACTTAAAAACTTTAGAGTTTGGTATCTTGTAAATGTGTAAATGCTGAGTTTGGTTTATCATAAATGTATCATAAAAATACCCTAGTTTTTATTTTTACTTTAAAATCTGTTAAATTTTTAAAATCTTCTCATATTGGTCTTGTTAGGCCATCATTATTTTGAGATTTCTTTTTCCATTTGTTCAGAAGTTTGGAAATGAACTTACTTCAAGCAAAGAAATGTATTTCATGATCTTGACTTTTAGATTTATTAATCTGTTGAGTTCTGCACTGCCACACTAATGCATCCTGAAACCATAGCCCCATTCCCCACCATAGGCCCCATGTAGCTTCAAGGTATTAGATTTATGTCCTCTGGATGAGTCTGACATCAGAGGTAGTATTAGAGGCATTTTGGAAAGAAGAGGGTATACAGATGCAGCAGGGGATAGGGGACAGTTTTAGAGGAGCATGCACCGTGTCATGCTCTCACATCCAAAGCCATAAGACATGTGGGTGTCTCGTGGTGTGATGAAGACAGAGCTTCACTATGGCACTTGTGCGTGAATGTGTGTGAAAAGGAAAATTGACTTCATATCAGGAGACAGCTTCAAAGTGTTTGTTCTGCCATTTGCACTGTTAAACAATATCTTACCGAAGGAAATATGCAGGGGTGCATGTACAAAATGACTCAGTGACATATGATAGTGTTATGTGGCTGCTGACCTGCTAGAGTACATGATAATACCCAACTTATGTGGTTCAAAAATGTAATTTTATTGTTTATTGTTTATTTGGATTCCCATTAGCTTGACAATTGACCGCAGCTTCTCTTCCTGGAGTCCATAACACCTTTACAACAAATTACAAACAAATAGATCCGTTAAAAATTGAGTACAAAGATACGTAATAAATGTTGATTGATGGAATGATCGTACAATCACCTGGTGGATATTCCTCTGAAAGGTTCAGCCCTCCCCAAACACTCTCTATGGGCTCTTTTACATGGACTAGATGGACTATTGAAATACTCTGAACAGTTCGTCTGGTGTGCCAGGTAAACCTCTTGGACCAAATTACTAGAAGGGGAAATGCTTTTATGCTCTACATTCTGCTGTATGTACTTGATATGCACTGCCTGTGAAATGACGAATCAAATTTACTTTACAAACATTTGCGAAAACATGGGTTGCTCTCAGGAGCTCAGTGAATTCCAGCATGGTACCGCCAACATCGTAGGAGGCAAGACAAAAATCAAACATGCTAAACAATCTGTCGCAGAGTCCTACGGTGTCTCAGACTGATCTTCTGTTGCCGGTCATCATGATACACTACACAAGATGGAACAAACGATATTCGTGGCCAGCGGGTCCTGAACCCTACGACTGTCGGGTCGGCCCCCCCCACTTTCTGCACATCCCTTGGTTCACATTCTGAGTTTTCCTTCCTCCTCACCTCATTCATTAGAAGTTGTTTGCACCTGACCTTTGATTAGTTTAATGCCATTCACCTGTTCACTAGGTATTTAAAGCCTGCACTCCCACTCACTCAGTCTTCTGGCTTTCACATGGGGCAGTGGCAGGGTAAGATGGTTTTTGCTTTTCTTTCAGTTATTTTCCATATTGATTTACCTTCAAATACCCTTTGAAATTACATGTTCTTATATTCCTTTTCTTGCCTTCCAGGATCATTTTTGCGGTGTGTATTGTTATCCTGTTTTCTTATACACACATGGCACACATGATTCTGACTGCATGTATTCATGATGATAATCAATCTACTGAACCAACTCCCTGCAATAGATCCCATTTTCAAAACTGCCCCTTTTTTACACTTAACCTTGTGGATATCGAGTAGGGGTGGGCAGAAATATCGATTCAGCAATGCATTGCAATTATTCCCCTCACAATTCAATATCGATTCAGCAAATCCTCTGAATTGATTCACCTCCTGGCCAGAGGGGGGCGCTGTGCACCTTTTCAGTGTTTATCCAGCTGCCGCCAGTCGCAGAAGAAGACATGCTTACAGAGTGATCAGACTGAGAGCCAAACATGAAAGTGATTTTACGGCGGTTTTATCAGTATTTTCTGTGTAAATAATGTAAAATATTAAACACAACAGCATCAGTATCATTCTGGAGTGTTTTCTTTTCATTCTTTTGCCGTATTTTCTCTGTGTTTTGCCGTATTTCTGACGTATTTTCCACGTGTTTTACCGTCTATTTCTTGGCATTTATCGTCTTTTTGTTGTTTTGTGTAGTTCGTTTTTTGTGGATTCCATGAATAGTCATTTTAGAAATATTGGAGGAAGAAATGTCGAGATCTCTGTCTTCAGCTGGACAGGAACTGCTTCAGGGACTATCATCAGTAAAAAAAATGTCTGGACATGGTCTAATAAAACAGGCCGTAACATGGACACTACATGCAGTAGGCAAACAAAAATGCGTGAGTTTATGTAAAATAGGTGAAGTTTATTTTTGGTCATCTCAGAAAATTTCTTCATGTTCATTTACAACTGTTTATGAAGAAAATCCTGTTGAAAATTCAAAGCCGTTTTTATTCTTTTCTTGTAATTACACACTGTTTTGAGCATTTATAACATAATAATGACTAATACTTGCTAGAATTGTTTACTTTTATTTCTCGTTAAAAAAAAAAAAAGGTGAAAAAATGTAGTCAAATCCTGATACATTTATTGACAACAAAGATCAGGTGGACTTTTATTGTTATAGTGTTAACTGTCATGTTTTTACTTTTGTACTCCATATGCACAGGTAAGTTATTACTGTGCAAATTTTTATTTTCAGATGCTCAAAAATATGAGGTGACATCCCACATATTTTCACATTGGCATCAAAATAAAAAAAAGTCAAAAATTGTCAACAGGTCATCTAATTATTTGTGTATTTCTACTTCTTACTGAATCGATACCTAATCGAATCGCCACCCAAAGAATCGAAATTGAATTGAATTGTGAGGTTCTTAACAATGCCCAGCCCTAATATCAAGAGGATCCTACATCTCTCCTCCTCTTTTTTTTCAAGTCCATAGCACATACACAAGGATTGATTATCCTTTAATTGACTATCATTTAGCATCAACAGTCTCCTCATCAAAATGCCATATTGTAATCCTAGACCACACTGCCCCACTTCCACAGGCACAGATGTTTAATGGAGGAGGGCCCACTACAACGGGTAATTTAACCCAACTTAATGAAAATATTCTCTGAAAGATGCTCAGTTTTAATGGGAATATGTGGCTTTTATTGACACAGGAGATGTTTTTGGCATAACACTATGATAGTATCAAGAGGGTTTGTTTTATGAAGCCAGGGTATTTATCCAACTAATTATAAAATAAGGAAGAAACACCAAATATTTTCAGAAACGGTTTTGTTACTTGCCTTAAGAATTATTACTCTAGCATTATTACTCTAGCATTATCTACAACTCTTCTCTTAGAAAAAAATCACATCCACTATTAGAGATAAATAAGCCTTCAGTAATATCTGGGGCCCCTTCATTTCATTTCTTAAAAAAACCGATTTAACCAATAAAATGGAAATAACTGGAGATGAGATATAAATGGCCCTCTGCAGTTTACCAGGAAAACATACAACAAAAATAAAGGTGTTGATATCCCTTCATTTATCAGTAAGTTATCCCAGCTAAACCAAATTACTAATCCTGAAAAAAATTATGATATATCCACTTATTAATTGATTTTGTCATTTACATTGGGTCAGGTGTTGTGCATTATATGTTTGTCTGTACGATCCATGGCTTACAGTTGGATAAGAACTGCTGTCTAGTATGTTTGAAGATTTTCTGTATGTATGTTAACACGTATGGAGTCCAAAATGTTAAAAACAATAAAGATATTTTTAGAGGAAAAAAAACAGGTTGTCTGAAACAGGACAGCATCTTCCTTAAAAAGCAGTTTACGGAGGCACCTTCTCAAACAATGCTTAAAGACATCCTTAAACTCAAGCATCAATACAACGACATCCTCTTAGCACAAGTTAGCACTCTGCTACTAAAGTGAGACAAACAGTTTGAACTGAGAGAGAAACCTTCACCCTCCTTTCACCTCAGTTAAAAGGTACACAAGCCTCGAGAGTATCTCATATGATTAAACCCCCTCATGCTCAGTTACAGACCCTGTCAAAACTAGAAAAATTGCATTTCCTTGCAGCAAATGCGTTGAAATGCTGAGTCTGAATGCTGGAACTGTGAAATGAAATGGCTAAAAGCAATGCAAACAAAGCTGAAAATGTGAAAATGTGACATAAAATAGTTGGAAGCAGTGAAGCACAGCTGCAAATGTGGGAAATGTGTAATAAAAATGGTTACAGTTGTGAAAGAGAGCTGAAAATGAATAAATGTGAAAGGAAATTGCAGAAAGCTGTAGAAATGTTTGGCCACCATGAAGAAGTTGTAATCTATGATTAAAATAGTAAAATTTGTAATCAGTAGCAGAAGTGTGAAATATGTTATCAAATTTGCATTGTAAAGACAGGAAAAGAATAAAGTTGTATGGAAGTGAAAGGTTGAATGACTGACAGCCTGTGACATCCAGACTGAGAGGACAGCAGCCAGATGCATACAGCAAGGAGCTGTAGTAATCAGCAGTCTGTGTTGGACACACAGTTGAAAAGTACAACTGCCTTCACCAGAATTTGACCCGGGCGGCCGGAGGAAGAGTCAGCAACTTTGCTGGTAAATATATATATGTTAAATGTTATGGAAATTGTGATTTTGTTGGATTTCAGTAGGAAGTGAAATAAACATTTCAGCTCCAAAAAAATGAATGTTCTGGCTGTTATTTGTGCATTCAGGCTTTGAAGGGTTAAATTATGAAGTGCAATTGAATATGCACAATTAGGCTAGATTAAATTTTCATTTAGTAACTGAAAAATGTTTTGGCATCAATGTGTAGGCTACAAGTCCACAACACTATGAACTGTCCAGTATAAAAGCATCTGACTTGAACATTAATGTAAACAGAGGTGATTTTCATTGGAGGACAATAAGGAGTGGACATTAACGGTCAGAATGTCATTAGAAACTGGATCTGTTCAAGTTAACATCTGAGTCAAAGTTATCACTACTTCATTTTTAAATCAATAAATCTATATTGAACATCACACTCAAAGTAATAATAGCCTACATACATGAATTTGTAAATCTGGACAGGAATATTTGAGTAGAGAAATGTAAAACAGTGTAATATTTGTGTGTAGTCTGGTTTATTCCAGTGGGTATAATCTGACATACTCTGATGATGTTTGTCCTCTTAGGGCCTCCATACACTGAAGACATTTCTACCACAATTTGACCGGATTAATACACCGTCCACTGAAAACAGCTCTGAAACCCACAATGGGCCTACACCTACAGGTTGGGAACCGCTCCACTAGTAGACTGTATTTGAAGCTTGATCCTTCAAAGATTGTTCTGATATCATGGAGAATAAGTGATGGAGGATCCCTCAGGATGAATTTATTATTTAGAAAACAGTGAGTGAGTGAAAACAAGAGCTGGACTGATGAAGAATGTAGAGTTTTGATGAATGAAAGGCTGACTCGTCAGTTTTTGAAGTCTTTTGTTCACTTAAACCGGGCACATGAGCTGTCAAGACACCGTGTGAATGATAAAATCACACAGAGTGACTGATGATCCCTCACTGTCCCTGCGATGTGCGTCTATCTGCGTCTTTACGCTCACCGGCAGACGGAGGAGCGCAAACACACACACGCTGAGAGAAAGTGAAAGTCACACAAGCATGCTGCTATACGTATCCTTGCGCATTTTGTAGTGGTTATATGGTATTTCGGGGCGTTTTCTAGTGGTTATATGGCGTATACCTGCGTATGCAGCCAGAGTCTGGCGGACTGTAGAGCAGACTCCGCGCAGTATGTCCGCGGGCGTCAGAGCTGTCAGAGTCGAGCGCACTGCCGCGTAGTGTTTTCTTGTGAAATGAATGTGAAAGCCTACATTTCCCACTAACCTTGCGCATTGTTTTCCATTTCTCTGTCATGACGCTGTAGACTGAGGTCGAGGAAGAGGAGCTGCTCTGCCTGCCGACTTTGCAAAGCACTAACATGAAGAGGCGGAGGCAGTGTGACATTTAATGTGGGTCGATGATAAAGCTGGGGACTTCTGGGTATACGACCTAATGCTGTGCCAAAACCGTGATAGCTATCAAAAAAAGGACTGCACCGTGAGCATCACAAGAATCAGCTGAAACGATTGATGTAAGCTTCGTGTCTGTACTGTAGAAAATGTTGACACGAGAGGAGTTTAAAAACGGGCTTGAAAGTGAAGCTGTCGGCCTACATCAGCCTACATTTCCCACAATCCTTTGCGCATGTCTGTGTCATTAGGCTGGACAGTGAGGACGGGGTCCAGCTGACTTTGCAAAGCAGTAACATGAAGAGACAGAACTGGAGTCACATTTAATGTCGATGTGAAAATACATGGCGAGCAGTGTTTTGTGTGACAGCAGTGCTTGGAGCGGACTCGGCGCTGTCGTATAGTGTCGGCGTACATAAGCCTACATTTCCCAAAATCCTTTTCGCATGTCTGTGTCATGACGCTGTATACGGAGAAGATAAGCAGACGAAAGTGGTGATACAACAATGAAATGTGTGGGTCTCACGAGCAATGCGTGACAGCTGGCAGGCGTGAATTTTTGAGGGCTAAAATGGCAAAGACTGTAATGAGTAGCATGCGTGTCTATGTATTTTTTGAAATATGCATGATAGTATAAAAACAGTCTACAACAAGAATCGAACCCTAGTCTCCAGATAAAATGACAACTCTGCTAACCGCTCAGCCAATTAACAGTGACACACCCGCCCATAGCGTAGCAGGCTATGTAAGGATGCTGTAAGCTTGTACAGAACGGTGAAGTTAAGCTGGGTACTTCCGGGTATACGGGCTAATGCTGTGCCAAAACTGTGATAGCTATCAAAAAAAGGACTGCATCGTGAGCATCCCAAGAATCTCCTGAAAAGATTGATGTAAGTTTCATGTCTGTACTGTAGAAAAAGTTGATGGGAGAGCAGTTTAAAAACGGGCTTCAAAGTGAGTCGATGAGCTCTCTGGGGAAGAAAATTTCAATTGGAGCAGACGGAGGACTTTGCGGGATACCCGTGGCTCTGAAGCTCACTGAGACAAAACGATGTCAATGTCGAAGTTGAAACGAATTTCAGCTGAAAGAGGAGAAGTGTACCTTTATTTTGATGTATAAATCATATCTTTTGAGTAAAGTTTGAGGCTTTTATTGCAGTTTTTCGGCTACAAATTTTGGAATCTTTAGACGAAGCTCACGCTCTAACAGGTCACGTGACACGCTCTAAGAACAGAGAAATCCTCCAAACTTAGTGTTGCTTAAACAGTGATATCTCAAAAACTGTAAAAGACAGTAAAAAGCTGAACACATGTAAAAATAGTTAAGAGATCAGTGAATCTGTCAAAGCAAGAATGAAGTCTGTAGGTGGAAGTATGCCGAAGCTGTACAGACTGAAAGTTGAAGCACTTTTCAGCAGAACTGCATAAATCTCCCATTCATTTCAATGGGAAAATATCTGCAGAAAATCATTTTTACTGTAAAAACTGTAACAGTTAAACATGTGAAAAATACAAGCGCAAATCTCATCAACATGCTGCACTGCTCAATTTTTTTCTGTGAAAATCTGTGCAAATTTGAAGGCTGTGAAAAGGTCCAAATAGTTGAGGGAAGAATAAGAAGAAGAAGAAGAATAAAGTCGGATAACAATATGTTGAAATGCTGACTCAGCATTTCAACATAATAAATGACTGTATCAAGACATATTACAAAAAAATTATAGATCTGTCAAAGCTGTGCATCTGAAACCAAAATCCTCAATACTTTGAGCTCGATGCCTTTTCCCGGATTCATGGATCCTTTAGAATGTTAAGAGTCAGTGTATATGTATGTTAATTGTCAATGCAAGTTAATGAACTAATGTTGGGACAGCAGTGTAAGTAAGTTATGAATTTGCTTGTGCTTAAGCATACCAAGACATTTTTGACAATTTCATGCTCCAAACTTTGTGGTTAACATTTTGCTGATGGCTCCTTTCTGTTCCAACATTCTGTTCCAACATGACTGCACACCAGTGCACAAAGCAGGTCCATGAAGACCTGGATGAGGGAGTTTGGTGTGGAAGAACTTGACTGGTCTGCACAGAGTCCTGACCTCAACCCGATAGATCCCCTTTGGGATAAACTAGAGCAGAGACTGTGAGCCAGACCTTCTTGTCCAACATCAGTGTCTGACCTCACAAATGTGCTTGTGGAAGAATAATCGAAAATTCCCATAAACACTCCTAAACCTTGAGGACAGCCTTCCCAGAAGAGTTATAGTCTAGCAAAGCAGTTTAGAAAATACCTCTGTCTTTGCCCCAATCTGCCCACCCCTTACAGACTGTCTTTTCAACATAGAGAAAGAAGGGATCTAAACATTGAAAAGTATTCTCATTTGCTCAGCTCCAAACAGAATTAAATGGCCGCCATCCCACTTCTTCAGGATTTAAACATCCCAAAATATGTATTCGTTACTTCCACTTACTCTCCTTTTAATTAATAAACCTGGAGCTGGAAAGCCAGAGTCTAAATTTGTTGGTGTATTTGCAGATGGGACTTCTTTATCTGTGCAACACCTGAGGGCATCCTGAGAGAAAGAGCCAAGTGCAGAAATCTCACAAGATTTAAGGTCCAAATCGTTCAAACCATACACTCCAGTTCAATCAATTCATCATTTTACTCACTATAAAGTCATAAACTCCACAACTCGTGCACCAGTCCACATTCATTTTATCTATCTTCAACCCCACTGTGCATTATGTAAATTTGATGGACCATTGGCTCATATTTGTTGGCTTTGACCCAAGTTCAAAGTTTTGGTCTGTAGTTATTTTCCCAAAACTGCCATTTTAGACTGGCATCATCAGTTATATGCTATGAACCACTCCTGTATTTGTCAATACAATACATTACAATAGCTGGAAAAAAAAACAAGTTAAAAAGTCTGAAACAAAGAGACTTCTCTGAGTTCTGAGGCCTGGCTTATGCAGCTTCTTGTACTTCATATTGCCTTGGCTATATCTTGGCTCTGAAAGACCCTCATGACACCCCAATTCAACAACCTTTTAGAATTTTAACTTAACATTGGTTTTTGCTGTTCTCTTTAAGTGTTATGTATGTGATTGGAAGGATAACAGACATCAGTTAAAGTCCACAACAGTCTTTCCCCTGTTTTCTTTTTCCCTTTTGTAATGGGTGGGGGCTGGGGAGGCTAGTAAAAAAAAAAAGAAAAGAAAAAGAAACTAGCAAAATGTCCGCATAGAAATTAGGTGGGTCACCTAATGTTGTCTACTTGCCAAACTCTAGGTATATAGCTACATTTTTGAAATTATATTTTCACCAAATTTGATAAAAGCATTTGCATATCCTAAGATCTTGGAGCTGAAAAGATGTATCACATTACTTTGTGTGTTCTGTGATAGCAAACTCTACCCATGGAACTTAAAATACTTGAACTATAGATTTTGCAGACTGAACTTAACTTACATGCCACAACATCAACCTCCAGCCCTGTCTGGAAAGCAAAACTAACCAACACATTGTCCATCTGATAATATAAAATATGAAAGGGGGGGCGGCCTGATTTTATTTGGCAGCACTTTCCTGGATTCAATTACAGTAAGTGCTACAAGCACATTTACAGGGGCACAGGGGCAGGATGAAGGGAAGCCTGCCAAGAGTCAGACTCTAATATCTGAGGTGGAGTTTTGAATACGAAGGCTCTTTGGAAAAGGGAAACAAGTGTCCAAATGTTTTGGTCAATTCTCTACCAGTGTGCTTATTAGCCTTAATATGGTTTATTTTATGTTGTTGAAACCAATGACTTGTTGCATCATGGTCCTTAACAGATCTAAATTTAGGGAAGGAAGAAGGATTTATGGAAAACATATATGCACAGACAGTTTTGACAATTATTGAACATTATTATAAAATTATTGTGGCATCCCTTCAATTAGTCATTTTCCTCTGTTCTTAAATTTGCACATTTTTGCCTTATATGTGTGAGTCCATCCATGCAGCAGCATCCCTGCCTAAATTATAGGATGTTATAACTCCATTTAGTGATGTAGCTCAGATTTATCAAATTATCAGAAAGAATTCACTACCAAGACACAGTCTCACTGCTGCTACTGCAAAAAATGCAACAACACATAAAAAACTAAACACAAAATATGCACTTGAAAACTGACAGTGCGAAATGACTGTGGCCCACCGGCAAATTTACATAGTGAATGCAGGAGACCGCAGTGGTCGAAGGGAATGGCACAACAACAAATGAAATAACTCGAATGTGACGATGAATTAAAAAAATGTTAACTATAAAATGCAACTTAAACAGAAAGCACAACAAAAATTAAAAAAACCCAAACAGCACATTTTAAAAAAACTAAACTAGCAAAGACTCGGAGAGTGCAAACCTCCGCCAAGGTAGCTCACATATTGCTGTTACATCTATAAGCAATAGTTCCATGATAAAGTTACCATCATAATATGATTCATGACCCTGAAAACCCACACCTAGCACTCAGAATCATATTGGTATCGTTTTTAGTTAGACAGTTATTGAGCAAAAACAATCGTTTGCTAATGGCAGTTATTTGGATCACCACCAAAAACTAATCATTTTTAACAAGGGCCATTACCAACATCTCCTGAAAATATCAGCAAAATCTGTCCAGTAGTTTTTGCATAATCTTGCTAACAAACAAACCGACAAACAAATATACGCTTGCAAAAACATAACCTCCTAACGGAGATAACAACAAATAATCTTTTCTAACAAGATCTGTGGCTAGCTGCCAGACTTACATAGTGCTATTTGCTAGCAGCCAGTTTGTTCAGAAGGAATGATACTACAACAAATGACAGAATGCAAAAATAAATAAAAATAACCAATTCTGCGACAAATATATATAAAATGGAGTTCCTGTTTCCACAGACTTATTCCAGTGCATACTATGAGGGGACCACTTACAATTTATTTCATGAAATATGGCAATAAAACCACAGAAAAGGTAAAAACACACAGCAAATTTAAAAAAAAGCACATCAGCATTAAAAGAACTCAAAAACAAAGACATTTTGAGAGTCAACAGTCGCTGTCCGCCGAACTTACACAGTGAAGGCAACTGGGTTACTCTGACAGAATGATGCAACAACAAATGAAGAAAACAGCCAGAAATAAAAGAATCAAACCTTAAATCAAGAAAACACAATCAGACAAAAAGAAAAACTTAAAAAGAAACAATTAAATTGCAAACATGCAATTCTAGCAAGATGACTGTGGCTTGCTTCCAAACTTCCATAGTGCTATATGTAAGCAACTTTAGCACTCTAAAGAAGTGTGATGCATCATTCTCTATGTTGGCAACTATGAGACTTCTAAGCTTCTATTATAAAGCGAATTCACTCCATGTCATGGCTTGTTCTGCATATATATTATAGTGCCATGTTTCAAAGTCTCTAAATTGGGTCTGGTTCACTGCTGTTGTCCTAGTTCGTGTCATCCTCCTACGAAGCCAAACAGTGGAAAACACATGATGTGCTGTGAAGGAACCTGTGAATTAAATGTGCGCAACACAGCTTACTGCACAGAAATAAATGATTTTAATCTTGTTTTCAGATTTGTGGGAGGCCAAAAATATAGTTGAATTATCTATAAATCACCCCGCACTTTCTGAACTGGCTGTGTATTTGTTACTGTGCTCATACTGAAAGAGACTTTTTCTGTTTCTAAAATGACTTACAAGCTTCCCGCCTCTGCTCTGTGCTCCCTGCGTGTCAGTTACTGCTGCTGTGTTTGCTCAGCAGCTGCTGCTCAGAGTTCACTGCTGGTGAAAGTAAACACGAGAGCTGAGCATGTTCTGAACACGGCCATCACAGCTGCAAAGCAAACAAGCAATTTCAGAGACTGTATTATCAACCACCAATGCTTTTTCGTCATCATGCTGCTGCCATTTTTACAGGAGCATTGCCTTGACCTTACAACATAAACATGTTTACGGCATTATTCTCTGAGTGCTGCGCATGCTGGCTCTCAGTGTGAAACAAAACATCCACTTTCAATCTGTTTTGATTAGCTGAGAGGCATTTCCTCTGAGCTGTAATTACAAAGGAGGCAGGAAAGAGCAGCTGGCATTAATGTGATTCATGGAATTCACTTGTACCTTCAGCGAAACCACTAATTACACTGTAAACATTTTCTATTATCTCTTCTTTGTTTATACAACCTATAAGAACTAATCACTGTTTTTAGCATGACAGTCTAGAAATATACAAGAAGAAGTGAGTGCAATGCTGAATTGATTTATTAAAAAAGTGGGCGGGGGGGGGATAATATTTAGCCTTGAGTCCAAAATATGACAAGAAACAAAGCCTGACAATAAATAAAAAGTACAACTTAAAACACAACAATTAAAAATTTAAATGAATGGAACGCAGCAACAAATACAAAAGTTCAACAAAATATTGAAAAAGCTGAATAAAATTAGAGGGAACAGTAACAAATCAAGTGCAATGACACATTTTTTAAAACAAAATGAGAAAAAAAAAACTACAAATCAAATAAAAGAACATCAAACATTGCAAAAGCAAATGAAAGACTAACAATGATCAATAACGAGAAATACACAAACAAAAATGGTTAAAGAAATTAGAGCACATAAATTTCACAAGCATACAACAAATTAAAGACCAAAAAAAAATGCAAAAACAAACAAAAATAAAAGATAAGAACAAAAAAATACAAGCACACAACAACAACAAATAAAAAACACAAAAATAATAAATGAAAAGACAACAACATACACAGAAACAAAATCTTTTCATTCATATTTGTTGTTTAGTCACTGCATTTTATTAATTGTTGCAGTATCTTTTAAATCAATATTGTGTTTATACATTTGCCGTCATTTCTTATTTCTTGATGTGTTTATTATTGTTCTTGCACTGTTTTTACTTTAGATTTGTGATTGTATTCTTAGTTAGTTTGATGTGCTGTTTTTCTAGGGGAGTTTTCTCTCTGATTTATTTGGTTGTATTTTGTTGCAGATTTAATGTTGTTTTTTATTTGTTGCTTTGTTTTATATATTTTTTCAATGCTATTACTTATATTTTTGTTTGTTGTTGCATTGTCTTTTTTGTCATGCTTCTGAATTTTTGTTGTTTTTTTCTGGATGTTCATTTTTTAAAATTTGTTGCTGTTTTCTAATTTTTTCTTTTATTATTTCTACATTTTGTTGTGTATGAAATGTTTTTTTAGTTTATGTACTCATTTTACTTGTTTTTTTTTATTTGTAGTAGGATTGTTTAAATCTTGAGTTTTTCGTTTGTAGTTCTGTTTTGGATTTGATGTTGCATTTTTCTGTTTTATTTTCTCACTTTTTATCGTGTTTTTATTTTTATTTATTTTTTGTTTCATTTATTATATGCACTTCAGTACCATCATAACAGAAGATTTGGTTCTAGGCCTTGTGCTGAGTAAACAGGTTGACGGTTACAAACACCAACAGTGATGTGATTATTAACCACAACATAAATATCTATACAAGGAGCTTTTACATTATTAGTAAATAAATGCAATATAAAAGAAGTGCAAACCACCCAAAAAAATCAAGTTTTAAATCATAATATGCCATTTATCTTATGAATATTGAAATATGACTTTTGGCCCATATTTTCCAGCCCATGGCATGTACACAGAGCTTCAGCAACAACAATTAATTATTGTTTTCCTCAGTGGGTGCTCAAGGCGAACACTTACTTAGCGAGTCACATCAATATGTGCACTCTCAGGGGGAAATACCTCATCCTCAGCTCTTAGAAAAGCCACTTCCTTTCTTGGCTATAGACCACAATGCGCTTATCAGTCATTACTGAATCTCTACAGGCTTAACCAGCTTTATGGGCCTGGAAACAGAAATAAAGATTTGTTTGTTTTTTCCATAGAGACAGTGGGACCTCTGTAGTCAAGAGAAGTGATCACTAATAACCTGATTTCTCTGCTTGTGTCAGGCTTGATTGATGGTGGGAGGAAAAGCATTTGTGCCCTGCTACAGTGACCATTCAGTTCTACAGGTTGTATCGCCGCATGAGGAGTTATTTTAGGCTACAAGCATTCTGAAAGGAAATGCAATCAGTATTTTCCCAAAGTCTTTTTAGACTTAAGAAAACATGGAAGTCTGATGGCCCAGAACCAAACGTTAACTCCTATTAATACGAGATTCAAATCGGCCCTCTTAAGATATGATCTTGTCATACAAAACCCAAAACCAGTGAAGTTGGCACGTTGTGTAAATCGTAAATAAAAACAGAATACAATGATTTGCAAATCCTTTTCAACTTATATTCATTTGAATACACTGCAAAGACAAGATATTTAATGTTCGAACTGAGAAACTTTATTTTCTTTTGCAAATAATCATCAACTTAGAATTTAATGGCAGCAACACATTGCAAAAAAGTTGGCACAGGGGCATTTTTACCACTGTGTTACATCGCCTTTCCTTTTAACAACACTCAGTAAACGTTTGGGAACTGAGGAGACCAATTTTTGAAGCTTTTCGGGTGGAATTCTTTCCCATTCTTGCTTGATGTACAGCTTAAGTTGTTCAACAGTCCGGGGTCTCCGTTGTTGTATTTTACGCTTCATAATGCGCCACACATTTTCAATGGGGGACAGGTCTGGACTACAGGCAGGCCAGTCTAGTACCCGCACTCTTTTACTACGAAGCCACGCTGTTGTAACACGTGCAGAATGTGGCTTGGCATTGTCTTGCTGAAATAAGCAGAGGCGTCCATGAAAAAGACGTTGCTTGGATGGCAACATGTGTTGCTCCAAAACCTGTATGTACCTTTCAGCATTAATGGTGCCTCCACAGATGTGTAAGTTACCCATGCCTTGGGCACTCATACACCCCCATACCATCACAGATGCTGGCTTTTGAACTTTGCGCCTATAACAGTCCGGCTGGTTCTTTTCCTCTTTGGTCCGGAGGACACGACGACCACACTTTCCAAAAACAATTTGAAATGTGGACTCGTCAGACCACAGAACACTTTTCCACTTTGCATCAGTCCATCTTAGATGAGCTCGGGCCCAGCGAAGCCGGCGGCGTTTCTGGGTGTTGTTGATAAATGGCTTTCGCTTTGCATAGTAGAGTTTGAACTTGCACTTACAGATGTAGCGACGAACTGTAGTTACTGACAGTGGTTTTCTGAAGTGTTCCTGAGCCCATGTGGTGATATCCTTTACACAGTGATGCTGGTTTTTGATGCAGTACCGCCTGAGGGATCGAAGGTCACGGGCATTCAATTTTGGTTTTCGGCCTTGCCGCTTACGTGCAGTAATTTCTGCAGATTCTCTGAACCTTTTGATGACATTACAGACCGTAGATGATGAAATCCCTAAATTCCTTGCAATAGCTCGTTGAGAAATGTTGTTCTGAAACTGTTGGACAATTTGCTCACGCATTTGTTCACAAAGTGGTGACCCTCGCCCCATCCTTGTTTGTGAATGACTGACCATTTCAGGGAAGCTGCTTTTATACCCAATCATGGCACCCACCTGTTCTCAATTAGCCTGTTCACCTGTGGGATGTTCCAAATAAGTGTTTGATGAGCATTCCTCAACTTTCTCAGTCTTTTTTGCCACTTGTGCCAGCTTTTTTGAAACATGTTGCAGGCATCAAATTCAAAATGAGCTAACATTTGCAAAAATTAACACAGTTTACCAATTCGAACGTTAAGTATCTTGTCTTTGCTGTGTATTCAATTGAATATAGGTTGAAAGGGATTTGCAAATCATTGTATTCTGTTTTTATTTACGATTTACACAACGTGCCAACTTCACTGGTTTTGGGTTTTGTACACTGAGCTTGTTTTAAGCTTATGTTTTTACAATAATAGGTAAATACACAATTTGTAATCACTTAAGTCACTTTTTGTTTTCAGGAGGGAAACTCATGATCCCTTGTTAGTGTTGACAGTGTCTAAATTATACAAATACATTAGTTTAATCATTTTGGAACACACACAAGGAAAAACAGCGGTGACCTTAAAAAGCCCACATTTTTTCTACACTTGAGGTTCAGGCATTTGATTTCTATGACTGCTTGAGTATGCTCACAACTAGTAAAGTTTAGAAAAACCTGCTAGTTTTCACATACTGAGTGCCCCTGATACCTCTATTTTCTCTCCGTCTAAGATGCTCTGTTGGGGCCCCTGCCACTTTTCCCCCCTACCCATGTGGGCAGTGTTCAATCTGACTGGTTGACTGGTCTACACTGTGGTAATTGGTCAGTTCATCCCCGGTCAGCGCCATGTTTTCGGTAGCTCTACATTCATTCTATGGAGCACGCTCTGCACTGGGCTTTCTCTCATGAGCCAGAGGGCTTTAAGTGGTGGTTGAGGATTTATGAAGTGGAGTTAAAGTACATGGTCTTAGCCTGGATATTAGCCACAGTGACAGAGATCAACTCTATGTCTGAATTTAGGGTGATAAAGAGCCTTTTTCAGGCAGCTACTGGTCCTGTAAAAAGGAGGTGAGGGAGATGTCACAGACATTATGTCTTGTGCATAGAAGTGCCCTATCACACAGAGGAATTGTGTAAAATACACCAAAGAGCATTTCAAACTTAATCAAGCATAATATGGACTCTTAAAAAAACAAAAACTGCCACCTTTATTTTTTTAAACAAAAAAAATGTTATGATGTACATTTTATATTTCTCTCTGTCTACACCACTTACCCATTTTGAAGTTACTAGAGGGATGGACCATATCCAAGCTGACAATGGGAAAAAAGGCAGGGTACACCATGGACCTGACACTCGCCAATCACAGGGCAAGTACAAGCCGTTTTCACACATGCTACCCTAATATTTTCAGGGTTATACCCATACAGCCTGTCCGGGTAATTCACTGACATGGTCGTTCACACTGTCTCCTCTAGGGGGGGGGGATGTTAGGCAGCACGTGACGTCCAATTTGATAACATAACACATCAGTGTTAATTATTTTCATCATAGTTTTCGTCAATAATCTTTTGTCCCCTGACAAAACTAGACAGTAACTAATAAAAACAAGTGCACGTGGACAAAAACTAAAACTAAATTAAACAGACATTTTCGTCAACAAATAAACACTAGACTAAAATGTTTGACAGAGACTTAATCCAATCAGACCTAATTCGGTCATGTAGAAAGTAGAGACAAGTTAGGAATATATCCAATCACAGCTACTTTGGTTGTGTGGAAAGGTTGGATGAGTTAAGAGGGACATCCAATCACAGCTGCCTTAGCTTCATGGTGGTGGGATAAGTTGTGGAGAGATCCAATCAGAGCTCCTCTCTTTATGAATTGATATATTCATGTAGAGCAGGTTCACTGTTTGTTGTCAATTCTGGTATTGTAACTGAGATGCTCTGACAGGTAGCCTAAATAAAGGTGACTGCATTTCACACAAAAGTTCAATTTGTTTCTGTTCATTTATACATTCAGACTTTACTAGCATTCAGTAAAGGATTATTAGATGTTTCATTTTATCCAAGTGTAAAACATGACTTCAGAAATTCAAGGAAACATAAAAAATGCCTTACACTTTACACTTCATATTTTAGTCGACTACATTTACAGTAGATTTCCTCGACTAAAATGTTGTGAAATTTCATCAACTAAAACTAGACTTAAACTAAAACAATTTGGATGACTAAAAAATGACTAAAACTATGAGGTATTTTAGGCAAAAGACCATAACTAAAACTAAATTAAAAAGTGCTGTCAATATTAATACTGTCACACCTGATATGATAATGGACGAACAATTTATAACCTAACTTCAGTGGAACATGTCAAAAAGCATATCAACATCACAAAATTAAAGAGTTGAGAGGAGAGCTGAAGCACATAGAAGTGAAAATAAAGCAGCTCCACTACGTACGAGATAATTCCAGCAGAGAAAGAAAGCCGCAGTGTTTTAACTCTGTATCCAACAGCAGTGCGAGATGCACATCATTAATCAATCAGTCCTTTTTCTGGATTCATGCTGGTCGCAAATAATGATATCATCAGCCCTACCCAGTCGCCACAGTGAGTTACCTGGGCAGTACACTGCAGCGTTCAGATATTAGCAACTCAAACTTCACATGGATAAAATACTAGTGGAGCGCGAGGAAATTACCACGGTAAAGTCAGAGTGAAAAACTCTTCTGTTTGCGTTCACACATACGGCTCACTGGGTAAAGTGTTCATCCGTAGGAGGAAGCCCAGACATGCAGGGTGAGAATGTGACACAGACAAATGCCAAGACAGGGGCCCTGACGGACACAGAGAAGTCCAAGCAGCAACCTTCTTGCTGTGAGGCACAAACACTAACCTGCTGCTGCGGCACCATGCCATATTATTTTGTATCATCTTGCAGCTGAAGATTTCAAGATGTGATTTTGACCCAAAACTCCAACCCCTATGCTTCATGTGTGTCTTCACTGAGAGGACTCTTTGTAAAACAGCTCTATCAACAGCTTCTAGGTTTATTCTTCGATTTCTTACTTGGCAAGCAGCAAACTTTCTCGAATGAATAAACAATTTAACAAAAACATGGCAGCAAATCAAACACCTGCAGGCCCATGAGGTTGGCAAACTCGTTCTAGAAAGTGAATGTAAAAAAAAAAATATTGACTTTTATTGGCAGAGGGTTGTTTTTGTACACACCCAAAGTTCACTAGAGGTGAAAAAAAACATGCCTGTATGCAGCAGCAGCTTGATTGAAATCAAACAGAGATAAAAAGAAATTAAAGAAGAATAAAAATGAGTATCTGCAGCTCTGTAGTCAAGGGGGACACATCCTCGGTCAACGCCTTTGCTAAATTACTGTGAGTGTTACATAACAACACAAAAGCACAGGATGTCCTTACAGCAGTTTTAATACCATGTTTCACACTGTTTACATCTGTGGACAAAACACACCCATGTGTATGCCAACACAGCCTCTCTGCCACCTCTGAGGGGCTGTTTGAGAGAAAGTGGGACCTCAACACTCCAAACAGCTTCCCATTGTGTAGCCGAGTACTCTCTGCTCTCGAGAATTCCTGGGAAGCCACTTCACTGGAAATCCACTGACTGTTCCACGCAGCGCTCTGAGGAGAGCTTTGGCTGTCGTGGGACACACTTAAAACTCATTTGAATGCCAAAGCGGCTCAGGAACATTGA
This sequence comes from Cetoscarus ocellatus, assembly GCA_037902135.1. Classification (NCBI taxonomy): domain Eukaryota; kingdom Metazoa; phylum Chordata; class Actinopteri; order Labriformes; family Labridae; genus Cetoscarus; species Cetoscarus ocellatus. The sequence goes on from JBAMNC010001923.1 coordinate 62,893, forward strand.
AACCATAAATGTTGTATGCTCCTCTGGGGTCCACATGATCTGTGGCCCATAAGAGGCAGAGTTTTCTCAAAATATTAGTTCCACCTGGTGTTGTGCAATTTTTGGTTGGAGATACAGGGAAATTGGGAATATGGGCATCCAAAGACTTTAAAAAACAACATGCCAAGCAAAAATGTTAAAGAAAATGATATGACAAAAATATGTGTGTATCAGAATGTTAAAAAGCAAATATGCTGAGAATTTAAAGATCTCTATGTGCCAATTTCCTGCAAACAGACTTGAGTTAATGAATGCAAAATGACGTCTAAATCCTTAAAACTTACCCTCAGATGAGGCTGAAGAGGAGATGATGTGGAGTAAAAAGAGGAGCACAGGCAGAGCAGCAGCCATGGTGTTGAGCTGTCGAGGAAACATGTGGCAAATGTTAGTTTCTGTGTGCAGTCCACACAGGCTGAACTCCAAATTACATGAACGCCCAGCCCACCCTGTCTATTCAACAGCCACGCACTCCTTCACTGCTTTATAAAAATTAGACAACTGGGTCATCTCCAATCAAAATACTTCAAAATCCTGAAAATGTAAAGACAGTCGTCAAATATCCTTAATCTTGCTCCAGTGTGCATACAAAACCTTATCAGGCTTTTCTATGAAACAATTGGAGGGTATGAACCCACTGCACAAATATTTCACTAAATTCTCGGAAAACTTTGAGCTCTTAAGGGCAAAAAACAGGGAGCCATTTTAACCTCTAAACCAAAAATGTGGAGCTCAACGGACTTGATTCTTGTATGACACTTTTAGATTATAGCCCACATTTATGATTAATTTAGAAAATCTGAGCTTATGAAAGCAGCAATGTACTCTTACTGGCCATTTTATTCGGGAACACTTCTCTTGCTGCTTTATAACACAAGTAGCTTATAAGCCAATCACATGGCAGCAACTCAGTGCATCAAGGCATGTAGACACAGTCAAGACAACCTGCTGAAGTTCAAACCGAGCATCGGAATGACATCACAGTGTGGTTGTTGGCGCCAGATAGCCTGGCCCAAGTATCAGAAACTGCTGATCTACTGGGATGCTCAAACAACAAGCGCAGGGCCACATAGAGAGACGGGCAACCATTCACTCTCACACTCATATCTGAGGGCAATTTTGAGTGTGTGGGAGGAAACCTGAGTACCCAGAGAAAACCCATGCAAGCACGGCAAGAATATGCAAACTCTACACAGAAAGGCCCTGACCCTCACAGGGAGCAGAACCAGCAACACTCCTGTTGTGAGGCATCAAAACTCACCAGTTGCATCAACATGCAGCCCTAGAAATGCAACAGCAACTCAAAAAACCACCTGTTACAACTAAGACGACTTCAAACTGCACAAAATATATTAGGAGACCACACTGAGTGCCACTCCTGAGGCTAAGAACAGGAAACTGAAGCTCCAATTAGCACAAACTCACCAAAACAAGCCAACAGAAGATTGGAAAAATGTTGCTGAGCCATCGCAGTCTGGCCAAAAACATGCTTAAAAAATACATTTATGAAAAATTAAATAAACAATAGACCTTGACTTCAGCAGAGGCAATCTTCATTCAGAATAAACAGCAGTAAAATTGTTCACTGTTGCTTTCTCTTGTAACAAGTCTTTACTCGCAGAAGAAGAGTAGCATGACTGCATTTGGATCTCAATAATGAGTCGATTGCATAAATTTAGACAGTCACAGAAAGAGAAATAACAGAGCAGAACCTGTAGAAAAGGTAGCCTGCCAAAAAAATTTCACAGGCTTGAATATCAGCTCAGGGTGGACAAATGTTGGAAAAAAATCTCCAATAATCAAGAAAAGGCTTTGTAAAATGTGGTGTTTCAAGACAGGAAATCACTCCATTTGCTGACTGATCTTTATCTTAAATATCTGATTTAAAGAACAGGGACCAACGTCTACTTAGTACTTGTACTAAATCCTTGAAGCACTTCCGGCTCCATCGATCACTAATTGTATAACTAACATTCAGATTTCTCTGCTGTTCGCAGCATTAAGCAGCCTCACGTGAACAAACAAAGACTCCAACTTTACTCAAGAAGAACACTGAAAGACCCCATTCAGCCTCAAGCATACACTAACTTAAACTTTGACTCCATTCACACTGTCTGTTTCACACATACACCAACAATCCCATCGAATCAGAGCCAAAAACACATTTTTGAAAGCTGATCTTCAATGATAATCACAAACAGGATAATCACAAGCTTCACACCAGGAAACCACACAAGGGTGCCCACTCCCTCCATCTTTGTTTGCAAATTCAGTCAAACCACGAGCAGCAGCAATAACACAAAACAATAACATCGATTGAATCCAGGATAAAACCTTGGACCATAAAATAAGTCTTTATGCAGATGATTCATTACTATACTTACAGAACCCATCAACAACTACACAAGAATTATTTAAAATCATTGCTGATTTTTCACATTAGTCACATTACACTATAAACTGGAACAAACCAACCGTTCTACCATTGACTTGGGACGCCTGGGATTCTGCAGCTCAAGATTACACCCTCTTCCATTTCTCACTGGCAACATCAAATATCTAGTCATCAGCATTTCCTCCAGGCTGTCAGAGCTTCACTCCTCTACTGAAAAACATCGAGGGTGACTTTAAATGATGGAAACAACTTCCATCATTCTCATTGGCCATACTGCTACAATCAAAATGAAAACTCTACCCCAGGAAAATTATTTATTTCTAATTCTTCCCATAATTCCCACTCACTACTCAATTTTACTGGAAAAACAAACAACCTGTAATCTCACATTCAACATTACGAAATCACATGATGGTCTAGGAACTTCCAACAATACTGCTTGTCAAATTAGTAATAGTACTTATACAAACAGGCCAAAAAACACAACCTTAACAACTCATGGCCAGAAATAGAAAAAAAACATCCAGTATGAAACCCACTTCAATCACAGGCCTCCCCTTTTTACCATAATCAGTTGACCAAAGAGCATCACCCACCTCTGTCACTTATTCAAAACCAGTTGATTTCACTCAGCACATTAACCCAGAGCTATGGGACTGGGAGGGATCAGCTTCTTTATTACCAAAACTAAAATCCATAACTAAATCCAAAATCAACATAACTAACAACAACCTATAACCATCTCAGTTAAACCATGAAATGATGTCAATCACAGAATCAAAAATCTACAAACTCATATTAAATACTTCCATAACACCGACAAAACCAACCAAAACCAACCAAAACCAGCGTATACGTATACGGAGCGCTTTATCAGGACTGTAAGTGGGAATAGGCTTATGGGTCAAAGGTAAAGCCAAAGGGCCCTAATTTCCTGGTGCAACGCAGGGTGGTGCATGGTGGCGCACCCCACGCAGTGGTAATTTCATCCGGCGCACCGCCGTGCGCAACCAATTTGGCAATTTGGTAGACCAGCTGCGCCGAGATGGGTGTGACAGCGCACCAGGGGGAGGTGTCGACAGATTCAGCTTGGTGCAGTGACAATTTCGTGCCAAAAAAACGCACGACAGGCGCACAGTGTACACACGTCACCAAAACCTCACAGGCATGTTTTCCAGAGTGTCAGGCACATTTCAATGCAATAAACAATCACAGCAACCACTATTTAATGTAACAGTCTGTACCAGCACATACATTTGTATCAATATTAACTGTCCCGTCACGTCTGATGTCAGATCAGAGACATTCGCACAATGGAAACTCAACCTGACGGCAGCTGGAAGAGTGACGCAAACTAACGAGTTCACATCTCTCAGCCAACCACAAACAGCCACATCATCTGATACGGAGTATCCGGCTTCTCTCATCTCATGAAATTCAAAAGAAAAGAAAAAAGAGAGAGACGCTCTCTGAATAAATGAAAGTCACTCAGTGTCTTAAGGATTTACCTGCGATTGCCCATATTTCTCTGTTTTAATCTTTATTCTCAACGTGATCTAAAAGATGGAGTACATTATTACAAGGAGGATGAGGAGGAGATATATTTTCACCAAAGGTTCTGCTATTTGGCGATGACAGACCAGGAATGCAGGTGGATCACAAGCATGATGAATGGATTAGCCTGCTGCTGTGTTTAAATGTAATCATCACGTAATTTTGTACTCGTATAACGACACAGGAACAGATTATATCTGACCCGCGAGGTGGTCCACACTGTGACGCGCATCGTGGCTCCGATGCACGGCCCGGTGGCCCCTGTGCTCTCCCAGTTGCTATAAAAGTGACAGCAGCTCTGACCTTCTTCACCACCGAGGTAAAATTGTCACTGCGCCTCGCCCGCAAAGGCGAGGAGAGGCGTACATTTGATTGGTGAAGATAACACTCAGCTGTGTTAAACCCACTCAAGCCTTCTCTCCTCCCTCATTGCCACTTGTGCCAGTGGGAAGGATGGAGGCGTGGGTGAGGCTCGCTGTGCCGGACTGCACTGTGCATGAAACTTGCAAAATGCCCTGGACACACCCCGTTGGCGTGGCGCAGGCGCGGCACAGTGCATGTGCGCCGCGCCTGGTCGATGAAATTAGAGCCCAAAGTCATTGTCACTTCTCACTCATATTGAACCATACTAAGAAAAAAAAAGGTGCTCAAAAATTGTTCATCCAATCGTACATTTGATCCAACATAATTTTGTGTCTCATTTTCACATTAAACTCACACAATTACATAAAATAACTGTATCCATTAACAGCAGTGTACCTTACACTTCATCTGAGCTCTTTCTCCTTAAAGGTGCAGCGCTGCTGGAGCTCTTTCAGCCGCTTCACTGACTGATGAAAAGTGCCTGATACAACACAACTTCAAAAATACTGAACTATCCCTTTAAGGAGGATTTCTTCAGATTTCTTTTGGTAAAGGCACAACTTAAATCTGTACAAGGCAGAGATAATCAAAAAGGTAGATGCACTACTTACATAATGTTACAGTGGCCACGGTTACATCATGTTTTTTAATTCAGAATTAAATAATTCAGAATTAAAGTATTCTCCTTCGTGTTTACATGGAAATAGTAATTCCAAATTGAGGTTTAAATGGAAAACATGTTTATTCGCCTTTTTTCAATTCTGCTTAAGGTCTGGGGGTTGGGAATGGTTTTGATTGGACAGGGGGCGAATGTGACATATTTACGTCTACTGGAAGAAAACATACTCCAGTTCAGCATCTCCAGTGTCTCTGTCAGGGAAACCTCATCCAACTTGGACACTACAACTTTAAAAAGGTCTGCATTTTTACATTTACGTCCGTCCACTCTCTTCATTGTTTCCAAATCTTCTAAGGCTCTAATAAAATAAATTGTCTCGGCTCGAGTCCAACGTTTGCTTTGGGTGGCCATCCTGGTCCCGTTAGCGTCCCGCGCGTCATCGCGACAGGACAAGGGAACGAGCATGGACAGAACGACAGGAATTAATTTAAAGCAGAATGAACGTACACATGATCGAGGAATTATTCAATTCGGATTTAATATCAGAATAAACCAGCCACTTACTTCAGAATTAAATTTGATTTGGAGTTATCATTTTCATTCAGAATTAGGTGTTTACAAGGTCATATTTTTTTTTTTTTAAAGAGGATTTAAGTTTTGTTCAGAATTAAAGGGGAATTAAAACTCTCATGTACGTAGCCATTGTTACAATGTTAGAATTTCATTTAGCAGACACTTACGTCTAAGTAGCGTTCATCTGAGAGTAGAGATGGAGCCTCTTAAATTTGAGTCTTGGCTGGTCCATGACAGGGAAGAAGAGGACCTGCCCGCCTTCATGACTCCAATGAGATCTCCATGATGATATTATAAACACATAACCCTTACTACTTATATTTTACAGGATGTAAAGGAAAATTTTGACTACCGTGGAAAATTCCACTAAGTACAGAAAGTGGGAGAAAAAACCTAAAAACAAAACCTTATTTAGACCCTCATGGGCTGGAAGTTGTTTGAAACTCTGCTGGCACTTAGCTGGGAGGGGAAAACTGAAGTGGCTGCATCTGTAAGTACAGCACAAGCAAGAATCTAGACGGCTTCAAGTCTGACTGGACACAGGTGCTGCCATGTAGTCCTAGAGGCAGTGAATACTTTAGTTTTTCTGACCAAGCAATTGACAAGTCACCTCAGTATCATCATCATCATGTCCTCACGTCACATCAGCATCGTAGTAAGTATCATCATACTCAGCGCTGAGTTGATGTTTACCACAGAAACTTTAACTGAGATGGTCTGTATACTACATATGATTCCTGTAAAGCAATACAGTAATAGCTCTTTTATTGATTTGTTGAGTGGTCACTGTTTTTAATGCCTGTTGGCTGGGTGATTCTCATCCAAACCGTACTTCTTGACAAAAAGCAGCTGTTTTTTTTTTACTCACCACAGACCAAGGGGATGAATAACTGGGAACCCTGTATCGTAATTACAGACCAACTGGAATGAAAGACAAGCTGGCAGTTTCATGTGTGAGTCAGGCTTTCCACTGTAGTTGGTGCAACAAATGGTAAAAGAGGCATTGTTAGGCTGAAGAATAAATTCTAGTTTATTCAGATGTTCAGCCAGCAATGCTCTTACCCAGAATTTTAATGTTTAGTAGAGTCATGTCGGTGCAGTGAGATGACTAAAGGGATATAGAACATTATCTGCATTACTGTATCGGTAGGTATGAAAATATATACCAGCCGATATGTTGGTAGTGCACATTGGCCACTTTGCTAAGTACATCTTGCTAGGACCTTGGATTCCCTCTCTGCCTTACTTCTAAGTAGCACTGATTAAACCAGGAGCTGGAAACATTCCTCAGAGATCTTGGTCCGTATTAACATGATAGGATCATACAGTTGCTGCAGATATGTCAGCTGAACATCCATAATGTCAGTCGCCTGTTCCACCCAAAGGTGCTCTTTTGGATCAAAATCTGGTGACTATGGAGGCCCCTGACAACAGTGAACTCATTACCATGCTCAGAAACACAGTTTGAGATGATTTGAGCTTTGAGACATGGCACATTATTCTGCTGGAAGTCTCCATCAGAAGATGGGTACACTGTGGTCCCCAAGGGATGGACACGATAACCAACAATACTCAGGTAGGCTGTGGCTTTTAAACAATGCTGAGGTGGTACTAATAATACACCACCAGCCTGAACTATTGGTACAAAGCAGGATAGAGCCATGTTTTTATCTTGTTGATGCACATTCCTGATCCTATCATCCTAAAGTCACAACATGAATCAAGATCTTCTATTGTCTAGTTTTGATGAGCCTCAGTTCCCTCTCTTTGCTGACAGGAGTGGCATGCAGTGTGGTCTTCTGCTGCTTCAAGATTTGACGTATATACCTTCTTCTTTTTCTCCTCTGACCTCTGGCATCAGCAAGGCATTTTCACCCAGCCATCTGCCACTAACTGCATATTTACTCTTTTCCCAACCATTCCTTATAAACCCTGGAGATGGTTGTGCATGGAAATCCCAGTAGATCAGTGGTTTCTGAAATAATGTGACCAGCCCTGCTGGCACCGACAACCATGCCACTTTCAAAGTCACTGAAATCACGATTCCTCCCCATGCTGGTTAACCTGACACACCAGATGGACCGTTCATTACGAGGTGTGTCAGAAAAGTTCCAGGACTGGTGTCACAAAAGATTTATTTCAAACCCAAACTTCAAACTAAGAGTTTTCCCCTTCAAAGTAATCCCAGCATTTCTACAAAGAGATACTGGGGGTGTTTGCTTCGTTCAGTGCGCGAGAAGAAGCGAGAGTTGTGGAGGGACAAGTCATGGCTGCTTCACCATGACAACGCGCCTGCTCACAATGCCCTGAGCATCCAACAGTTCCTGGCCGAGAAGAACTCGCCATGCTGGAGCAACCTCCATACTCACCCGACCTGGCTCCATGTGATTTTTTTCCTCTTCCCCAAGCTCAAGGGGGTCATCAAGGGGACCCATTTTGAAGACGTGGGCGACATCAACGGAGCTGCAGAGGATCCCGGAAGAATCCTTCCAGGAGTGCATGAAAGCGTGAAGGATGGCAGAGAAGGATGGGAAAGTGCATTAGACTCCAGGGGGATTACTTCAAAGGGGAAAAACTTGTAGCTCATTGTTTGGATTCTAAATAAATCTTTTGTGACACCAGTCCTGGAACTTTTCTGACACACCTCGTATATCTCATGAGCCCAATTGGGTAACAGCCCATAGAAAGTTTTTGTGAATTAGCAAAACTTTTCAAAAGCATATCTGGCAGGTGATTGGATGATCCCCAGTGACATTCACTATGGACCAATCAGATCATCACGTGGGCAGGTGCTACTGCCAAGGTATAAAATATAGAACATAACCCACTTAGTAGAACAAACTCTTGCCAAAACATGTTGGAAATGTAGAAAATGTTCTTTTAATGGAGAAGTTTGTAGTGTTGTTATTTTTTTTTATTAGATAAAAGAAATGTGGTCCAGATCTGATGAAACTGCTGCAAAAGCTGTTAGCATCTATGCTAATCCCTGGACAAGCAGGCGCTTCCTGCTCGCATCTTTCACCTCTTCCTGCTGACTAGGCCGATCCACTTTGGCCTGCTCACAAGCATTGTAGATTGGAGCTTAGCAAGATGGATCTGCCTGATCACAGACGTTATGTCAGGCTGATCCAGCTGCACTGGTCTTGGTTGAGTCAAGACTGAAATGTGGCTTGGAACCTCACCAGAGGAGAAACAAAAAATTGTACCAAATATTGAGTACAACCCCTGAAAGAAAACCAAGACAATCAAGTGGAGTCTAGCAGATGTTAAGTAGTGAACGGCTCACTCTTAACACACAGCTAAACCTAATGATGGCAGAAGATTTTTGAGACAGGTGAGGGGATTGAACAAGGTCCAGTTAGTGTTTGTTTTACCAGGGTGGGGCTGGAGTTGCAAGGAGCCACTTCAGTAACTCCATACTACCCTCACTGTTGTCATTTCTTGGACTGAGGGCCACCTGTTGTCTGAATTTACATCCTGCGTGCATTAAAAAAAAAAAATCCATTTATGTTTAACCAGCCACACTGACTGTTGTAAAGCTCTTCTAATTAACACTGATTTGAAATCCTAAAAGGTTTGTTTTGGGTTAAGTAAATATGGATAAATTATTACTGTTTTTTATAAATACTTGTATTTTGAATCTCCAGAGGGTAAGCTTGTTTCAATGCCAAAGGAAGAGGGTGAGAATACTGTATTTCCCTTTAACAAAAAACACTGGCTACTGTGTGTGTCTTCTTCCAAGTATACTGCAACAACGTGAAGATTTAATAACCTAAACTGAACATAATTGATGAATTATAGTCCACAGTGTCAACTGGACAGCAGGGAGTAAGCATAAGGTGCAGAGCAGAATCTAAGCACGTTTAATTCATCATCTCATTCTCAGGATTCACAATTTTTAGTTTTCCCAAGAAGCCTGTTTGGAAACAGTAAACAGTTTGGGTCAAAACGTGGCCTCAATCCCAGCCAACATTATCGACCTCCTGCCAGTTCAAGAGAAGTCCAACAACAGAACATTTAATGATTTACTCATCCAAGTATTTAAATATTATCTGTCTGGGTTTTAAGGTCAGAAACTTGTCCTCTGGTTACGATTCCCGAAGGGGGTTTCAGGGCAAAGTTATAAAGGTGTACCTTTTTATAAAATGTCACTGTTCCTATTTTACCTGTCTTGCAATGCCGAGTTTCTCAAAAGCAAAGTCATTATATTCATCTTGAAACTTGAGACTTTTCCAATTACTGGTTTGGTGGTTTCCCTGTGGCTTAATCATCTGTGTTTCCACCCAGAGAACTAAGTGACTAGTAGTAACTTCTTTTGGTGCAATTCTGTCACAATGGCAATCGTTTTTTTCTCACGTCTGATCAAAAAAACACATCATTGTCCGTCCAGCAAGTTATTTTTACAGCCCTGAATACAGAATATTCTCTAGATCAGCAGATCAGCATTAAATTGGCACAATTAATAAACAAACGAAAACTGGTATCAGTTCACCCCACATTCATTTGCAGATGGTCGATGTTTGTAAAAACAGCTGATATTGGCAGAAACCATGGGTTTGGGTAAACTGGGGACTCTAAAAGGCCCTGCCCAACCCAGGGATCAAACCAAGGACCATCTTGCTGTGAGGCATGTGCACTACCTGCTGCTCCACCGTCCGCCCTCAAATGTCCCTGAGGTATCGAATATGCTCCATCGTGATTTGAGAGAAATCAATTGTTGGCTGGAGGCAGCTCGGCACATGAGCATGTCTTGGGTCTAAGCATGAGGCAATGAATTACAAAATAAAACCCTTGTCTGTTACTCAGTGGTGGGACTGGCCATATTTCACACTCTGCTTTTATTCTGAATAGTTTCCTGGACAGCTTTTGATATTATGTTCAATCACAAAGGCATTTGTTTGGTGTATAAATGATTGAAAAACTGCATTATGGTATAACTGAGTAATTTCAGACCTCTGCCTCTCTGTCTACATTTCTCTGTATGCAATTTTCTGTCAGTTAGGTTCACATTTTTATTAAATACAAGTTTAAAAAACATAGAAATCCTAAAAAGCCTCCTTACAACTTGAACCATCTCTGTACATGCGTAAGAGCATGTAAACTGAGAAATGATGAAATATGTCTATCTAATGTATTACATACGATTTATTTAAGCACAGATCTAATCAACCTTTTCTGTGAAGAATCAGTCCTATGATATTCACGTTATGAAAAAAAACAACTGTATTGACAATTACTAATTATTTGCAGAATTTGTAACAGATGTGGCTGCTGTACATGTTTATTTGCTCATTTTAAATTCATGCACGGATATGTTGTTTCAAAATCACTGATTTATTTTGCCCTCATTACTGTCTTTTCAGTATCAGTCAATATCATCAAGATGATCTTTTTTCAATAAACCAGCAGCCCTATAGTGTTATATCTCTAAAAATTAAGTTTTTACATTTTCTTGATCTTCATAAAAGTTGTTTTAATCAGCCGTGAATAAGTGAAGAAGCTCCACTCTATGTGTCCTATATCAACATGTCACTCAATCAATCAATCTTCATTTGTATAGCGCTAATTCATAACAAGTTGTTATCTCAAGGGACTTTACAAGAAAAGGAGGATGCTCACTGGACTTCTCTGAGAAGTCAGATATTAATCAAGCAGAACATTCAACCGCTAAAAGGTATTTTTCTGTTCAGCAATGCAAGTAAATATTATAATCTGACATTAAAAAATTATAATGTGCTTTAGTATTTTTCTGTTTTTAGGCTAAACAATAAATCTGAAAATTCATGAATAACAACAATAATTATATTTTAGTATTTAAAATATCTTCTATGTATGTCTGTATTAACCATTACAGACACATAAAAATGTTTTGGTAATTATTAATGCTGTTAATTTAGAGCAGCTGTGGCATGAACCTTACATTGGGTGGTGGTCCAACAAATTTGATAAGCTCTGTCTAGTACCAAGTTCACACTCTTCTTATAATTTTAGGTTGGACATACTTTAATAATTTGAATCATTAAATAAACTGACACGAATCATTTAGTACAAAACATTAAATTCACTATTAACCAGGCTGACTTTTAAAGACCTGAAAATATTAAAAGGTAAAAGGTACAAAAGTTTCTGCTGTACCACCAGACTGCAGAGCAGCTCTTTTCTCAGGCTGTGAGATTACTTAATGCACCATCTGCACTCCTCTGTGTCTAATGGTTTTGTTTTTGGAGCCATATTTTAAATTCATTGTGCAACCTGTTGCACAATGACAAATAACCTTTCTTGTGTCTTGTATCTTCTTGTATTTTTCTTACTGGAAGTGCTCTGAGAGCACAAACCTCAACATTCTTGGCCTCATTACTATTGATTATGTGGAAAACTGCCCTATCGCGCAATGTTTTGAAATCCATTAAAAAGTTGGATCGGCAACCCTGATAACCACCAAAATCTAATGTCATTAAAACTGTTTGAGAAATCCTGCTCACAGTTGGAAGAAAAAAAAATGTTAGCAAAAAGACTACCTCCTTGAAGTGGGTAATAAATCTTAAAACTCAAACAGATGCACGAAATCTCTGTATCATCCAACATTAAGCATACGCTTTGTATCATGCTAACTTTGGAGGGTAAAGACAAAACAAAATAGTTTCAGCACAATGTTGCATAAAGAGCTTGTTCAAGTAAAAAAGCTATAATGTGAAATGAAAATCCAATCCTTCCTTAATTATTGTCATTATTATTTTCATGTTATTCTATTACTGTCTTCTCTATCAACTCTCCTAAAACGTCCGGTTTATGCTGGTAACATTACAATGTTCATCTTAAAATCTCTCCTTTTTAGGCAGCCCCTGCACTTGGTCAAAAGTGTGGAAATTATGGTTCAGAATTGCATTCTCTTTTTGTTGCTGTCGGGCACAAACTTTCCATCTGAAACTGTATGATTTTCTTCTCAAAAAACAGCGCCTTCCATGTTGGTGTGCAGGTTTGATAAACTTTTAACCAAATTAAAGACAGATAAATTGTTATCAGGAAAAGAAATAATTAATTACTTCAATCATTTTTTTATGTCCTGAAAAAGAGCAATTTTGTACCATACAGTGACAATATGAAAAGCTGCCCTCCTAGGATCAGCATCAGTCAGTCCATGTTACTGTGTGTAGATTCACACGTGTGACACGATGAAAACAAAACCTGTTACATAACTTTTCACTGCTGATGTTGAACTTCTTTGAGGCTGAATTGTTGAAAATCTGAGTATGGATAATAATCCTCACTTTCACTGACATAAGCTTCGCCTTAGTCCCAGCTTTAGAACTTGCTGTCTCTGTTTGTCTACATAGCAAACAAGAGGGCCTTTAACACTGAGAGAATTCTCACACTGATAGCAAAGAAGAACAAACTGAACTTGCTGCAGATGGTTGATTATTGTTGAAACATTTTCAAGGTGATAAAGTCTGAGGTAACTAGAGTCCTTGTTTATTTAAAGAAGCACGCTCGCACTTGAAACATTTCATGGACAAAAGAGGAAAATTCCTGAGACTCTGTTTACAGTCCACGCTTCCTTGCACTATTGTCCATGTTAAGTGACAGGACACCAAAACGACTCAATGTAAGTAAGTGAGTTCACTCCCTCTGGAGCTTATTTTTAACAAGCATGCAAGTTTATCTACTTAATAGTATTTCACAGAGTCCATTAGTGCCACTGGCTAAACTTCGCTTGACTCTACTTATTTATGGCACTTCGATGGTTTCCCAGATGGGCAGTTCAAAATATTTCACAGTCCGTCTGGGAAAGAGACCATAGAAAATGTTAAGGAGGACTGAACCTTTCAGAAACATATCTGGCAGGTGATTGGACGATTGTTCCGTCAATCAACATTTATTATGGGCCACTCAGATAATGGAGAGCTGCAGTGCTTCAGAATGTGAATCACTTCATAAAACAAACTTGTCAAAACATGTCAGAAGTGGAGCAAACATACCCTTACTTTAGAGAAGTCTGAGTGTTTTTTCTTTCATTTAATAAAGAAATGTGGTCAAAATCTGATAGAACTGCTACTGAAGCTGTTAGCATCAATGCTAATCTCTATAAGTGCAGTCACTTGCTACTGTCATCTTGCTTATCTCTCTCACCTCTTCTTGCCCTAAAGAACTCTGATTGGGCCATGCCACTTTGGGCCGCTCACATTTACTGTAAATTGGAGCTTGGCAGGATGGATCTGCCTGATAACAGACATTTAATCGGGCTGGTCAAGCTGTTGTGCAAAGTTTGCACACAACTGCTGTGACACACAATCAAACAGCAATATGGAGGTGATGGTGTAGCTAGCTCTCAGTTTGTGGCTTTTTGTTACAGCAAGAAGACAAGTTTTGTCCTAGAGGCAGTTGCTAGCATCCAAATATACAAATATCAATAATTTGGGAGGTCATACAGTGATATAGAGCCAAAAAACATGTTTTGTCTGTATCATACATACAACTCAACTCACTGTCTGTTATCTTTCAGTTTTGGTTTGTTGTGAATCAATTCATGTCAGAATCAGACTCTTAAGATTTAGAATCAATTCCAACATTGAAAAGGTGTGTATATGTAAAATGTGTTTTTCATCTTATGTCTTAAGGGCTTCCATAGTAAGCCTGCTATTGATGTTTTATGCACTTGTACAAATGCATTACATCAACCTGCCGGGTACGACAGATGGAAATAAGCCTGTGGCTAAAATCTGGCACATTTATATATCAGTTATAAATGGCGGTTATCTGGATCACCACCAAATCTAATCATTTTTAAGTTGGACCACTGCCAACATCTCCTGAAAATTTCAGCAAAACCTGTCCAGTAGTTTTTGCTAATCTTGCTAACAAACAAACAAACAGACAAACAAACCAACATAGGCCAGCAAAAACATAACCTCCTTGGCGGAGGTAATAACAAATAATCTTTTCTAAGAAGATCTGTGGCTAGCTGCCAGACTTACATAGTGCTATTTGCTGGCAGCCAGTTTGTTCAGAAAGAGTGACACTGCAATAAATGAGAGAACGCAAAAAAAAAAAAAATCTGCGACAAATAAAACCACACAAAAGGTAAAAACACACAACTAAAAAAACGCAAAACTCAAAAACAAACACAAATTTGTGTTGGTGCTAAAGTTAGCCTGTTAGCTCACTGTGATGGTTCTGTACAAAGCAGCAAATAAAAAACAGCCCATCTCTCCCACATTAGCAGTAAACGTGTGGGTACATTTTGGACTCTACATTGTCCTGGATAAGATAGAGCTTGACAGGACAGAAAAAGACATTTAAGTACAAACCTTACACGCCATCTCTCAGAGTGAAAAGAAGCAGAACAGTGGCCACTAACGATACTGACTGCCGACCAGTGCACGCTGCACAGTTTACCCAGATTCCAGCTAACTCCAAATAGGCAGAAGGCATGATGGGATACCTAGCCGCAAGCCTAGAGGCAGTAGTGCCTGTAAAACAGGTCTTTGTCTTTCTTACTGCATTCCAATGTTTGAGATAACACTATCAAACAGTTTTGAATGAAGGCATCCAGGACAGGCTCAGTATGCAGCCTGAGCTATCAAATTATCATCAGATCCCACTGGAGTTCATTAACAGCAAGCATTGAGGATTATCACTCGGTATTCATTTCCTCATGCAAGGATATTAATACAACGTGTACATGGACTCTGAGAAATGATAAGATAAGATAAGATATCCTTTATTAGTCCCACAGGGGGAAATTCCAAATGTACAATGACCTCATTTTAACTTGAAAATGTTTTCATTGATCATCATTTTGGGGTTATAATTTGGCCAAGCAAAGTATGGTACTTATATAAGATTCAAAAACTCCTCTAATGGCCCTGTAAGCTTTAAAACTGCAGTAAAATGACACCGGAAAAAATCAAATGGACAACAATCAAGAGGAAACCCCTTAGACATGTCCCATGTTTAGGTACACTGCAGTTTATTGCTGCTGATGCTGTCATGAGCTGTTGATGTTTTGTGAAAACCTACACGGACAGACGTGGTTTACACTGAATGCTCTCAAATGACATGTTTTTGTCACTTTTTTCTAATCTCTGTTTTTATTTGTGTTTCTATTGTGTGGGACAGAACACAATCGTCAAATAGCCTGAGCCAAAAGTTAAAATTCTGTTAGGATCTGGCAATTCATCAGGTTTCAAATTTTATTCTGATTTCAACCTTTCATGATATATAAGTGTAACATTAATAAATCTAGATTTTTACTGTGTTGATAAGATGTTGTTTGCGGAAAACTTTTCCAATCAATGTTTCAGCAATCAGTATGTACCATCTATGACTCAAAATGTCCTATATCTGTAACACATTTTTATCTTGTTTTGTTTGAGCAACTGGAAAAACACAACCTTTAGACTTTTTATATAAGGTCTAATTTCACAGAATTAACCAACAAAATTAAGAATCATGGTCAATTAAATGCAGTTTTTAAGCGACACAGGAATTGAGAAAATCAGTGCTGATGCCAAACCAATGCTCAGAGTTAAAATTCAACAGACACTACTGCCAGTGCCAACGTTATTCTAGTTACCACTTTTCTTGTAATTCTCCCACAATGTTAATATAACATTTCTAATGTTTGATCATGAAAACAGACCAGCTGGTCACTTTTATTGCCAACTTAGAAATAAATCTTCTCTAAATCAGCAGTTAAGTGCCAGATGTCAGCATTAATTTGTTCACCAAACATTCATCGCTGATGTCTGTAAAAAGGGCTGATATTGGCCAATACTGATGTTGAACTGATACAGATGTGCTGCCCTTGTAATTTAACTTAAAACTGACCAAAAGCGACTCAAATTGAAATTCATAAATGAATTTAAAAATAGTTATTCATGTAAAAATTTCATGAGGATCGGTAATGAATATTATTATTATTATTATTTTAATAATTATTATATTAATGAATATTATTTTTATGTTATGTTTTTTATGTTATGAGGTTAGTCTTAAAACAAGTTTGTCTGTATGCACATTTATGTGAACGCTCTCTTTGAATATCTGTTCATGAAAGATTTACTATAGATCCATGTTATGTATGATAAAATCAGTCTTACAATTCAACTTTCGTAATTATTGATTAAAATAACTTAATATAAAGGCTATCTCAGTGTTTCTCAATTAAGAGTCCTTAGCAGGGGTGGGCAACTCTGGTTACCATGAGGGCCACATCATTGATATTATGAGTTTCAGAGGGCATGAAATCATGAAAAGATGGATACTATCATGAATTCAAACAAATCAAAATAAATATCTTACTCTTATAATAATTTACAATAATATTTTCCAACTCAAAATCAAACAGTAAAGCTGCATTAATGAGCCGAACACAGAATGACAGACAGTTAAAGGTACTCTTCCAGTGCAAAGAAATAGTGTTCATTGACTTTTTGCATTAGTTCATCTTTTTTAACCAGTTCAACTGAGAATAAAACATTCTTTGCCAAAGTAACTTAACCAAGGTATAAAAATCTTAGTTACCTTTGGCATTTTAAGTACATTTTACGTACTTTTTTATTGTAAGTATTAATAATGCTTCATAAAAGATCTTTACAGAAAGCATTATGACATGTCATATCTATTAAATCCTTTTGGAAATCATAATAAAACCAGTAATAACAACATAAATGCACATTATCATCATCCTTCATGTTGTAATATGTTTTACCTGTAATGTTGTAGTGGCAAACCAGACTAAACTACATCATGGCAGATGTTTTTTATCCTTAAGGTTGCAATCGTATTGGAAATTTGACATTGACTGGTGGTGAAAATGAAATATTGTCTTTTTTGTTTTATCAGTGATTTGTGGTTAAGTTGAATAAAATAAAACAATCAACTAATCTCTAATCATACAACAGTATTAAACAACTTCTGCAGCGATTGACCAAACCTGAAGTTTATCCACTGACTCTTTTCAAACATTTCAATTTAATCAATACGCTTTTAAGTTAATGCATAACTTTAACTTTTGTCTGAAAGTGTTTTTTAGTTTACCTTCTGCTCTGAGCACCATTATGCAACAACTATAGACTTTCTAAAACCCTCCAGTTTGGACACATAACCTGTTTCCCCACTTTGATCTCAGGTTGAGCAAGACCTCGAGAAAAGTCCAAGCCTCCACACATGAAGTCAAAGTGTGGACTGTTTAAGTTTATCCAACAGTAAAGATCTGAGTTTACCATCCAGGCTGGGTCTCGGTCAGATCCTTGTCTCCATACAGCTGTGTAAACACTGAGGATCACGCAGGACGGACATGGAGCTGCAGACCACCGCCGTCAAACCCGAGGACTTGTCTGCGGTCTGCTCCCCGTCCTGCAGCTCTCACGAGGTTTGACGATAAAAAAGCGACACATGAAAAATGTCTCACAGGAAAAGGGACTGTTGTCCAGCGTCCTCCAGGAGTTCACTGTGCAGTGAAAGCAGACGGAAACGTGAAGACTCCTCGCGGTGGTTTTGCTGTCGAAGAAACCTTCGTGCCCGCGGAGTGTTTGTGTGGGAGCGGACAGCTGTGGAGAGACAGCAGCGACATCTGTCTGTGGAGAGAGGCCACGCATCCATCCAGACATGATCTACACCAGGGCTGTCCAAACTATGGCCCGGGGCCAAATGTGGCCCGCTGCCTATTTTGAATTGGCCCCTGACACAGTTGAATGAATAAAGACATTTTGATTACAGCAGCAAATACCATCAATCATGCACATTTTCTGCCATATTCACTTTGTCACAAAGTCTCATTTACAGAGTATATTGCAATTTCTATCTTCAAGCGGCAACATTCTTGCAGTTTACTCTTGTTTTGTGTCTGACAGTGAAGTTAAGCCATCAGTGTCTCCCATCTCTGCTGCTCAGAAGGTCATTCTCACCCTGACTCAATGTGACTCCAGCGATAGCCCGGAGTTACAAGGACCCTTTGACAGGTGATAACCCACCATAAACCCTAAAACTTTAACTTAATACACTAAAAGTGAGGTGCAGCAAGTGGCTCAGTCATCCATGTATTCCTCTTTATGCAGCCCTCGATGTAAAAAGTTTGGACACCCCTGATCTATACCAATGATTCTCAACTGGTAGGTCATGACCCAAAAGTGGGTCCCAGACCTTTTTTTCAGTCGGTCACAAGTCTTTGCCAGGGAAAAAAAAAAAAAAAAAAGAGTTACAAAAAAAAATCCTGTAGTTAACAAAGCTGGTAACTAGAAAAGCACTCAGAGTGCGCAGACCTCCGCCAAGCAGCTCAGTTACGGCAGCGACTTTTTCACAGCCCCTGTAAAAGATACAATTCTGGATCACCATGTGCTCCGATTGGACAGCTGAGTCTCCACTCATGTCTGTCCATGTGGAGAGCTCCTCCACTGGCATTGCAAGGGAAGCTGGGAAATGTAGTGGCATAGGCTTGGAAAACATTGACATCAGTTTTCAAATAAACTATAATTCCCATAATGACATACAGGGGGCAGAACCCTCACAGCAGCCGAGGGGAATTGAATGGGATTTGCTAATATTAAAGTTCAATGTTTTTTTATGATGTCAGTCTGGATTGAATCTAGATTAGATTTACCTTGATGATATAGTTATATTATATATATTATCCTGTAAATTGTGAAGCAAATCCATGAAGTGATGTCAGAGATGTGATTTTTTAAATCACATCTGCCCAATGTTAAGTTATGGGATTTTCAGAAAATTTAGGGAATTTTAGTGCATCCAGACAAATATGCGGTTCACCACCAAAATTTTATGGCTTCGTCCTTGGACCAAACCACACCTCTGGTAAAATTATCATGTAAATCCATCCAGTAGTTTTTGCACAGTCTTGCTAACAAACAAACAAACAAACAAACAGACCCTGGCGAAAACATAACCTCCTTGGAGGAGGTAATAATAGTCTGTAATGCTAATGGGTACTTAGCTAAAGCTACATATTTTAAATATTTTTTAAACAATTTCTCAGTAGCTGGACTTTTTTATTTCATGTTTGCGCATGACGCTTTTTTAAGTCTGTTAAAAATAACTGGCTGAAGTTAATGAAATGTTTTGTGTGTTGTGACTGCCTTATTGAATATTTTTAATACAGAGCTGTTCAGTATGTCTCCACTGATGCAGCTACACTTAAGGGGGTGATGGTGGGTCCCAAAGCCACACCAGTTGAAAACCACTGATCTATACCACGTAGGCTGGAGCCTATCCCAGCTGACATCAAGCGAGAGGTGGGGTACACCCAGAAGTGGTCACCAGCCAATCTTAGGGCCACATAGAGAGATTGACAACTATTCATGGTGTGCCCAGAGAGAACCTACAAATGCACAGGAATAACATGCAAACTCCAAACAGAAAGGCCCTGACTGACTCAGGATTTGATCTAGCAACCTTCTTGCTGTTATTATTATTGTTAATAATTATGTTATAACTAGGAAGTCTATATTTTCATTATTCATTGGTCTAAAAAATACGTCTTTTCTTTCTTTTTAAATTTAACTGTTATTTTTGGGGAAAAAAATACATTAGCCTATGTATTTTACAAAAAGCTTTTTATCTTAAGGAAGAGCAAGAGGAATAAATTAAGCTAAAACATTTTTGTTTATCACTTGGAGAATAAAAACTCAAAATCTGGAGAATAAAGTAAAGATATATTTTCAAGATTTAAGTCAAATTTTTTCTTCAAATTATGTTTCTTCATCATTCTCAACATTGCACAGTATGCCATCTCTGTTCAAAATGTCTCAGCTATTTTCCTAGTAACATCTTGATATTTATGACATTTCATTTAAATATATTTTCTCCTTAAAATTGTAAATCAGCTTTATGCTTGACCTTTGGCTTCATGGCCATGGAATATATGTCCAGAGCCAAAAAATTGGTTTATTTTTATTTTCATTGTTTTTTTTTTTTTATTGTCATTTAAAATCTCAACATTTATTTTGTAATATTTAGCAATGCCAAATTATTTTTCAACCAAAAGGGTAAATCCAGGGATATCAGGACATTTTTTGATTTTCTGTCTTCCATGAGCCTCCTTCAACATGAATTTTAAGAAAAAGCCCAGCACAGTTATGTAACATTTAAGGATAAAGAAGACTTACATTTCATTTTATTTCTTTTAACTGCATCTACAGTCCTTTATTATGAGTGTCCGAACCTTTTTTTGGTAATTTCTAGTAAAACTATTCTGTGATTTCGCTAAAAAGTTTAAAGAAAAAAAAACAAGGCTGCTCAATTGTCATAATCAAGGTTATTTTGATTGGCAATGAGATCACTATTAGTAAACATAATTACTAACTTATGTAACAACATTTGCAGCACAAGCACTTATTAAACCAATTGTAAAATGTAAGTTATTAAAATCAGCGCAGAGCTTCATTTTTATATCTGACTTAATAGAATGTAATTTGTGTCATGTGTTATGAAATGTTTTTGTTTTTACAGTAGACACTGAGATTTGAGTTCTTATAAAGTATGATCAACCCCCTTTTAAAAATGTAGAGAATCACACAAAAGTGTAGTTTTCTCTTCAAAAGTCTGAGTTTGTTGACATGTCATGAAGCTGCTCCTCAAACATTCAGAGCCGTTCTGAACTTTCAGAGCGATGTTTCCCGTCTGCAGTGTCACATTTCAGGTCATGTTCAGTACATCCGTACATGTGAGACTCACACCCTCACATGTTGGAGACTTGTTTTTAACTGTGTGTGAGTCAGTGGGTACCACCCACACACTCTCTGCATACTTTACATAGCATACACACACACACACACACACACAGAAACACACACACAGAAACACAGACATGTAGCCTGTACTTCTCTCTAAATCATTTATTGTGGAGATGTAACAAGGTGACCTTTCTTAAATTACAACTGTTATTGACCTCTTTTGGTCTGGTTGTAAATTAGAGTCTTACATCACCTTGTAGAAAATAGTCACACTTTACTTAAAATTGAGTTTGCAGTATAAGTTAAGGTGAAATTTCAGACACCCCTCACCTTTGTTTTTGCCCCCATATCCTTTTGTTTAATGTGAAACACTTTTACCTCTTGTCCATGCACAAAATATTAAATTCACAGTGTGTAAAGATCCGGCACTAGGGGGCTCTCAGCAAAAACAATAACAAAAGGTGACAAGTACAGACAAACATTAAAGATTAAGGGCCAGGGGTGGGCAACTGGTTGCCCGGAGGGCCAAATGTGGCTCTCCTACTATCTAAATATGGCCCACCAGTCAATTTGACATATGAAAAAAATACATTTTAATGAAGGAAACATGACAAAATCTGCCATTAAAACATCAAAATAGCAATACTTCCAAGAAAATGGAGTTGTCATTATCTCTAAAGTTATCCTTTGTGCATTATTAAATGTTTGTTAAAATAAAAACTAATTTGTTAGTTAAATAAACATGAACAACTAGTAAGTAATCTGAAGGTCACAAGTTTATTGTTCCAATTTCAACAATGCACCCCTCGTCACTAAAAATAAAATTAACACTGCCCTCTTGGTTACCAAAGTTGCTGCTAAAGACTGTCCCTTCCACTGTTTGAACTGAGGACTCTATTTAACAAAAACACACTCCATGAGGTGTATTCACTAATGGCAAACCAAAGTTTCTGATTTGTGGATTAATTTTAAGTAATAAGGAGGAGGATGCATGCATCAGGAACCAAAAAGTCCACTTTTAAGAGCTTTTATGCTTAACTTCATGCAAAGTGAAATGTTGATTTAACTTTTAGCAAAACCTCATTATGTTGTACTGTATTTATTACCCTGAGTGAACAAGTTAGATTAAAAAGTATGACAGGAGTATGAGAAGTAAGTATGAAAAGTTTTATAGGAGTATGTTGCTCAGGAGACTTCACCTTATGGGGGTAGAGGCCTGAAATATGTATTTATTTCTAAACAGCAGAGCTTTTCTGCTACACACCCCCACATAAATTGATTCTTCTTCAACTGATAAATAGTTGGAAAAAACTCACCTTTGCTATAACTGTATAAATCCACCTTTTTAAATGTATATGTGTGACAAACTATGATGATGTCACAATGATTTAACGTAAAGTCCAAGGCGAGTATGTGATTCCACAGATGTGACAGAGTGCACTCAGATGTTGCTGTAAATCCAAATAAACTGATAATGATAGAAGTACAGAGTAAAAGAACAGAGTAATATCAATAGTATTAATAGGAGCTGTTAACACAGGGCGCGGCACGGTGGCGCAGCAAGTAGTGCACATGCCTCACAGCAAGATGGTTGCTGGTTCGATCCCTGTGTCTGTCTTTCTGTGTTTGTATGTTCTCCCAGTGCATGTGTGGGTTCTCTCCCTCCTACAGACCAAAAACATGCTGATAAGGTTGACTGGTGACTCCAGATTGGCCTTAGGTATGAGTGTGAGTGTGACTGGTCGTCTGTCTCTATATGGCCCTTCAATCGGCTGTCGCCCACTGTCAGCCAGGATAGGCTCCAGCCCCCTGTGACCCTGAAAGGGATAAAGCAATACAGATGATGGATGGATGTTAACACAGGGGTTCCTGTGAAACTGCAACTGGAGAGACCAGGCTGCTGGCCAACATTCCCTTCAGCAGACGGTGTAGAGGAATGTTCCTGGACCATGAAGGACAGAGTACACTGTTACATCTATGGTTTACAAAATAGACATTAAGGAGGTACAGGCTGAAATCCGTGTTATCATGCCAAACCCCAACCCTGAGGAGGATAATCAGTCACCACTAGATTGTGACCACAAATAAACATGAACGCAGAACTATGAGGACTCACAGCTCCATGGTCTTCAGCTCAAGACTTCTAGTTTGTTAGGGCCTGAGCACTGAGGGTGTGGTGGATCCTATTGTAATGGCTTTCTGGACTATGTTCTCCTGATTTTGAGTATCTGAATACATATCAAAGTCCTGAAAATTTGCATGTAGATCAGGTCTGATGTAATATTTAGTATTTCATGTGTCTCCAAAAAAAAGTAAAAGAATTGGCTCAACGGTGCCCCTGAGAAATGTTTGAACGAATAGCTCCCCTGTGAAATGGCATGCCAGAACTCTGAAACTTTGTACACATGTCCAGCACCCTGAAGCAGTCACTCAATGTCATGGTGAAATGTCAACAGGGAAGCTGCCATTTTGGGTCGAAGGTCAAAACTGTGCCTATTTTATATCAACTCCAAATCTGGTGTACAGCTAGAGGACACTTTGATAATCATTAGATATGCAGGGCTTGGTCATATCTAAAAAGACCTCATTAAAAAAAAATGTTAATTTTACTTAATTTCTACAAATCACAAAATATCAGTTTTCCCACCCCTGCATGAACAAATCTGTCCCAAATCATACGTGCTTGATAAGGGTTCAGTACAGTGGCCGTCAAGGGCAAGCGGCCTACAACAAGGTTGATGCAGCTCAACAAGAGGAAAACACCTGCAAGTCAGAAACGAAACAAAGCTTAAAGCAATTGCTACTACTACTCAAAAAAACAATACATTTGTTATCAGTGTTGACTAAAAAATGCATAGATCCCAAATGACAAAAGCATCAGCAATGACAGTCACATTTCTGCTCTTGCAGTCGTTTTCTGGGTTTCATTGTTTTGGGCGTTGTTTCATTTCTGACTTGCAGCATGTTTTTGCTCTTGCAGGTGTTTTCCTCTTGTTGAACCGCATTGAGCAGTTTTAGGTTGTTTGTCCATTTCAGCCTCTGTAGCTCACGCCTGGAACTACTTGTGAAGACAAAATTTGCATAAACTTTGCAGACATGCTTGACGCCACAAGCTCCTGTTTCAAGAATCATCATTTGGAATTTTCGATTGCAGTTAAAAACTTGCAGGAGTTGATCTTCAGATAAAAAATTATGAGGCTGACTTTTCACATTTGCAAATCACACAGCTAGCACTTTTTGGGAGCGCTTTAGATCCACCTACCATGTTTTCTCGATGTTAACTCAACCATCTGTTGGTGGATCTCAAAAAAATTTCTGGTGCATATAAACAGGATCAGCCTTAATGCCTGTGAGCATATTTTTCAGAAAAGTTGGAACAAATACGATTGACTTTAACTTTAATGTAGAGTAAGAAGAGAGGCTTCTGATAAAAAAGTTATTCAGGGAATTCCTTAGGTCATATATGGTATGGCCACAGCAGCGCCTAAAACTTTGATTAAAAAAATTGAAAAACAAACAAACAAACAAACAACAACTCTGGGGACAGAAAAAATAGTCAAAAAATCACAGTGTACCATACACCCAAATAAAGTATTTTACAATATCCTACTAGTGTTTTCATGTTTACATTTGAAGCAAGAACAAAACCAGCTCTGTTGGTTTTATTCATAGTCATGTTAAAATAGCTCACACTAGCCCCTGTGTTGTACTTGAAGCAATTTCTTGGTCCATATTTTCTGTTGAAGTGGGGTTTATTTCGAAATTAGTTTAATTTCCTGTTCAATGATGTGTCATTTCCTGGTGTAGATTTCATTAATGGATTAATTGATTGTTGCAAGATTAGAAGTAATGCAAATGACTTCATACACACTTGGATAAGATAAATGCATTCATCTACACTGACAAGGTTCTTTCTGAAACTCCTCAGACACAGCCATGCATATGTTGCTTGCTGCTGTAGATGTAATGCAGTGCTTGAATAGCCAGCTGCACCGGCGTCTGCTCCTTTCTGAGAGGGAATCTTTCAAAATCAGTTACTTTTGATCACACATGTAAGGAGAGGATGCCCACTCAGAATCTCCTATCTTCTTGTCAGTGCATGCTCACCATTATGTTCCCAAGTGCACTGTGTAGATAACACAGAGTTCAAATACCTCATGCTTACAGCTTTTACAGCTGCTGCAGGCTTGCAAAGTTACAAATTTGC
The DNA here is from genome assembly GCA_037902135.1 of Cetoscarus ocellatus. Lineage (NCBI taxonomy): Eukaryota > Metazoa > Chordata > Actinopteri > Labriformes > Labridae > Cetoscarus > Cetoscarus ocellatus. Next base: position 88,329 of record JBAMNC010001923.1, read on the forward strand.
TCCTAGAACATTTAAAATCTTTGTCTGATGCAAAATGTTAGTTCTTCACTTGTGTACTTTTCACTGCATTATATCAGATGTCAAATTTAATGCAAATTCACTTTAAGAATTTTGAAGTATTTAAATGCTTCTGTTAAAATGTAAAGTAATGTCTTTAATGTGAGAAGAATGGGTCAAAGATGGAGAAGATGGTGATGGAGAACAGACTGCACATAGTCAAAACAGAAGAAATGACAAAAAGGTTGAAGTTTGCTAATTTTATTCTCAACTGGGACCACAGTTGCTGCACCAAATAAAGAGTACGATTATAACTTCTTGAAGAGTCAAAGGTGATGTTACAAGACTTATTTATCCGACTGATATTTGACTGATTCATCCTCAGTGCTGTGGTCCTCAGAAGGTTCTGTCAGCTCAGAGGTAGACCAAGTAAGGCCAATAATGCATGCCCAGAAAAACAGCAATATTCGAAGACAGAAGCAAGTTTGTGCACAAGGTTTTACTGTAAACTTAACCTGAAGGTAATGCTCTGATATTAGTCACTCTCATACTGCCAAGAACAAATGTGCTTTTCAGAAGCAAGCTATAAAATTGTATACATTATATTTTTCTTTCACTGAGCTGTTTTTTCACCTATATTTAAATTAATAATTGAATAAAAAAAATCTTAAGACTGAACCTTTGAAAGCCAGGTTTTTGGCATGATGCCACCATGTTTCAGATGAAACAACAAATATGAATTATTCTCAATATACTACATGCATCGTACATCTTTATTTTATTTTCAGTAATTACAGCCTGAGTTTTGTCAATGATTATCAGCAAAACCATCAGCAGTGCCATCTAGTGGGGAAAAAATTTTATGTCCTCAGTAAGGCCAGAAAATGGCGCCATCTGGTGGACAATAGTAAAAATGATCAATTCCACAACAAAACACCCAAAGTGACACTTGGATATAACAAAATGCTTGTGTTTTAAATGGAGGAGAGGACAAAAATGCAGTTTGAATGGTCTCAGTGACTTTTGTTTGTACAGTGTGTATTTTAGAATTACTGTAGGAGCTGAGCTGGGAACAAGATCAAATAAAAATACACAACCTTGACTAAATTCATGCCATATGCATGAACACTGACAGAATGATCAAATATGGAGGAACAAACAGCACATAAAATGTGCACAACAGTCCCTTTAAGGATTTGAATGAGCATAGTGTAATGAGTGCAGTATACCTCTAAATCTGTTTCAGCCACGCTGATGTACCAGAGCTGCTCTGGGGGCAGGTTTGCTTCAGTTCTTAATGGACGACTGTTCCAGCTTTGTATGAAGCGATTCAGATCAGACTTGAGGCTTGGGAGAAACACAAAGTGGACACAAAAGAGATGCGTCCTCAGTGGTGTTCAAAGACTTTTTCAAGGGCAGGGGTGAAAAGAAAAAAGGGCACATACAGCATGTTCTCGCCACTGAAGAGGGCACTAAGTTTCACATGTTTTCGAGGGCACTTTAGACATGTTTATATGTTGTACAAATGGCACATTATACAGCCTTAAAACAGACTAACTAGACAGACTACTCAAGTTAGTTTGTAGTTAGGATCAGTATCCACAAGAACTGTGTAGATTCAACATTGGACTGTGAAGAACACACAGAACTAAATAAATAAATCCCTACGGGGTGGGGGGGGTCTGGGGCTTTTCCCCCCAAATCATTTTCAATGAAGTAGATATCATATCCTGTATTCTAGTGCATTTTAACACCATATTAGCACTAGATAATCCAAACTAGTTTTGTGAGATATAGTTCTGGCTTAATATCAAAAAGGGTTCAACATAAAAGTCATTGCAGCAGTAATGTTTCATAGTATTTCTTGGTCCTAATGGTCTTCTGGACCATGGACTCAGGAGTATGATTTTATGGAATCTGAGGTAAAATGTGTGTGTGAGAGACAGACAGAGTGAAACATCAGAGGTTTACCTTATTTACTTGTGGTTGGCGTCCACATGAACTAATGACAATGGTGCAGGAACACAGTAAGTTCTATGGTCACTTAAACCCAGCTGGATCATCCTGGCCATATGTTTCATAGCAGCTTTCACCCTTTGCCACTACACACGATGGCCTCTAGCCAACAGCTCACACTTTATAAGTCTTTGGGGCTTTCGTGACTTCATGGACCTCACAAGATGGTCCAGGTCATCTTCAGTAATCAGGGAATAACACCCACGAACAGAGAGGTCATGTTCTTTTAACCGCCTGTTCAGTGAACTCCTTGAAATACCATGTAGTTTGGCTGAAAGCTCCAAAGGAAGTCCAGTAGATGGAAGAGTACTGAGATATTGAGGGTCCATTTCCAGGCATCCAACCCCCCAACAGTGGCACCAGCAATATTTTACATATTAGCTGTGGCTTCTTCATTAGGCTGTGTAGCAGAACTCAGGATACTGGCTAGCTCCTGTAGACTGTCTATGACTTCACTGAGGATGTTCAGATGTTGGGATGCTATCGTAGCCAAAGAAAGCTCTTGATGGCAAACGTCTTGTAGGCGTTCTAGGCCTAAAGTCTCATTATAAGGAATCAGTGTTAATATTAACAAGACTTTTTTATTTAGTTTTAGTTATAGTCTTTTGCCTAAAACATATTTTAGTTTTAGTCATAATTAAGTCATCTAAATTGTTTTAGTTTTAGTTGATGAAATTTCACATTTTAGTCGACGAAATCCACTGTAAATTTAGTCGACTAAAATATGAAGTGTAAAGTGTAAGGCATTTTTTATGTTTCCTTGAATTTCTGAAGTCATGTTATACACTTGGATAAAATTAAACATCTAATAACCCTTTATTGAATGCTAGTAAAGTTTTAATATATAAATTAACAAATTAACTTTTGTGTGAAATGCAGTCACCTTTATTTAGGCTGCCTGGCAGAGCATCTCAGTTACAATACCAGAACTGACAACAAACAGTGAACCTGCTCTACATTAATATATCAGTTCATAAAGAGAGTAGCTCTGATTGGATCGCTCCACAACTTATCCCACCACCACCATGAAGCTAAGGCAGCTGTGATTGGATGTCCCACTTAACTCATCCGACCTTTTCACACAACCAAAGCAGCTGTGATTGGATATATTCCTAACTTGTCCCTACTGTCTACATGACCAAATTAGGTCTGATTGGATTAAGTCTCTGTCAGACATTTTAGTCTAGTTTTTATTTGTTGACGAAAGTGTAAGTTATTTTTCAGTTTTTGTACATGTGCACTTGTTTTTATTAGTTACTGTCTAGTTTTCATCAGGGGAGCATAGGTTGTTGACGAAAATTATGACAAAAATAATTAGTCAACAAAATGAATACTGCTCTGAATTAAACTACCATAAATCCTGTACAGTAGGTCCCTCTGTATTTGTTCTTGTAAGTACAGAAATGGTACTGAAATTATTGTAATTTGCAACCATATATTATAAATTCCATATAAATAACATACTATAAACAACTTGTGTGTACAGACAAATAATTATGTAGCTTTTTAATAACAAGGATATATAATCAGAGAGTTTCTCAGAATAGGAATATGGTTGGACTTCTCTTAGTATGATGAATAGTATATTATTGTGGTTGTGAGATGATTACACATGTCAAACAAAGTTGTAAAGGCATTTTCAATCACTCAGTCATCAATACCATATGTAAGCAGATCAGTTTCCTCCATCACAATAACATGCCCTTTCCTAGATGACATACTTAACTTGTTGCCAAGCTCTTTTCTCTCCAGTCATGTTGTTCTGTATGCACATTAATGGACTGGAGTGAAAAATATGGTCAAACTGAATAAACACACACATGCGTGCGCAAGCAGTCAGATATATATGAACTCCTTTTATTAATTAGAAATAAAACAAAGATTTGAAATAAATTACAAAGGTCTCATCTTCATATACTTGTTTTTTCCTCCTCAGAAATGTAACTGTTGTTGCAGTCTAGCAGCAGCCTCTGCAGTATTAAACCATTACTTACTGTCTCTGCATCGATGCATCTTCATCTATGTCTGTATCATGATGCATCAAGTATAAGATTATTTTTGATACCCCTAATAAACCGCCATGACTACTCTGATTTTCTTTCTTCCAATCATAGTCCTTTTCACCTCAAAAACATTAGGCCATATCATTCAGACTTCCGCCAGCCACATGGAGTAATAAAGATATTTCACCCTCTGCTTCCTGGGGCTGTCATGTCTCCCATCACTAGTTTTGACTCTCAGTTCACTTGTTCCCCTGGTTAGATATGGGACACCTGTGGCTGCCAGGTGTCATTTCAAAAAAAGAAATTGTTCTTGATAAAACTGTTTAGTTTTGAAGGCTGCATTCATGGTTACTGTAAATGAATATAGTGGCCATTTGACTCCAAAACAACTATAAATCTCAATACTCAAAACGGCCACTGTGGCACAGGAAGAGTGAATCTTACGCTGGATAAAAAAAAATGTCAATGTCTAGGCCACAAGATATAGTTTCCTTTGGTTTATTAAGAATTGCAAACAAATTGGTGTCCTTGTGTGCTCTTGAATTCTTGTCTTCCTGAATTCCAGGTAAAAAAACAAAAACAAAAACATTCACCATCCCTGTTGTCCACCTATCCTGTCTTACCTGCTCAACCAAACCCATCAAAATAAAAGTCTAAATGTTTCTTTATGCAATTTTGGTCGATTAAACATGTCAAAAACTATTGGTATGCATTGCAGGAGGTGACTGGTGTCAGTATCAGTACTGGAAAAATTACAGCAAAAAGTATTGACATCGTATCGATTTTAGAAAGTCAGGTTTCGCCGATCACTAACTGTATGTAATAAAATGACTGTTTATTGTGTTTGTTTGCCCCCTGGTGGCAAATATTCCTCATCACACTGCATTAAACCACATTATTTGACACGTTATTCTTTAATATTAATCTCCGAAACAAAAATGACCTCTGCATGACTAGTATATCTAATTAAACTTGAAAAAAAAAGGTTATTGATGCCTCTTCGATTGATCCCCCGAGAAAAGACGGACATTGACGAAGTGTCTTCGGTCACATATCTCCCAGCGCTGTACGATGTACGTGATCACTTCTTTACCCGGAGCTTTGTCTCACAGGCAGACTTGGTTTGATAAATGATAAGTTCAACGATACTGTAAAGCAGAGTGATAATTATTTATTCAATAACTCTATTGGAAAAGTGTTTTAATCTTACCTTTTAGGTCGTTTCTCCCTCTCTTCTCCGTTTACGGAGAGGAATAAGCGAACACCTCCCGCTTCTTCTTCTCCTATCAGGCAGAACTGAGGGCGAACTAAGCTCCAGGGCAGGGGGAGCGTTTCCATTATGTCCAGTCTTCATGCTGTCACAGCCTGCCCTCCTTCTACTTCACTACAGAAGAAATAACACGAATATCTCTCAGTTAGAGACAGAATGTGATTAACAACCTTTATAATTAACTCCTGCCAGCATGTTGCTAAGCTAACGTTAGCTACGAGGCTAGCTCGGCTGCTCTGACAGTCCTGTTAAGTTGCTCGCTGACAGTTAGCTTCCTGCGGCTAACTCCGCGATGTGAACTAACTCCGAGCCGATAAAGAAACTCCTGCAACTCCAGGTGGGTGGACGCTTTCAGGTGTTATTCAGGTGTTTACTTGTTTATCAGGAGGTCTAGTTATGAGCTGAAGTCTTGTTCAGTCTAAGCTAACCTGCTGTTTTAATTTAATGTTACTCTGCTAATAGCTGCCTCAGAAGTTGCTAACTAGCCTGATGGCTAACTCTGATTTAAGGGAGACATTTGTGTTAAAATTAAATTACACGAGTAAAACTGAATATTTAAAGACTTATAGTGGGTTAATTAGGGGGTCAGTGTAGTTTTAATGAAGCCAAAGTAAAGGTAAACTGACTGTTTGAAGCTTTATGTTGTAGATATGAGAAAGGTAATACTGCTGATTCATTAACATCTAATGTTCCCATAATTAATGTTAATAATTATGTTTTTTAGACAACTTGTGAAATCAGAATGAAAAGCGCTTTTTACTCTTACTGTGACATTCTTGTAATTCAACAGCTTTTGTGTCAGTATTATAAAGCACACATAAACTAATTAATCAGAAATCAATATAGCAGTCTTTATCTTTGGAGCTCCTCACTGACAAAACAAAGAACAGGTCAAAGTGCTTAACATGTGAGAAAGAGACCAACTGTCATTAAACAGTATGTTTATGTGCTTTCACTGCTTTCTACCTATTTTTATACTTTATTTTAGGGATGCACAATATTGAAATTTGCAGATATTTCCAATTTGTCATTGCCGAAAATGTTAAGTTTTTTTTTGGCCCTAGTATGAGGTATCTCCTTTACTTAAAGGGATCTGTTCCTCTCATTTTGACAGCATATTTGTGTTAGAAATTGATGTGGACCGAGGAAAAAATTTCTTTCTCTAACAGAAGCCTGTTTTGCTTTTCAAATGTAGACATTCAACACTAACAGGGTGCTACATTCATACATTCTGTGGATATTACAGCCAATATATGTGATATGTATGGTTTATATGTTTGGCTGCAGTATCAGCTGTAAATATTGATTTCTGCAGATACCAATATCATGCTGATATTATCCCTGCTTTATTTTATTCCTCCTGACTCTTCATTTTGTTCTAACTATATGTTGACTGTTTTGCACCAGTTTACCTAGTTGAATTTCTAGTATGCATAAGTATACTTGGCAATAAATACCAATTCTGATTCTGATTCTGATTATAAGTAGGGATGCAAAATATTGTACATTTTTCAGGTCACATCTACAAACTCACACAGATTCACTCTCTGATTGTTGAAGTTCTAAGTTATGCACAAAACATCCTTGCTCTATCATACATGAGAACACTTCTGATGCAGTAGTGGGAGCACATTGAGGTTAAGTGTCTTGCCCAAGGACAGATCGACATGTGACAGCCAGGACTGGACTTGAACTGTCAAACTTCTGATTGAGATTGAAGCAAATTTCTAGACTAGCCTTCTCAACAGGGGTGTCAGGACACCCTATGGTGCCATGGAAATACATGTAAATTCATCCATTATCTATTTCGCTTATTCCTTTCGGGGTTCTGAGGGCTGGAGCCTATCCCAGCTGACATCGGGTGGGAGTTGGGGCACACCCTGAACTGGTCGCCAGCCGAGAGACAGACAACCGTTCATGCTCACACTCATACCTAAGGGCAATTTGGAGTGACCAGTTGACCTAATGAGCACGTTTTTGTCCTGTGGGAGGAGTACTGAGTGCCCAGAGAGATCCCACACATGCACAGGGAGAACATGCAGACTCCACACAGAAAGGCCCTGACAACATGGGGATCAAACCAGCAACCTTCTTGCCATGAGGCACGTGCACTACCTGCTGCACCACTGTGCCAACATATGTAAATTCAATCAAGGGTTATTTTGATTAAGCATATTATTATTATTTTTTGATTATATCCTCACTCCTGAAATCATAACTCTAATGCCCAGGTTAGTGAATGAACAGTCTAAAATCAATAATTATTATTCAAGAACCACGTCTTTTTAAGTTTGCAGGTGTATTTAAACAAGCTAACATTTTCATCATCAGAACTCCAAATTTCAGTTATCAACTTTATCATCCAGTGGTGCTCCAGCAGTGACAGGAGATAAAAGGGAATTTTATTCGTTAAAGTAGTAAAATTCATTGACAATTAATGATTAATTTACAAAATTGTAGGTTTGCTTCCTTGTGGTTAAATGATATTGCCCCAGGCTCAGGATTCCCATTATTGGAGGTTTACAGTAATGAATTGTTGTTTAAAAAGTCCAATAATGACCTCTGGTGTGTGTTAGTTAGGGGCCAGGGGGATGTAAAATGACCCTTTTTATGAGCACATTCTGACTGTAAGGCATTTTTTATGTTTCCTTGAATTTCTGAAGTCATGTTTTACACTAGAATAAAATGAAACATCTAATAACCCTTTATTGAATGCTGGTAAAGTTTGAATGTATAAATTAACAGAAACAAATTTAACTTTTGTGTGAAATACAGTCACCTTTATTAAGGCTACCTGGCAGAGCATCTCAGTTACAATACCAGAACTGACAACAAACAGTGAACCTGCTCTACATGAATATATCAATTCATAAAGAGAGTAGCTCTGATTGGATCGCTCCACAACTTATCCCACCACCATGAAGCTAAGGCAGTTGTGATTGGATGTCCCACTTAATTCATCCGACCTTTTCACACAACCAAAGTAGCTGTGATTGGATATATTCCTAACTTGTCCCAACTTTCTAAGGATTATTAGGTCTGATTGGATTAAGTCTCTGTCAAACATTTTTGTCTAGTTTTTATTTGTTGACGAAAATGTCAGTTAATTTAGTTTTAGTTTTTGTCCATGTGCACTTGTGTTTTATTAGTTACTGTCTAGTTTTCATCAGGGGAAAAAATTGTTGCTAACGAAAATAATTAGTCAACCAAATTAATACTGGTCTTAAGCAAGTGCTTATGCAGAAACTGACAGGGCCAACCATCATGAAAACTGTTTATTTTTAGGATTTATATTTTCAAACAGTGCAACAACTTACAATTGGAGTAAGTCAAGAACAAAAAATCTCAATTTTTAATTTTAAAATCTTCTGCAGAAAATAATTCAAATTAATCAATTTAATCTTTCCCACCCCTAGTAGAAGCAGCCAGTACAGTAGGGTTGTCACAATAGCAGAATTTTAATTAGATCAGATAGGAGTCTCTTGTGCTTCACTTCACAGATGGAGGTTGGTGCTCTCAGAGCTGGACCAAAGCAGATAAAAAAACATTTAGAGTTGCTGAAGAGTTTATGTGATGACTGTAGGCAGAGGCACTACCCATTGACTCCAAGTGTTCGAGCTAAGCTAATTAGTGGTGGGCGAGCTCTGCCCGTCTCTTCCTTGTTACTGGACGCACAGCCTAAAGAATGGTGTCTATCTGCTTGTCATGGACTCAGGAGTGAGGCAAGACAAGAAAACAAAAAATGTTGGCATATCCCTTTAAGTAAGGCACTTATCCCCAAAACTTCTCGGTAGCGCTTCTTCAGAAGCAGCATGTCTGCATCAATGCATGATCGTATGACTGTTTGTCAGCCTGTGTTTGTGTAGCAACAACAGAGTGTAAAGAATTGAATTTCTCCATGAGGGATTAATAAAGTATGTCTTCTGTCTTCCTCCTCTGCCTACTGACAAGTGAAGTGAGTAACACTGATTATCTCCTCATTGAGCCTCCTGTTAGAGGGGTGGTTGTCCTCAAAGTTGACATTAGACGCAGCAAGTTTGACGAGGGCCAAAGTGTGACCAGAGCATCTCCAAAGCTGCAGCTTTTTTGGGGTATTCCCGGTCTGCAGTGGTTATTATCTCTAATAATAATAATAATTATATGATAACTCTATTTGTATAGCACTTTTAAAAACAGAGGTTTACAAAGTGCTTTGACAAACAGGCAAGAACATACAGACAGCAAAGCACAAAAGCTTAATTTAAATCAAAGAACCCCTGACAAACGCGAAAGACTTAATAGACATTAGCACAAAAGAACTAAGAAAAGACCCTCTAAAGTGGTCCCAGAAAGGAACAGAGGAGAACTGGGGACAGGGTCATGGAGGGCTGAGGAGGGGAGTGAAGGCTGGCCCGTGTGGTCTGATCCAACAGACGAGCTGCTGTTGCTCAGACTGAAGGAGGTAATGCTGGTTCTGATGGAGAGGAGTCAGAATACCCACAGGTCACAGTTTGGTCTTATGGGGCTGCAGACCTGTCAGGGAGGCAGGTGGTAATGATGTTACACCTGATCACTGTATCTGCTTGTTTATGTGATAACTATTCAGTGTATAATGTTTTTGGGAGAGTTTTGAATAAAGCATATTCTAAACATATTCAACAAAATCTATAGTTTTAGAAGTGTTTCTGTTAAACAGAAACAAACATCCCTAATTTTGTTTAGAAAATGCAGTCATAGTTTTTACATAATGTTCAAAATCAAAGGAGCTCCAGCAACACTTGTAGTTAGGGATGGGAATTGATACGATTTTATTGATACTAATGCCATTATCGATTCTTGTACCTTATTGATTCCTGTGAAATTTCCATGTGGATGAAACCCACACAGGTTTTCAGTGGCAATAGTGTCAAGCACACCCTGATAGTCAGAGCTGTGCTGCTTTGATGAATGCTCCTGTGGATCGCTGGTGTTTCCACTCAATAAAAACAGTGCAGTCAGAATCTTTTCATCCAGAATAAGCTGTAAGCTGCAAATTTTTATATCAATTCTTTGAGCTAGTTGATATCAATTCATAACTGGAATTGGTTTTCGATTCCCATCCCTACTTGTTGTTTGGGTAACTCTATTAGTCTGACATGTTTTGGCTTTAATCAGGGACCCTGATATAGGCCCAAAGCCTCCTCCTGTTGCTGGAGCTCTTTCCATTTCTTCAAGACCTTTTTGTTCTCTTTACACCTTAAAGTTGGTGAAGTTGTGCCAGAAAACCTGACTTGTTAACAGTGTTAATTTTAACGACTAAATATTTTCATCATAGTTTTGGTCAACAACCTTTTTTCCCCTGACGAAAACTAGACTATAACTAAAATAAAACAAGTGTACATTGACATAAACTAAAACTAAATTAACTGACATTTTCGTCAACAAATAAACACGAGATTAAAATGTTTGACAGAGACTTAATCTGATCAGACCTAATTTCATCGTATAGAAAGAAGGGACAAGTTAGGAATATATCCAATCATAGCTGCTTTGGTTGTGTGGAAAGGTTGGATGAGTTAAGAGGGACATCCAATCACAACTGCCTTAGCTTCATGGTGGCAGGATCCAAGTGTAAAACATGACTTCAGAAATTCCAGGAAACATAAAAAATGCCTTACACTTTACACTTTATATTTTAGTCTACTAAATTTACAGTAGATTTCGTTGACTAGAATTGTTGTGAAATTTCATCAACTAAAACTAGACTAAAATTAAAACAATTTAGATGACTAAATTATGAGTAAAACTAAAATATTTTTTAGGCAAAAGACTATAACTAAAACGAAATTAAAAAGTTGCTGTTAAAATTAACACTGCTTGTTAAAGGTTTTTAAGAAAATGTTACCCCCAGCTTTGTTTTTTTTGCTGGAGATTCACAGCAAGTCTGTTTTTGGCATCAGCTCCGCCTAGCAGATCGACCCTCAACAGGAAAATTAGACAATTAACAAATAAAAAAACACTGTGGAAGTAGTATCGATGCAGATTGATGTTTGGCTCGCAGTGTAACCTGTTGCTCTTGTATGACTGTCATTGCGCTGTCTCACGGTGCCCATGTGAAGGTGTAGTTCTCCCAAGATCTTGTCATCCCCTGTCATAAGCTGCTGAAGGTTGCACTCCTCTGTGCAGCACTTAAATATGCCCCCAGTGGGACGTGCAACATCGGTTTGAGCAAAGCTGCAGTGTGGATGGGACACTATGTTAATAGACTGTGCAGAAATTGGGGGTTATTGTAGAAGCAGTAAATTAGGAAGGTTTAGCCCTGGTCCCATTCACCAAAAATAATTATCTGGCTAATAGTTTTGATCATTGTGTATAAAAGAGTTTATTTTTCCACAGGCCTGTTAATTATTGATAGTTCCACAACGCAGATCTTGCCTCACTCCTGAGTCCACGACAAGCAGATAGACTCCATTAATTCGATTGTGTGTGCAGTAACAAGGAAGAGGCGGACAGAGCTTGCCCATCGCTAATTAGCTTAGCTCAAACACTGGGAGTCAATGGGTGGCATTAGCCTGCCTTTGCTTACAGTCATCAGATAAACTGATTGACAGTGAAGTGAATTTCTAGACTAACCCTTCTCAATAAGTGTGTAGGGCACCACCATATATGTAAATTCATCAATCCATCCATCGATCCATCATCTATTCTGTAAATGTGCCCTGTGGTTTAGTTTCTTTTAAATTTCTTTAGAAAATTACATGAAGTGCTAATCTTAGCCTAGAAATAGATAATGTAACATATCATGGTAAAAAAACAAGTCACAACAAGCACACAGGACCGTTTAGAGTTGCTGAAGAGTTTACCTGATGACTGAAGGCAGAGGCAGGCTAACACTACCTATTGACTCCCAGTGTTTGAGCTAAGCTAATAAGCGGTGTGCAAGCTCTGCCCGTCTCTTCTTTGTTACTGCCCACACAGTCAAAAGAATGGTGTCTATCTGCTTTTTATGGACCCGGGAGTGGGGCAAGACATGAAAACAAAAGAAATGTTGGCGCATCCCTTTAATGTGATTGTAAAAAGTGTTTGGTACCATGTTTGTAGGTTTTTGAGTCACTAATGTTTTACCTTGTTCTTTTTAACTTGTGAAAAACTTCCCATTGAAAGCTAAAATAATGCCCTCCGTGTTGGCTAAAGAAGGCGGTGTAGACTTAGCGGCCTAACACCTCTACTTGTCCTGCAGGTGTTGCAGGTCGCTCTCATGAGCCCATGGAGAAGTCGGCCTTTGAGGGGTGGCTGGAGTCAGTCTCCTCCACTTTCCTTACTCTGAACGACCAGCAGAGGAACCAGTCTTTGGACCAGCTCATCTCTCTCAGCGGCGCCGTCCAGCTCCGTCACCTGTCCAATGGGCTGGAGACGCTGCTCAAACGGGACTTCCTGCGCCTCCTTCCTCTGGAGCTGGCCTTCTACCTGCTGCGATGGCTCGACCCGCAGACCCTGCTCACCTGCTGCCTCGTCTGCAAGCAGTGGAATAAGGTGAATACAGGACTTTCTACAAGGGCTGCTTCTTATCTGCATGTTTCCTAGTTCTTACCTGCTTCTTTTGTTGTGCCTGGAGCTAAAACCCCAGGAGACCAGGAGACCTTGTACTTTTGAAGCTTATCCAGAAGATATGAAGTCCTTTTTGTAGTGAAAATGGTGACATAATGGTCACAGATGTTTAAGCCGTGAGCCAGAGGTGGACAACTTTAATTAACAAAAGGACCACATTAAGGTTATCCTCATCACTAGAGGGCCAGGGATAAAAATGTACAGCATGCATATGTATGTCAGAAGTTTCTTTATGAATATTCTTATATATTGAAATCCAAATGCAATTAGCAATACTTTATGTTTCGAGCTAAGCACAAAATTCTAGCAAGTTTCAGCTACTTTTTGATAATTAAAAGCATTTACTGGTTATCAAAGTATATTTTACTGATTTGTTATTGTGACAAATGCAGAAAAATGAGTTCAAAGAAAACAGTTAAAAATATTGGCTCTATTAAAAAAATAGTGTCGTCATATGTTCATGGCAGATTTTGTCAGGTTTTCATCACTTTTTCATTTATTTTTAAGAGACTGGTGGGCTGCATGTGGCCCCTGGGCCACCAGTTGCCCTGCCCTGGCTCTAAGCAGTGTTTATTTCCCAATATTACAGTTTGTTGGCAACTCATGGAGCTTGGTGAGGCAGGTATTTGCCTTAAAGGATAAGTTCGGTTTTTTGACACCTGGACCTTATTTTTAGGATTAAATACGCTCGTAGACTCACCCAGACAATTTTGGCGGAGCTCGGAGCCGTTTTCGAGCAATTTAGATCCATCTGACAATGTTTTTCTCTCATGTCATAGTAGCAGACGGGGCCAGAAATCGAAGCCCCTAAATCAGACATTATCTGCTGCGAAACTCACTCCTCCTCTGTTGCCATTGCTGTGCAATGTCCACAACAACACCACCAGTTATCCCCCATTCGTGGACGTGCAGTGGTTGCTTGTTCTCTGGCCAGCTGTTCGGCTCTTTCCCTCTGCATCCTCCTTTCAAATAGCTCCTCGTCGGTATATTCTGGCTCAAAACGATACGGGCATCCATTATACTCAAAGTCGTCGTCAGACACTTCTACATCGGATAAATATTCCGTCATGTTGCACAAAAATAGCCGTGTAGCCGTGTAGCCTAGCAACAACAGCGGCTCTACTCAGCGGCGCTCTTGCGGGGCATGTCTATGACGTCACCAAAAGTTACCCATCCTTGTAAAGCCCCGGATGACCATAACAACAAAGTTGAGCTGACATGGTGATAACACTGGCCATTCATTTATAAAATGTAGCTGAAATGAGCGAGTTTCACAGCAGATAATGTCTAATTTAGGGGCTTCGATTTCTGGCCCCGTCTGCTACTACGGCATGAGAGAAAACGTCGTCGGATGGATCTAAATTGCTCAAAAACAGCTCCGAGCTCCGCCAAAATTGTCTGGGTGAGTCTACGAGCGTATTTAATCCTAAAAATAAGGTCCAGGTGTCAAAAAACCGAACTTATCCTTTAAAGCTGATAATCCTATCAGCAGATATGAACATTTTTGCTGATATTTTGACCACACAAATTGGCAATAAATATCTCATATATTGGCCGTAATATTGGCAAAGTGTAAAATGTACCATGATTGTTTACCTCATCATCATTCAGTATCCATTTTTATGAATCCAAAGTGTCACGTATTTAAGAATAAAATGTTGTTTTTCTTGCTTCACATCTGTTTCTAACCCAAACGCACTGTAACCATAAAAAAAAGGACAGTTTTAGTTAAGTTGAGACTTTTTGGTTTTGAGACAAAATATTGATATTGATAATAATTATTTTAGAAATAATAGCATATCAGATATTAGCAAAAATCCACATCTGTCACATACAAACATGTGTTACAGTGTTCTGAAGTGCATGTCAGCTATCTTTTTTTGGGACTTGGCTCTTCTGTTGGATTTGACTCTCTGTTAGTCCTTCGCTGTGTAACAAGATGAGACTCTGCATCTGCAACACTGCCAACATTATGATTCATAATTGCCAGACCAGCCTCTGTAAATCTGAGCAGGAGAAGAGTAGAAATATATGATCAAAGGAACCAAAAAATGCTGCAAAATAAAAACAAAATCTGCAAATCACACAGATAATTAAAATCCAAGACAACACAACTAAGATGGTAAGATTCAGATGGGAATCACTACATATGACTTAAAAACAGACTTTGTTGTAGAATGAAAAAAAACTGCATAATTGTTTTCATAATTTGAAATATTGTTCGATCAAAGCACAGGGTGTTTTGTACAGATTAAAACATGGTAAAAGTATAAAATACAGGGTGAAGGCGTCAAAAGAGCCTTATATATAATCATGTAGTTATGGGCAGATTATAGAAAATATACTGTTCAGTATAAATGTGCATGAACAAGATGTATGATATGAAATCGTATCGGTTTTTGTTCTCCAGAATTTTAGATCTACAGCCTGTAACCCTGCATCTCTACCTGGAAAACCTTTAAAACCTTAATGTTAAAATCATCCCTCTCCTCACAGGTGATCAGCTCGTGCACGGAGGTGTGGCAGGGTGTGTGTCGGGAGCTCGGCTGGAGGATCGATGAGTCCATCCAGGACGCGTCCCACTGGAAGGGCGTCTACCTGAAGGCCCGGCTGAGGATGATGCAGCTTAAGGAGCAGGAGGCTTTTGAGACGTCGTCCCTCATCGGACACAGCGCACGAGTGTACGCGCTCTACTACAAGGACGGACTCCTCTGCACAGGTACGCTGTGGGCTGTTGGTGAAAAAGTGTTCAATCAAAAAAAATCTGTGTGTGTAGCATATATGTGTGCAAATATCTCATGTTACAATGTGGACAGTGCCAGAGCGGAGTGAAGCGATGAAATTTCCAGCTCCTCGTGCACAGAGCTGTTCCTTGCACCCGCTCGTCCTCAGAGGAGCTCCCCCTAAATATCGTTCCACCTTACACTAAAACTTCCACCAGCTTCAGACGCATGGTGTGAGCAGTGCCGGAGCGAAAGTGGAGTTGGAAGGAGGAGCAAAAGACAAGGTGACGCTCCAGCTTTTTAGAAAAATAATGCTCCGCGCTCTGGCCAAAGTCCTTCCACTTGCACTCCCCGTCGCTCCAGCTCAGCTGCGCTCACCGGACACCTGCGGCCTATAGAGAAGATATAGAGAAGTGTGGCCTATATGTGTGGAGTTCTTCTTAAATTTAGTGGGTGCGGCTTATATTCAGGTGCGCTCAGTAGCCTGAAATTTACGGTGCATACATCCTGAGGTGTATCCATTCAGGCAGAGACAAAGAGACTAAAAATGATAATTTATGAAAGAGACAAACCTATGGATGCCCAGATCATAAATCTGTCCTCATCATATTTGTCTCTGCTGAATTTAGAGTCAAATGTTGTCTTTCTAAGTTTTGTACAGTTAATCAAAATCCTCACAGCTGGGATGCCAATAGTCTTGAGGGTTGTGTCCACACGTCCTGTGTGTGGGGACAGCCCTGGTCCAGCCCAGAGCTTCTTTTCCTGCACGTCTTCCCCCATTATTTCTCCTGTCAAATAAAGGCTCGATAAAATCCAGAAAAGTAACTTAATAATAATAATAATTATAACTTTATTTGTATAGCCCTTTAAAAAAACAGAGATTTTTACAAAGTGCTTTGACAAACAGGCAGGAACATACAGACAGCAAAGCACAAGAGCTTAAGCACAAAAGGAAATGAAAAACAAAAAGCTCACTTTAAACCAAAGAACCCTTACAGACAAACACAAGTGACATAGCAGACTGCAGCAAGTGAAATTTGTGAAGTGAACCCAGACGATGCAGGAACCCTGCAACCTAAAATGAGACCATGAGGACCAAAATAAAAGATAAAAACACAAAAACTATAAGAAAAAGAAAAAGCAATAAAAAAGGGGTGAAAGCAGAAACAGGAGAACAAAGATAAAAAGACAAGAATAATAATTATAATAATGTCAATAGCAATAATGAAATAGAACAACAGACATGAGCAGAAGATAAAATAATAAAAAAGTCTTATAGGTAATCTGTAAAAAGATTAAAAGTATAACACTAGAAAAGCACTCAGTTCCTGCACTGGCTTTTCCACAACCCCTGTAAAAGATACAATTCTGGATCACTAGATCCAGAGTAGAGCCAGGATCCGGACCAAACTCAGCACATACATGGAGGTTGTTATCCTGTATGAACACACCAAGTTTTGGGAACATCACTTAATATTTTGATTTTATATGGACTATTGAATGTCGTCTATGGGATTTCCCATTATAAAGTTCACTGTTTTTTGTGACGTCAGTCTGGATCAGATCCAGAGACAAGGACCCCATATTATCCTGTTAAATTGGAAGTGAATCCGTTGAGAAATGGCAGAGATAGGATTTTGTAAAATTCTGCTCAATAATAACCTATGGGATTTTTTTAAATTTTGGGAATTTTTTGAATCCAGACCAATATCTGTATCACCACCAAAATGTAACGGCTTCTTCCTTGGACCAAACCACATCTCTGGTAACATTTTCATGTAAATCCATCCAGTACTTTTTCTGTAATCTTGCTAACAGACAGCTAGACAAACAAACAAACACACAAACTAACAGACAGACCCTGGCCAAAACACAACTTCCTTGGCGGAGGTAATTAGGTGAAGCATAAACCTAACCTGAACTAAAAGTAAGTAATGACATTAATATGTTAACATAACAGAAAAAATAAGTAAAAGAGGAAGGATCTAAAAGCAGTAAAAGGTAAAATGATAAAAGCAATGTTGACAGAAAAAGGCGAAAAGACTGTAAAACAGAAATAAGATAGAGTTAACAGACGACATCACATAAAATCAAGTCTGTAAAAGTGAGTTTTTAAAAGTGACTTAAAAGAAGTGACAGATCTGTGAGATCCACAGTACTGTCCCAGACTGCAGTATATGACTTCCAAAATGCCTTTTTAATGCTTGAACAAAAACAGAAAAACATCTCCCTGATGCACAGAGTTAAAGATCCACTTAAGCCATGTATGATTGATAATTTTACCATTCATGTTAATCAGACATCTCCTCTCTCAGGATCTGATGACCTTTCTGCAAAGCTTTGGGACGTCCGCACCGGTCAGTGTATTTATGGGATCCAGACACACACGTGTGCCACAGTGAAGTTTGATGAGCAGAAGCTGGTGACCGGCTCCTTCGACAACACTATTGCATGCTGGGAGTGGAGCACGGGCGCTAAAATCCAGCAGTTCAGGGGTCACACTGGAGCAGGTTTGCATATTTTTTAGACGCCTTCACTAAATAACTAATGCAATCTAGACTTTGTTTTAGGGATGCTCAGTGCTGGATATTTTCTATTTTTTTACATGCCAGTGCTTCCAAAGTCGTTGTAGCTGATGCTAAGATGCATGCACATTAAAGGGATAGTTCAGTATTTTTGAAGTTTGGTTGTATAAGGCACTTTACAGCGGCCAGTGAAGTGGCTGAAAGGGCTCCAGCAGCTCTGCATCTTTAAAGAGAACAAGCTAAGACTACCAGAGAGGGTCACTGTTGTTAATGGGTACAGTTATTTTATGTAATTGTGTGAGTTTTATATAAAAAAAGAGCCGTAAAACTATGTTGGATTGAATGTACGATTAGGTGAAAAAGTTTTTTAGGGCTTTATTTTTCCTCATAATGAGTCTAAATAAGCCATAAGAGACAATGACGGTCAAACTTGTTTGTGTTGTGAAGTTGTGACCTTGAATTTTGGGAAAGCTTCATTTTTACTGTTGATGCACGGGCTTACCATTATCGGGCTTTACCTTTTACCTGCAAGCCTTTACCCACAAACCTTCCTGATAAAGCACTCTGAAAATTTTCAACCAATCATACATTCTACCCAACATAGATTTGTTCCTTTTTTACTTAAAACTGTAACTGTACCAGTGTTAATTTGGACAGCACTTTTTAACCCTTTAACGCCTTTTGTATCATATTTGATACATACTTCTATGATACCTCTATCTAATCAATATGATCAACAAATTACTAAGAAAACATCAGAATACAATCTGATAAATGATAAAAATGTCCTCAAATGGATTATCATTTGCCAAAAACACCTAATGTATCAAGTTACATACAAAAGACATATATATGTTAAATTTTATGGAAATTTTGATTTTTTTTTTTAAGATTTCAGTAGAAAGTGAAATAATCATTTTAGCTCCAAAAAATTACATTTTTCTGGCTATAATTTGTGTTTTTAGGCATTAAAGGGTTAATTTAGTTTTAGTTATAGTCTTTTGTCTAAAGTATCTTTTGGTTTTAGTCATAATTTTGTCATGATTTAGTCATCTAAATTGTTTTAATTTTACTCTAGTTTTAGTTGATGAAATTTCACAACATTTTAGTTGATGAAATCTACTGTAAATTTAGTTGACTTAAATATGAAGTGTAAAGGGTAAGGCATTTTTTTATCTTCTCTCGAATTTCTGAAGTCATGTTTTACACTTGGATTAAATAAAACATCTAATAACCCTTTACTGAATGCTAGTAAAGTTTGAGTGTAAAAATTAACAGAAACAAATTTAATTTTTGTGTGAAATGCAGTCACCTTTATTTAGGCTACCTGACAGAGCATCTCAGTTACAATACCAGAACTGACAACAAACAGTGAACCTGCTCTACATGAATATATCAATTCATAAAGAGAGGAGCTCTGATTGGATCGCTCCACAACTTATCCCACCACCATGAAGCTATTGGATGTCCCTCTAAACTCATCCAACCTTTCCACACAATCAAAGTAGCTGTGATTGGATGTCTCTCTCAACTCTTCCAACCTTTCCACACAGCCAAAGTAGCTGTGATTGGATATATTCCTAACTTGTCTCTACTTTCTACATGACCAAATTAGGTCTGATTGGATGAAGTCTCTGTCAGACATTTCAGTCTAGTTTTTATTTGTTGATAAAAATGTCAGTTAATTTAGTTTTAGTTTTTGTCCATGTGCACTTGTGTTTTTAAGTTACTGTCTAGTTTTCATCAGGGGAAAAAAGGTTGTTGATGAAACATGACAACCTAACTTCAAAAATACTGAACTATCCCTTTAAAGTGTGTCCCTTTTTAATTGAGTCCCCATGTGATTTGCACATTATATAGTGAGCTCTAATGCATTTATCTGTGTTCAGTGTTCAGCGTGGACTATAATGATGAGCTGGACCTGCTGGTGAGCGGCTCCGCAGACTTCAGTGTGAAGGTTTGGGCTTTGTCAGCGGGGGCGTGTCTCAATACTCTGACTGGACACACCGAGTGGGTCACCAAGGTCAGATCAACAGGAGTATAAGAGTATTTATTTTTGCATATTGTTGGAAGTATTGATGAGGGTGACGTATCTAAATCATGGATGTTGTTTCCTCCCTTCAGGTGATCCTGCAGAGGAGCGAGGTGGAGTCCATGGTCCACAGTCCGGGCGATCACATCCTCCTTAGTGCTGACAAATATGAAATAAAGGTACAGCCTCTCCTCTCTGCAGACCTCCTTTATAGTGTTGGTGTTGTAGTTCCTTTAAGAGTCCATGAGATGGTGCTCACGCTGTGTTTCTCCTGCAGGTCTGGCCTTTAGGCAGAGAAATAAACTGTAAATGTCTGAAGACCCTGTCGGTGTCTGAGGATCGCAGCATCAGCCTGCAGCCCCGTCTGCAGTTTGACGGCCGCTACATCGTCTGCAGCTCAGACCTCGGGGTCTATCAGTGGGACTTTGCCAGCTTTGAGATTCTCAGGTAAGAAAATTTCTTATGGAAAATCTTTTCCGATCAGTGTTAAGTGGTGTAGACACATTAAGATTTTCTAAATCTGAAAAGATGTTTTATCTGTTATAGACCCCACACATGAGGATAAAAAATCAGGCATTAAACAGTTTTGATCGTACTGTGTGTGGTGTGCTCTGATAATCTCAACACAGCACACCACACACATAACCATTCTGTCCCACCTCCAATCTAGAATCTAGTCCTCCAAGACAGAAATCTCTCATGATCAAACCTGATCTAACAGAAATGAAGAAGAAGAAACATAGCAACAACTGGAAAACACATTAGCAACATGAAAGAGGACTTATGAGAAGAGGGAATGTTGGTGGTCTTGGGACTATTTTTGATGGAAAAATCCTGAACTAAAAAAAGAAAAGACTGGAAAAGTCCTGGAGACAGCATGAGCTGGTCCTCCATTTCTGAGGTCCACCAAACTTTATGTTTCAGGTCGGCCATGTTTGTTTTTATTTACGCCTGCTTCCTTGTTCCTCAGTCAGCTCGCTTCTTGATTGGCTACATCACGTCACAATTCACAGAGTCATGATTAGGGAGTCGTCGGCTTTCCCCACACATGAAGATTTTTGGTTGTAAATATCGAACAAGTTTAATATTTACTATTGTCGGCCCTGACCCATTTCAGAGCCGATTATCAGGACAGATTTAGTCTTAACACACCTCAGACCACAGGATAATCTTATAGGATAATCTTATAAAACATAAGATTATCTGGAGTTTGCCATCCTTGGTTAGGCAGGGGGAAAGTCGGGACAAAAACAGCCCAATAACCTTTATGTGTGTACCCCACTTAACACAGGTGCTGTTTAAAATGATGCCTTTACTGTTTCCAGGGTGATTAAGACCCAGGACCCAGCTAACCTGTCCCTGCTCAGCTTCGGCGAGGTCTTTGCTCTCCTCTTCGATAACCACTTCCTGTACGTGATGGACCTGCGGACTGAGGCGATCTCAGGACGCTGGCCTCTGCCCGCCTACAGGAAGTCCAAACGGGGCTCCAGCTTCCTGGCCGGGGTGACGTCGTGGCTGAATGGACTGGACGGGGGCAATGACTCTGGACTGGTGTTTGCCACCAGCATGCCCGACCATAGCATCCATTTAGTGCTGTGGAGGGAGAACGGATAGACGGCGAGGACGCGAGACGCCACAACAGGGTGCACCAAACAGCCAAGATACACGATGCATGGACTAAAGCATTTTGTTTTTACCTGTTTCTTCCTCGGTCCTCCCCCTCCTCACGCTCACTGACTGATCAAGAGGGAGACTTTGGATTCTGCAGAAGTGGATCGAGGACATAGACGGAGAAAAGACTTCTGAAAGCCAACGAGGAAACTAAGAGTTTGTCATAATAAACACAACCAGAGAAACTCTCCTGTAGTAATCTGAAGTGTGAATGTTTCTGTCTGATCTGCTCTCTGATCACTCTAACATGGTGCTGGCCTTTAACCTCACACTCCCTCTAGACCTCACACCAACACAACACATTCTGGGCATAAGGACACCAAGAGGGAGGAAGTTTTAGACGCGCTGTGCTGCATATACCTGCTGCATGTCGGCCTTGCATCCCTTCTGTTGCAGTCCAGTGTCTCCTCAGGAAGAACTTCGGTAAATCCCCCGAAAAGTGGCCTGAGCCATATCAAAACTGACCCCGAAAAATGCAAGAATTATGGGATTTTATTAACAGAAAGGCCAAACCAGGCTTTTACTTTGAGAAGCTCAAACAGGGAGAGTACCCAAATCATGATTCATTTTTCTTTGACATACGCTACCAATGAGGACCGCTAAAACAATGTAGGTATGACTCTCTGTCTTTAATTTTCCTGTCCTAGATTCTTTACAAGTAGTCTGTGAGCACTGACCTTTGCTGCCTTAAATTGGGAACTTGGGAGTTTATGTTGTGAATTATTGACCTTGAATTTTGGGAAAGCTTCACTTAGGAAGTTTTGAATATGAAATAAGGGGCTGTTCAAATAGGCTTATAAGGCAAACATGGTAAAAAAAGACCACATTTGAAGACACCACATCAACATGCTCGCAGATAAACATCCAGTCTGACATGGCCACTTGTCAGAGTTGTCAAAATCAAGAGGTGGTCTGGGCTGTCTTTAAAGGATTTACGTGTTTGTATAGACTCGTTTTGTACTGACACAGTAAAGACCAACCCATCTACTGACATAATTTGTGGTAGTTTGCCAGTAAGAAAAACTGTAGCCTGTTAACGTCCTTCTAATTTTGCTCATGTTGATGTGATCTGCAGCTTTCTTTAAAGATCTGGATCATCACAGCTCGAATCAGTAATTAGAATCAGTCCTTCAGCTCCTAGTTTGGTTATATTTTGGCTTTTTATGGCTCAAACCTCCAGTAAGGCATTTACAGTCAGTGGCTGCCCCGCTGATCCACATGATGTACATCTACACATGTCTTTTCAAAGGATTTTTGACATTATCAGCCAAGGTGTCAGCAAAAATATGGTAAACTAAGAATTCTTTAAAGATTACTGGATCCACATCCAGATTGGGATCACCGCCAAAACTGAATCACGTATTCTTTTTCCCTTGACCAACATGCTCAGAAAACTTCATCAAAATCCATGCAGAAACTTTAATTATCTTTCACGTAGGTGGTAGGGGTGTCCCGATACAACCTTTTCACCTCCCATACGATACCTATATTGCAGCCTTGAGTATTGGCCAATACCGATATCGATCTGATTTGATATCAGCAGGAATCAAACATACTTTTATTACTTCTTTTGTAGTATGGACTGTAAGAAAAGGCTTGATCAAGTGAGATTACTCAAACAGAGAACAGTAGTCAGCAATAGTAGGTATGAGGAAAAACTGACCCATTTGTTATTAACCAGTGGGTTAAATAAATTTAACCTTTAACATAAGAATATACTACAAAAATAATGATAAATTAGAAGTTCCTGAAAAGTAACCTCAATAAATCCAATAAAAACAAAAACAGTTATTTTTAAATTGCAAAATAACCACTGTGTTTAACTTAAAAATAAGCATATTCTACCACTGAATTAAATAAATAAAAAATAATTTAGAATTGACTGCTTGTATAGGAGTGCTTATATCGGACCGATATCTGACATCAATACCGGATTGAGACAGCCCTAGTAGATGGACTAACAAACAGACAAACACCAGCAAAAACAGAACTTCCTTGTTGGAGGGAAAAATGGGAAAAAATGAAACTGGGCCCTCTACAGGAACCATCGCACATGTTTCACTCAACAGAGACAGTTTTGAGGAAATGGTAGACTAGCTGGTCGTGTTCATGCTTGAAAGACTTGCTGTGTCCACATCAGCGGCCTGGTTTCCTTTACCTCCCGGGCCACTTTCTGGACCACCTTCTTCCAAATCAGCCCCACTCTCTTTCCCAAGTAGCCAAACTTATCCACGGTCTGTTCTCCATCGATAAAAGAATGAAAAGCCCCAAAAATATCTTTAAATAGAGCTGTCCCTCTGAGCTGACACGTGCAAATGACACATCACTCGTTACTTTTAACTTCTCCTCTTCTCATTTTGTTTTAACAAATATTCAGTAAGGTTTATTCACTCTTTTCTTTTACAACAGAGGTAGCTGTGATTACCTCTGTTATTCTCAGTTTTAGAGGACCCAAACATTACAAATAGAAGAATGCTGTGAATTAGACAATCAAAATTACCTCAAATTTAACAAAACAATCACCAAGGCTTTATCAGAATTTATATTTACATTTTGAGCTCAAAATCAAGCAACAAAGCTAAATTTATTGAGATAACAAGCCAATTAACGTTAGTTTTTAATGCTGTAAATGAGTGTAAACTATTTTTTAAGTATTTATTTTTCTGCTGTTTTATCAGCAAGTCCCATTAAAAATAATGCGTTTATCAAAGAAGGGATCTTGGCCATAGTAGGAGTTATAAAAATCTTGGTTATTGGTGGATATTTAAGTTTGGTAGACTCCCTTTTTTCCCGTAATGCTGCAATAATGCTCCATAAACGACCTTTATGGAAACCATTAGAGCAAATAAAATTTTCTGTTAAGGTCAAAATAAAAACCAAATTCTAAAGAGAATGATAGAATAATAGTTTAATTTTTCCCTTTTTAATTGCATTCTGCCCATGTACAGTGTTGTCATGGCAAATAACACTGTAATACTTTACCAGATTTTTTTCATTTTGATGGTTGCATTGTTTTGTTTGTCCAAAATTTGATTGGCAGCCACATTGAGTGAAGAGGAGGGCTGCGTGTGGCCCCCGGGCTGCCAGTTTTCCACCCCTGCTGTACAAGAATATCTTTGACATAATGAGGGGTAAAAGCTGTCGGAGAGGTGCTGCTGGCCTCCAGGCTCATGACTACGTTCCCGTTTGTTTGAATTTCCAGCAGCTTTCACTGCGTTGTGTCAGCTTGGTGTCCTTCATGCCCAAAATGGACTCTAATGTTAACATACCTCCCCCCACCTTCTCCCACCAGGTAAAGACTGTGTCATGTTCGTGTAGCTCAGACCTGCACCATGTTGAAGCTGCTCACAGAGCTGATCTGCAGACACGTGAAGACGAGTCGCCTTAAAAATGGACGCTGTAAATAATGGAGGCTGTCTGCAGTGATGTCAGGGCGCTACAATAAAGGGCAGTTCTGATGTTTTTAACTGAAGCTTGGATTTAAAATTTATTGATGTACGAATTACTAAAAAAAGTCTCTGATTGTCTCTGGTGCAGCAGGTGAACAGGCTGTGATGTCTGCAGCATAATCATTGATGGATCAAAGCATGTCCTTTTTAATTGTTTTATCACTAACAGGCTTAGATTGTTTACTGTAAGGACCAAAAGCTGGAGTAACAATACCTTTAAAGAGCTCATGTTTCACCTTTACTCAGGTTCATGTCCTCATCTCTGATGTCTGTTAGAGTATGTTCACAATCTGATGTGAAAAAAGCCTTCTAGCTTCCCCCTGATCCACCTCTGTTCTCTCTCTGTCTGAGACGCTCTGTTGGAGCTCCTGTCACTTTAAGGCTCCCTTCCCCACATGGGCCCAGTCTGCGCTGATTGCAGGTCAACTCTACCAGAGCAACAAAATGCACGTACCACACACCTTATAGAGGTACAGGTTTTAAAGATTTGTTTCCTGGGCTGCAGATGCCCATGGGGATTATGTTTGCACAGCCATGTGATGAAGGTCACCTCGGTGAGGCCGGACCGGGTTCAGACCCTCTTCTTCATGTCGTCCTCCTACTATCAGCCTAACTGTCCAACTCTACACACTGTTTCTTCTCTAACAAAGAAGGCAAAAGGGCCAGATCAGCTTTGGGAAATAAATTTAGAAATATGGGAGAGAGAGAGAGATAGTTGGATATAACATGAAGGGAAGGTTGAATTTGAACCTGGGTCGTCTACATAAGAACGGCCTCTGTGCATTGGGTGCTAAACTGATCACTTGGCCTCATTATTGGGTGCTACAGGTGAGCCTCTTCAACTTTCCAATGTTTCCTTGGCTGAGTCTTGGCTGGTCCATGACAGGAAAGTGCTTGGACCTGCCCCCATCATGATGTGATACACATTTAACCCCTGCTTTACACATTTTGCAGGATATATAAATGAAAATTTTGATTACCATGGAAAATTCCAGTAAGTACAGCAATTGAGAGCA
The DNA here is from genome assembly GCA_037902135.1 of Cetoscarus ocellatus. Classification (NCBI taxonomy): domain Eukaryota; kingdom Metazoa; phylum Chordata; class Actinopteri; order Labriformes; family Labridae; genus Cetoscarus; species Cetoscarus ocellatus. Next base: position 114,597 of record JBAMNC010001923.1, read on the forward strand.
AAAAAAACCCCAACTAGAAAGCCCTTGGAGAGCATATTATCATTTCTAAGTTGGGCCATTACCAACATCTCTTGAACATTTCAGCAAAATCCATCCAGTAGTTTTTGTGTAATCTTGCTAACAAACAAACCTATGCTGGCAAAAACATAACCTCCTTGGCAAAGGTAAAATTAAAACCTTAGTTTGACCCTCGTTGGCTGGTAACTGGCTGGAACTCGGCTGGTATTTGGCTGGGAGGTGAACATTGAAGTGGCTGCATCTGTATCTTGAATTTATGGTCAAAGATTGCAGGAAAACTCATCTTGGCTCAAACAAACACATGTCCTCAGTCATAACAAACACAGACGTCCTACATGCTTATGTTTTCGCTCTTCATAACTGCCAGTTGACTCCTGCACATGGGCAACATTTGACAAGTGTCAGTTTTTTGTGCAGATGAGACCATGTAGGAGTTTGTTTGTGGTCTTAAGTGTGTTTATTCCACATTATTCACATTATTCAATGTCTAGAGAGCAACTATGGAGGGGATGATGTCTGTGTCAGTTAACGGAGCGATACTGCTTGGAAGATCTCCCTCTGGGTCTGTGTGCTCCCCTCTCTCCAGTATTATACTTCTGATACTTCACCTGGAGATGGAGCAAATGAGGGGAAGGCTGGTTCCATCCATTTTGTCTTTGTGGCATTTGGAGTGAAGCAGAAGCGTCGCAGAGGTGGAAATTACCTCCACCAAGGAGCTCATGTTTTTGCTGGCGTATGTTTGTGTGTTTGTCAGCAAGATTACGCAAAAATTACTGGTCAGATTTTGCTGACATTATTTGGATATGTTGGTAATGGCCCAACCTAATATTAATTAGGTTTTGGTGGTCATACATACATTTGTCTGGATTAAAAAAATTCCCAATTTCTACCAATCCCATGAGTTAACATTGGGCAGAATTTAAAAAAAATCATATCTCCACCATTTTTTAACAGATTTTCTTCTAATTTTACAGGATAATATGGGGTCCATGTCTCCATCATCAAGGTAAATGTCATCTGGATCTGATCCAGATCACAAAAAACATTGAACTTTATAACGGGAAATCCAATTGACATCATTCAGTAATTCATATCAAATCAAAATGTTAAGTGATGTTCCCAAAACTTGTTGTGTTCATACAGGATAACAACCTCCATGTATGTGCTGAGTTTGGTCTGGATCTGGGCACTGTTCTGGATCTGGTGATCTGGTGTTGTATCTTTTACAGGGGTTGTGGAAAAGCGACTGCTGGACCTGAGCTGCTTGGTGGAGGTCTGTGCTCTCTGGTGCTTTTCTAGTATTATGGCTTGATGCAGCAGTGTGAATGGGGCTGTAGTTTGGTGAAAGATACTTGAGGCCTTAGATTAGGAACCCTAACCCAGATTAGGACATCTAACCCCTCTTGTCCAGGGGTGGGACAGTTAATTAGGTACCTCTCCCAGCATTTGCTGCGGAAACACCAATAACTGTGGTCCATGCAGAACTGGACTGAACCAGACTGCATGGTGGAAAAGTACCATAAATGGCGCAAAAACTTTGGCAACGTTTTATTTCCACAGTGTTTCAATTTTTGTTCCATTTAGACAGTGAGCTGTTGCTTGGATGCAGTTATTCATGTCTGTTTACAACATATTTTCCCATATCGGCTGCCTTGGCCTATGTTTTTGTAGCCATTATATTCTTGAACCTGAACACCAGATGGACTGTTCAGAATATTTCACTGGTCCATCTGGGAAAGAGCCCATAGAAAGTGTTTGGGGAGGGCAGAACCTTGCAGAAGCATATCCAGCAGGTGATTGTTCGATAAGTCAAAACAATCTGAGCCTGTGGAGACACAAACATCTGTGTCTGTCAGCGATGGTACAGACAGTACAGGCTGTTAACCTGCTGCAGGATCAGTCATTAAACTTTGATGATTCATAAACTCAGCTCTTAGGTTTAAAAACACCAGAACTGTCCTTTAATGGAGCGTCCCTGATGATTTTTCAGACGGTCCACTGTAACCTAAGGTCATACATGATGAGGTTTTGTGTACTGCTTAACATGTGGAGCAGAATCTGCTTTTCTACAGGACGAGTGTTCTAAAGAGAAAATGTGATGTGCCTTTTTCAGTTGGTTTGATGTTACCAAATCCTCGGCACGTCGCAGTGAGCTGACGGCTGCATCTTACTTTAACGTTTATTTTCCATATTTACTGAGCTCTGACGGTCCACCATGTCTATACTCTGATAGTTATCTACGTGACACCACCTACTCAGTGGATAGACTTCATGAACCATCCACAGCGTGAAACTTCAGGTTATTTTATTTTTAGTGACTCAATGCATCGCACAGTGGAGGAGGGAAGCAGAAACATAAAGACACTTTGGGTCAGGCAGGAGAAATAAGGAGAAGGAAGATTTTTTTATTGTGATTGTCTTTATGCTCTCAGAAAAAAGGGCAAACCCTCAAGAATAATGTATGATTTTATGGATGAAATTGAATTATTTGGGGAAAAAGGCATAATTGTATCATAACGTATTCTTAAAATTTCAACAATTTTTGTTCATTTTAATCCTGACATATTGATCTTCTTCTTTTTTAATGAAAATGGAAATCTTGATGTTTATTTTAAAATTTCAGTTTTATTCCCAAATTTTGTGTTAATTTTTGCTTTTTCATCATTTTTACTTCATTTTTGTATATTTAAATTTGATATAGTAATTTTCTTTGTTAAGGTTTTCTTTTTTTTGCTTCATTTGGATTTTGTTTTATTTTAATTACTTAAAAAAAATATTTGCTTTGTTTTGAAATAGAAAGGCAGGTCACTAATTTAACTCCAAAACATTAATTTGCATTTTTATGGCTTTTATTTGCTCTAACCTCAGTCTAACCTCAATTTAATTTTTGCTTTTTTTTATAATTTATTTTATTTATTTTATTTTTTTTTTTACCTTATTGTCCTTGTGGTGGTAGGAGAGACAGTAATAAGAGGTGGAAAAGAAAGCAAGAGAGACACACAGGAAATGAGTGAAAATATTACTTCATTGTTTTCTATTCATCTTTTTATCATCAATTTGACATTTTAATTTTGACTTTGTTTTTGTTGTTTTGACTTTATTCTTGACTTTTGATTTTAATTCTCATGTTGTTTGGCTTTACTCTTGTCATGATGACTTTATAATTGTCTGCTGAACTTAAATCTTTGCATTTTAACTTTTCTAATTTGGCCTCTGATAACCTCGTTTTGTATTTTTTTTTCTCCAAATTGTGACTTCTTGACATATTAACTTTGGTCCTTAAAGAAAATAATGTCAGAATTATAATATTAAGGTAAGACTGACATGAATAAAGTCAGAATTCTTACATTTAATTTAGAATTCTGAGACTAATGTCAATGTTACAAGATTTAAGTCACAATTCTGAGATTAAAGTCAGCGTTATAAGACTATAGTAAGAAAAACAAGAATATAGTCAGAATTCTAAGATTAATGTCAGTATTTTTTTAAGTCAGAATTATAAAATTAAAGTAAGAATTACAAGAATGACATAAAAATTCTTAGACTAAAATAAGAAATCTTAGATCAAAGTCAGAATTCTCAGGTCAAAGTCAGGATTCTGAGACTTACCGTAATTTCCGGACTACAAGCAGCTACTTTTACACTTTGAACCCTGCGGCTTAAACAATGATGCAGCTAATTTAAAGTTTTTTTACGTTTCATTTAGCCTCGTCACATCAGATTTAATTTAGAGTTAAAAAATCTGTCTGTGTAACATATATGTGTGTAAATATCTCGTGTTACAACATGGACAGTGCCAGAGCATGTGAGCAGAGTGGAGCGATGAAATGTCCCACTCGCGCACAGAGCTGTTCTTGCGCCTGCTCATCCACTCAGAGGGAATGCACGCTGCTACGCTCATTATCCCTCCACCGCTCTGGCCAAAGTCCTCCCCCTCGCGCTCCCGATCAGCTCTGCTCACTTGACACCTGCAGCTTATAGACAAGTGTGGCCTAGATGTACACATTTTTTTTTTTTAGATTTAGTGGGTGCAGCTAATATTCAGGGAGCCCAAAATAGCCTGAAATTTACGGTATGTTAGGATTCTGTGGCTCATTTCGGAATTCTTAGATTGACATAATTTTTCTGAGGTTTGAGTAAAAGATTAGACTCAGAATTCTGGGATATATGGGAGAATTCTATGATTGGCGTCAAAATTATGAAAGTTAAAGTCGTAATTCTCAGATTAAGGTCTGAATTTTGAGATTCATATTGCCGTTCTGAGGTTTCAATCAGAATTCTGAGATTAAAGTTTAAATCTCATCTCATTTTTCTGGACATTGACGTCGTTCTTGTCATTTGAAATATATTTTCAACATTTTGACTTTATCTCTTGATGCATCACAAAAATCTTCCTCCTCTGATTTTTTGTTTCTCACGTCTGACCCTCAGATTCTGTCACGTTGCACAGCCGAAGGAGGGGCAGAAAAACAAATAATCAAAAATATTTCACTAACCCTTATAAAATCTGCTTCTTCAAATCTCTGACGATGACTGAGTGCTCTTATGTGAATCTTCCGTTCCTTTTAGATCCGATGAATGAAACAAACAGAAAGAGGAATTTATATGCAACAAACGTCTTTACAAAGTAGATGAGATTTTACTGGAAGGCAGGGATGAGAAACAGGTGGTGTGTGGGCCACCTGCGGCAGAGTATCTTCAGATATGACATTAGCCCTGCAGGAAGCTGCATACATGATGATAGCCGTGCACAGATGTACAGACTGTTCTTAGTTTAGGTTTGTTCTGAAGTATAAACGTCAGTGTCTTATATTCTACCTGAACATGAAATCCTCCCCCAGCGCTCAGTTTAAATTAAAATAATCAAGTTTGTTTTGTACATAAAGTGAACCGGGACGTGAAGCTTCTGTTGATGTTGAATGCATTGAATATCTACATATTTTTATTTCATACACTTTTATCTCACACACTTTTATTGCACTGTCACATGCATCGGTCTACAATCAGCTCAGTGCTGCAGTCTTTAATAAATACTGAAAATGCACCGAATCATGGCTCTGTGTGCTCATTTCATCAATTCATCAATCTGAGATCTTGAAGTAGAAGCATGAACTGAGACGCTGATGGTACTTGAAGCATTACAATGAAATACAGAGAACTTTAACCCTTTGTACCTCATTTCCTGGACATATTTCAGAATTGTTTCATTTATTTAATTTCTACTAAATTATAAGCTTGTAACATAAATATCAGAAAGATTAGATTATTTAAATACACGGTTGTTACTATCAAACCTGCATGATTCCAAACCCTGTAAGTATCAGTATTCAGCTTTTTCATTGACAGTAAATTTACTTATATTTAATGTTTTTATTTCTTTTCTACTAAATGATTAACTTCTAACATAAATATCAAGGAGATTGGATTAATTAAATACATGGTTGTTACCGTAAATATCAAACTTATTTTTATTAAACCATTGTCACCAGCATGGATGACCTGCTGCTGTGGACCTGCCTGATTCCAACCCCTGCAAGTATCAGTATTCAGCTTTGAATTGGCAGTATATTTACCTATATTTAATGTTAACTTAAGAAAGATCTATCTGTCATTACAAATGGTTGTTCCTGGGAATATTACAAAAGTAGTTTTGGTACCATAATTAACTACATCGATGGCCTGCTACTATGGACCTATATGACTCAAATGGATTCAACTACTACTCAGCTAGCTATTAACATAAATTTGAGGAAGATAATATTATTTAAATAAGTGTTTGTAATTGTAAATATGAAACTTCTTTTTACTATTGTCACCAGCATGGATGACCTGCTGCTGTGGACCTACCTGACCCCCCCTCTAAGTATCAGTATTCAGCTTTGAAAAAAAAACTTTTTCATTGACAGTTTATTTACTTACATTTAAAGTTTATTTAAGGCTGATCTACATGTTATTACACATGGTTGTTCCTGCAAATATTAAAAAAGTAGTTTTGGTACCATAATTAACTACAGTGACAGCCTGCTACTATGGACCTATATAACTCAAATGGATTCAAGTACTTCTGCTCAGCTTTTTATTAATATCTTCAATACTAAACGATTAACTGTCATCATAAATATCAGAAAGATTAGATTATTTAAATACATGGTTATTATTGTAAATATCAAACTTATTTTTAACCACTGTCACCAGCATGGATGACCTGCTGCTGTGGACCTGCATGATCCCCCCCCTCTAAGTATCAGTATTCAGCTTTGAAAAACCTTTTCATTGACACTATATTTACTTATAATTAATGTTAATTCAAGGCTGATCTACATGTTATTACACATGGTTGTTCCTGCAAATATTACAAAAGTAGTTTTGGTACCATAATTAACTACACTGACAGCCTGCTACTATGGACCTATTTAACTCAAATGGATTCAACTACTTCTGCTCAGCTTTTTATTTATATCTTCAATACTAAATGATCAACTGTCAACATAAATATCAGAAAGATTAGATTATTTAAATACGTGGTTGTTACTGTAAATATCAAACTTATTTTCACTATTGTCACCAGGATGGATGACCTGCTGCTGTGGACCTGCCTGATTTCAACCCTGCAAGTATCAGTATTCAGCTTTGAAAAAAAAGTTTTTCATTGACAGTATATTTACTTGTATGTAATGTTATTTTATGAATGACTTATGTCTTATCACATATGCTTGTTTCTGCAAATTTTCACAGATGTATTACTGTTACCATAATAAACTACACTAATGTCCTGCTGCTGTGGACACTCCCTTGTCAGACTGCTTCAAACAACATAACCATTTAACATTACGATTTATTTGTTAAAACTTTTACAATTAAAGATCTGTGCCACCTTAATTGTAGTAATTTTCCTGTTTTTGATCTATTGTTGTTAATGTTAAAACAGTAATATTAAGTTAATTATTAAACATGGTTGCTGCTGCACATTTACCATTATTACCATTTTTGTAACTGTATAAAAAGATTTAACTTCCTGTAAACAGATCATCACTTCTCCTGACTTAACTTTAGTGACATATTTTGTGATTTTAATGAAAAACATTAACATGACTCATTAAATCAAACCAAAAGTCCGTTAATGTGACAGAAACACTTTCATAACCATCATGACCAAGTCAGAACAAAAACTGAACACAACAAGACAGAGTCGAACTTTCTGTACATAAATTTTATTCCCAATCGAGTCTGAAGCTGAAAAATACAGCAACATGTAGCGATGGTAAGAAATAAATTAATAAAATTAATCACGGACTTAGAATCACAATGCAGTGATTTTTTTTCACAGTTACAACATTAAAAAGTCTGTACATAAAAAAAAACATGCAATGTCCCAAAAACACTTGAACTTATCTGCTCGGAGAAAAAACTGAAACTGATCGACATTTACAAGAATTTAAAAGTCAAACACTTCATTTGGATTATCGCTCACAGAAATAAAACACTGAGAAGAATGAAAACTGAATCTACATTTGGGATTTAAAGTCAACATTTCAGACACAAACGATCAAGCTGCATTTTTACCAACAATGGCTTTAATTTGGCAAACTCCCTGCTGAATTATGGAGCTGGTGTTTTTTTTACTTTGGGGAACAAATAAGACATAAAATTTACATTTTTAAAGCAAATTTTACCTCACTTCACTTTATAACCTAACAGACAATCTTTGAAATAAAGCTGCTTTAAAATCACAAACCCAAAATCTGTTAAACATCATATTTCTTAGATCAGTGTGCTGTAGAGAATTTACTGAAAACTGTGACAGAAAGATCAGAAAGTGGCATAAAACCAGGAAAGCACTGGCACGTCACATCAAGTCAGTGTTATTTACTATGGCTAATGGTTGATCAAACGTCTCTGATCAACTTTAAATTATTAAAAATAAAAAACAATCTACAAATTAACATCTGAAAACTGTTCTGAATTCATATATTTATTTTCATGAGCCGCTTTGGCAGTGGCATATGCCGGTTTAACAGGCATGTACTGCTTAAGCCGGGGTGATGCTAAAGCAGCACATGCCAGTTAGAGCAGCATGTCTTCAGCAATAGCAAAAACATAAATGAGAGCAGCATGTTGCTATAACAGTTCATACCAGTGAGAGTGGCAGGTCACTTTAACAGTGGCAAATATGAACATGAGCGAGACACTTCAGCAGCTGGGTATGTGCCACTATGTGCGACATGTGACACTTTAGCAGTGGAAAATGGCCCGCACATGGCACCTCACAGCTATGGCAATCAAACCAGAAAGAGTTGCACATGGCACTTCATCATATATACAGTAAAAGCAGCAAGTGTTATAAAGGCAGTGACTTATATGCCAGAATAAAAAAAAAACACATGACCTTCATCAGGCCGTATATGCCAGCATGAGTGGCACATGTTTCATCAGTGGCTTATATTGTACATGTGAGCTGACCCTTTTAATCAGGGGCACATATACCAGCATGAGTGGCACATGTCGCAACAGCAGTGCCGTACGTGCCAATCAAAGTGTCACATGACTCAATAGAAATGTTTTATATGCTAGTTTGAGCAGCTCATTTAGCTGGGAACAGTGGCACGTGATGCTTTGTTGGCAGCATATATGCTAGTTAGAGCTGCACGTGTCCCTTTAGCAGTGGCATATACCTGTATGAGGTATTTATGGTACATTTATACGGTACATGTACCTGTGTGAGCAGCACATTTTACTTTGGCAGAGGCATGCTGCTCATGCTGCTGACACGTTCCATTATTACGGACATATCCAGCACAAACATACACTTGTTGCTTTAGCAGTGATAAATATTCCATCAGTCAGAACTGGCATACCACTGCAAATTATGAGAGCTTAATAAAAATGTAAAAATATATCTGACTTCAGAAGAAGTTTCAAGGTTGCTTCTTTATAAATCAGGATCTTTTTTTTAATCTTTATTGAACATTTTCAGGAGGGACAACCAGTTGATCTTGACTCTACAAACAAGATATTAACGTGTAAATAAACAAAGAAACTGTACCATAAACATGTCTGAAATAAAATAAATACTTCAAATAAATTAAAAGTCAAATTAAAAAGTGCCTGTGCTCACTTGCATGTGCAGGTGCTTTCCTGGTTTCAGGCTCTGTGCCACTGTACATACCAGCCGTCTCCTACAGGCATGGCACGTGCCATCTTTTGATCTTAATATGACTGACACCATGTCTGCACTCGCATGTTAATCCAGTTTTATACTCCTTAAGATAACTTTTGGTAAATTGATTCAGTTTTTTAAAGCAGACAGAATTTTTAAACTTCTTTGGTTTTAGACATTTAATCTTCATCTTGGTGTTTTATTACAGATTTATTCTACATTTATGATCTGTAGAGCATTGGACTGCAGGAGACTGAGTGCTGGTAAAGTATTTTGTTTTTGTTAAAAATATTCAATAAAGACACAACCTTTAATATTTTAAACAAATGAAACATTCAGAAAAGAACCAAAGCTCAACAAAGATTTTCAGTCATACTTTTGGCCAAAAGCTCCTGCACAATGTCTGAATTGCACAACATTATGGCATAATAAGAGTTGAATATTGATTTTAATTGCATTATCTGTTGTAAAATTGGCTTTGACAGATACCCTCACCTTTAAAGAATTAAATTAATCCTTCATTTACAGTTGAATTATCTGCTGTAAGGAATTTTACTAAACTTTCAAGATGTTTTTTGTTTAAAAATGAAATAATACTGGAAATAATGGAAATATAAAGACTGATCTCTAAAATTCAGAATACTACATGAATCAGTTCTGATAAACTAAAAAATAATAGTCATGCCTGTTTTTAATATTTTAAACATCTTTACGACTCATTTGATAAATTACATTAATGATGATTTACAACCAGAAACTATAGAAATATGACTTCATATTTAAATATGAACATCTATAATTACAATTGTTTTTTTTCTCGAGTTTAAAGGATAATTCCACTTTATCTCAGCTTGGATCAAATATTTATATCTTTTAGTGTTGTTTCCACAAACCCTGGAGTTACAAGTTGAACATCTGAAATAATCAAATATAATAGATGTATAATAAAGTAATAAAGAGAACTGGGAACTTTGGAAATGAACAAGAAGTTTATCTTGTCCTTTAAATCACTTCATAAGAACCTGATGGCTGGTGATGGTTGCAATGGAAACCTGCTTGCCCACATTTACAGTTAATACAATAAAATAAGGAAAGGTTCTGTAAACCTTGATGAATGTCGGTGGTGTTATGATTATTATTTTATCTTTATAATTTAGCCTGAACAACATCACAAAATGGACATCACAACACCTGATCCTCAATGCAGCCAAAATACTCAGAGCTCTCCCTGCTGACAGGCTGTAGTATAGGGCATAAGCTCCGCCTCCTCCATGTTCACAGATGGGACATGAATCAACAAATAAAGTCAAATAATCCTCAAATAAATTATTCTAAAATCTGAATCCAGATATAACTGCTTGTTTTGATTTTTAGGTGCAGTCCTTTTTACTCATCTGGTGTTGCTGCACATTTTGACAAATAAAGGAAGGTTTCTATAAGAGGTTCTATTTAATTTATTGTGGAAATGTTCAACAGATAAAATGAAATAAAATAAATGGAAGAAAAGCAGAAAGACACAGAGATAAGGACGAACCAAAATATTTATCAAATATTGTGGCATGAAAACAAAACCAATGTGTCTGTGTTTGTCTGCACATTCTGATCATTAAAAAGAAAAATGATCTTAGAATCTCTGATTTTGATTCTGTGGTGTCAAAATTGTCTGATTTTTGGAAGAAATGTTTTAAAGTTGAAGACACTGATATCACACATCACCAGGAACCTGTTTAATTTGCAAAGTTCCCAGATCTCACTCATGACCGTTTTATCATAGAGTAAATATCACCAAATCTGCAGGAGCTGAAGTCCAATAAGAGCTGTGATGAAATGGAATTATCCTTTAAATCCAACCAATCGTGAAGCTTTTAAAGCAGATCTTCATGAACAGTACTGATGCTAATGGAGTCTTCTTCATCCAACGTCCTTCATTTTCTTGGTTTAAGGTGCCGTCCACCGTCAGTCCGTGATGATCCATCGTACCGTTTCCCTTTTTATGGCCGACTGGTCAAAAAATAAACTCTTTTACAAATAAATACAGAATATGTACACACGTAGGAGCGTTGAAAACTTTATCATGACGTTAAAGTCAGCGGCTGTCTGCTCGTCTTCTATCGTCTTTAGCCCTGTCCAGATATCTGCTCCTGCACCCTGAGGTCCTTCACTGTGTTTTTGTCAAAGTCCAAGTTCGGTCTGCAGGAAACATGTTTATCTCTACTGTAAACATGTTTACTCCAGCTGTAAGCGTGTCTATCTCTACTGTAAACATGTTAACATGTTTTTCTCTACTGTTAGCATATTTACTTCAGATATCAGCATATTTATCTCTACTGTAAACATGTTTGTCTCTGAAGTAAACATGTTTACTTCAGAGATAAACATGTTTTTCTCTACTGTTACCATATTTACTTCAGATATCAGCATATTTATCTCTACTGTAAACATGTTTGTCTCTGAAGTAAACATGTTTACTTCAGAGATAAACATGTTTTTCTCTACTGTTACCATATTTACTTCAGATATCAGCATATTTATCTCTACTGTAAACATGTTTACTTAAGATGTAAATATGTTTACTTCAGCTGTAAGCATGTTTATTTCAGCTGTAAACATGTTTGTCTCTGAAGTAAACATGTTTACTTCAGAGATAAACATGTTTTTCTCTACTGTTACCATATTTACTTCGGATGTCAGCATATTTATCTCTACTGTAAACATGTTTGTCTCTGAAGTAAACATGTTTACTTCAGAGATAAACATGTTTTTCTCTACTGTTACCATATTTACTTCGGATGTCAGCATATTTATCTCTACTGTAAACATGTTTACTTAAGATGTAAATATGTTTACTTCAGCTGTAAGCATGTTTATTTCAGCTGTAAACATGTTTCTCTCTCCTGTAAACATGTTTACTTCAGCTGTAAACATGTTTACCTCTGCTGTAAACATGTTTACTTAAGATGTAAACATGTTTACTTCAGCTGTAAACATGTTTATCTCTCCTGTAAACACGTTTATCTCTACTGTAAACACGTGTACTTTAGATGTTAACATGTTTTTCTCTACTGTTACCATGCTTACTTCAGATGTCAGCATATTCATCTCTACCTTAAACATATTTATCTCTGCTGTAAACATGTTTATCTCTCCTGTAAACACGTTTATCTCTACTGTAAACATGTGTACTTTAGATGTTAACATGTTTTTCTCTATTGTTACCATGTTTACTTCAGATGTCAGCATATTCATCTCTACCTTAAACATGTTTATCTCTGCTGTAAACATGTTTACTTCAGATGTCAGCATAATTATCTCTACTGTAAATATGTTTATCTCTGATGTAAACATGGACATTTGAACATGGAGCCCCATTGGTACTGCTGCTGCTTCAACCACAGCCTCTAGTGGACACTTGGGAAACTACAGCTTTGTTGGACATCAGCGTTGGCCTTTTTCTTCATCACAGGAAGTTGAATCTTCGCAAAAATGAACCATTAAGGAGCAGGAGGGTGGAAGTGGAGATATGGAGACAGGGCAGCTGTCTTCTTCAGAGAGATTAAGTTTGTTCTGTACAAAATCTTTGATCTGTAAACGAGTTATGAGCTTTACAGGACGACTACCAGCTGAGGTAGTGAGGGACAGGGGTCATCTTCATCAGTCCAGCAGTTCCTGTACAATAACAGAGGCTTTTATTTTGAAACATCAGTCCAGCTGTGTTTACAGGGCTGAAGGGGTTCAGTTTGAATGTTCCTGCTGCCGCTCTGATCTGAAACATCTTCAGGTTAGTCCTCATAAATCCAAACTCTCACATCAGGATGTCTTCATCATCTTCTTCTTCTTTTCTCCTCGGTCTGATTGTGAAGATGCAGATAAACGCTGCAGCAGCAGTTTAGTGGATTCAACATTTGTCACTTTGTCGCAGGTCATCTACAGACCGAACATCTTAATCACCTCTTTAACACTCTCTCCAGTCTTCATCTTCTTCTTCATCAGATCAGAAACCCAACATGGGCCATAGACTGATGTGTTCACATGTGTTTAGCAGCTTCAAGAATAAAAGTGAACATCAGCAAACTGTCACTGGACCAGAGGTTGAAGAACATACATCCATCGTCATCCAGCTGAAGGAGGCGTCCAGCTTCTTCATTAAATACATCACCTTGCTCTGCGTTCAGCCGATTCTCCTCAAACTGGCGGTTTGGCACGTTAACTTCCTGCTGATACAGTCGGAATCATTCGAAGGACATGAGGTTCGCTGGTATCTGCAGAGAGCAGAACAAAAAAGACATTCTGATCAAGTCAATTTAACAAGAGTTAAGACAAAAATAATTAACAGAGGCAGAAAGAGAACTCTAAATACCAGAAACAAACTGAGAAGCACTGAGTTAGTGTGAGTCTGTGGAAGAGCAGCTTAGCCCATGTCGCCTGATGATCTCAGATTAGTCTCTCAAAATTGTGTCCGTATTTTTAATTTTCTGTCTCAAATCTGAGAGAAGATCACAATTTAAGGCTCTGATTTTTAAGTGAAGACTTTGCTTAAATATTTCGCAGCAGTAACCATAAAAAACACATTAATCCACATCAGTTAACGGTGTTACATCCACTCATTCATCCATCCATCAGCAGGTGCAACCCACAGGAGGATGCCCGAACCACCTCTGTGTCTGAGCTTTCCCCCTTTCACCAAACCTGAGCCCAGCCACCCTCCTGAGGAACCGCATTTCCCTGTTTTTATCTGCGATCTCACCCTGTCGGTCCGGCTGGAACACAGGTGGCGCGGTAAGTTTAAAGCTTTGACTTCCACATTAAGAAATACATTTGCAAAAAATTATTTGTTGGTAAAATGGTGTGCCTTCCTCTTCATTTAGCAACATTTTAGGTTTTATTTTTCAGGAAGCAGATATGCAGGTCAACTTGCAGGTTAACTTATCTGTTCAGGGTTATTCTGGGCATGGAGTGATTTCTTTAAATTCTTCAAAAATTGAATTTGTTTTTTTTTTTTCCATATAATGACATCATAGAGAACAGAATTTGTTAAAATAACCTTTAACCTTGCTCTTACTCTGTGAGTTTGCTGAGGAGCTGTGCAGCACAGAGTCGCTTCCATTTTTTCTACAGTTTTTAGACGATATTTATTTATAGCAGAACTACCCAGTGGATATAATTAGTGTTACATACACTTTTCAAAGAGGTGAGTGAGGATAAAAGGCCAAAGATAGGTTTACATAGTTTTACATACAGCAATATGGCAGCAAAAAAAGTCAACCGTGCGGTCACAATGCCAGTTCAGCTTCCTCTCCTTCACGAAGGTCCAGCTCAACGCCTGCAACACTGCAGATGCTGCACCAATTCACTCATCAATCGATCAGTCCTGACAGTTACATTTGTTCGTTTTGGCCCAAGGATCAGGCCAACATCTCAAGGCACATCATATTCATATACTTGTAAAACTGCCCCTTAAAATAGTACAGTGACAGAGTTTCTGATCAATAATTTTTATCTACTGACCTAATAAACTTGACAAACAAGTATATTAATCAAAAAGTTGGAGCATCCCTTTAAGATTTTATAACTAATAACTATTTATATCAACATGTTTGTTGCCGGTGTAAAAAGAAAAAGAGTAGAGAATGACGTGTGCTGGTCTTACCTGAGGTCTACTGCTCCGACACGCCTCCTCCAGGTTTTTGTGCCAGATAATGGCGGAGAATCTGGATCCAGTCTGAAACTTGTAAACATTTCCTGAAGGAGAGGAGACAGCTGAGTAAGGAGCTGAGGGTTAAGAACATAGCAGTACCTGAGATATCGTACGCACTCTGACCTTTATCAGGGTCGTTGAGCTGGAAGATGTTGGGTCGAGCTGGATCGTCGGGAAGGACCACCATCCAGCCCGTCACACAGACCTTCTTACAGGGACTGGACTTATACTGAGAACACACAGACGCACAGAAGAGATTAGACCAACGAGGAAACATCAAGAATTATCACAGATCTGAGCTTCGGGGAGGCAGAGGTCTTCAAAATATTTAATACAGCTTTACTTATAAAGCACCAAATTATAGCAGATTTTATCTGAAGACAGTTTACATACAGAAGGTCAATAACATACCCTTCCTATAAATATTTTTATTGAATTTTATTTTATTCATTTATTCATATTTCCTTATTCAGCACTTTGATACTTCTTCAACAGCATATGCTGAAAGCAAAATAATCGTTCTTTTTAATGAGTAATAGCAACAAAATATAGCAAAACAGTAATTATATCACAATAATTTCATAAGACAGATTTATTTGATAATATTAGCCCTTTAAAAGTTAGCAGCAGCCCCCCATAAAACTTCAAATCAATACTCTGCAGGAGTTTGGCCTTTTTTTTTACAAGTTACTCTTTGCAGGATTGTTTGTTAGACTTTATAAATATATTTTCTGATTCAAGATTTTTATTTTTCTCTTTTTTTCCTGTTTTTTGCAGGATTTTTGTTTTTAGTTTCGCAGTTTTGAATTCTGTGGGCTTTTAGCAAATCAGACTTTAATCTTAATCAATCTTTGAGTGTATGGCCCCAAAATGATAACAAATGTTATCCAAAGACACTTCACAGAAGGACAGGTCACTGTTTTACTCTTCTTGTTTTTTTTTAAACAGTTACTGAATTTTATTGTATTATTGCTGATTTATTCATTATATTTATTTTATTTATTTATTTATTTATTTTTTCAGCACTATGATATTTCTACAGCACGTCATGTTGACCCCAAAACTATCTGACTTTTTCATGAAAAATCTTGACAAAATGTACAAAAACAGTAATAATATCTCATTAATTTCATCAAACAAAAAAATCTTCCAGAAGTTGGAAGCATTTCCTGAAGTCCTTGTAACAAATGTTATCTCAAGACACTTTACAAAAGACCAGATTGAAGCCACACTCCTCTTTATATTTAATTAAATTTAATTAAATTTAATTTTAGAGAGATGTAGAAAGGGCGGGGTCGAGCAGAGACAAAGGGGCTAATATGAGAATTTATGACTGTGATAAATTAATGGATGCCCGGACCATTAATTTGTGTTTATCATATCTTCTATTGAAATCGGACATAAAGTAGATCAGACTTAAAGACTTTTCAGGGTTTTTTCTCCATTTGAACTTTGCACAAAGTTTTTTTTTTTCCTAGTCCTCCAGGGGTGGCCTTGGTTTTTGATTTTTCTGCATCATTTTTACAAATTAGTCTTAGTCTGGGGGGAGTGTCTGCAATTGTGACTTGAAGGATTTTTTGCAATTTATGTTTTCAGGTTTTTTATTTATTTATTTTTTAACATATGAGCCTTTGTCAAGCCCTGCCCTTTTCAGGAAGTGATCCTCTGTCAAGCCCCGCCCTCCTTAGCAACTGTTACCAGGTTATACAAAGTCTGCTGTTGCTGACCTCTCCCCATTTAAAATAACTGAAAACAACTCAGAATTTGATTAACTTCAGTTCATGACTTATTAATCTGATATTTGTTCAACTTCGGCCTCAGTGAAAGAATGAGGGCTAACCTACAGCAGGTGAAAGAGGGAAACTCAAAATCATCAAACTTAATTAATTATCTGTGTAAACCACAGTCAGTTTAGTAGTTTGACATGAAGCTCACGTGTTTCCTCTCTGATGCTCTGAGGGCCTTGGCTCCATAAAACGTCAGCGTGGATCCAGACAGAGAGATCCAGAACCGAGTCCACGACGACAGCTGGACACAGAAACACACGTCAGCCTCTCTGATCAGAAACATAATGAGCTTTAACAAAATAATACACTAAACCAGATTATTGATGATCTTACTCGGGGTTTCCGTCCCTCCTTCAGCAGCGTTTTCCTCCTCAGGGGTCCCTCGATGGTCACGCTGCCCGCCTCACTGCAGCCGTAACACGAGGTGGCTGCAGACGAGCTGAGCGATGAGGAGAGAACATGAAAAATTAGAGAAATGAAGACATTCAGATTCTCATTAAAGTCCAGCTCAGTTTTAAACTTTAAGCCCTCTAAGAAGGTGATATAGCATGCTGGTTTAATTCAACCAATCAGATTTTTAATAGAGGAGTCATGTGACCAAGTTTAAAATTCAGTATTAGCAAAGAAGGTAAAGTTTTGTAGGCATTTGTTTGTCTTTTTGTTAGTTTAACTCAAAAAGTTATGTACAGAAATTCAGGAAATTTTCTGCATGGGTCAAAAAAGAGCCAAGGACCAACCTTCAGGATCTGAATCTGAACGTGGATCCAGGAAAGCATCATTTATCAGTCTGAAAGAGGACAGTTTTCCATATTTCTGTTCAAAACTCAAAATGTTCTGAACAGATTTTGATGACATTTTCAGTGAATGTTGGTCATGGCACAAGGGAGACGTGATTTTGTTGGTGATCTGAATGCGGATGTAGATCCAGGAATCTTTAAAGGTCTTAGTTAACAAATCCACTGTTAAAGGATTTGTTAACAGTGTGAGTGTTTCTTGATAATAATTGCCAACAATATTGGTAATGCCTTAGCCGTTTGTGCTTCTAGTTGATATTAAAAATGTGCTAAAACAATTTTTGATACATTAACTAGGGCATATGGTTATTGCTCTGAATAATGATAATCTGTCTGCAATTTGGCATTGTTCCTTCTATAGGCACTAAGAATTCGAAGCAGGCCTTGGCAATCACCACCCTGTTGGCTGATTCTCCTCAACTGGAGCTCCCCAGTCCCACTCCACATGCTTGTTGGGTCTGTGAGGTGATTTTTCATTTGAAGCTAAAGAAGCTCAAGTTTACACTAAAAGGCAGTGAAATAATTTCCTTTTTTGAACTATATGCACTCTCTATATTTCTCCTTGGAGTTGGAGGATTGATATGTGTGCCATTTATTTACTCTTGGCTATTTATTTTATTTAATATTATTTATTTTATTTCATTTAGATATTTATTTTCTATTTATTATTATTAGTTTTTATATTTACTTTGTTTTTTTAATTGTCATAGTTGGATTGCTATGTAACGGGTGGTGGGTGGTGAAGGAAGTTGACATTCAGGTGTAACAATTGATGTTTATTCTACATTTTTATACCTTATGTTGTAAATCACACTGTCTAGAATGTTTGAAATGTTCAATAGATAAAGTTGTAATTAATTTTTTTTGCGCAAACAGCAAAACTGTCATTTTTGCACAGCTGATGATTGAGACATCTACGGTTATTTCCAAGAGAACAGCTTCAGTAGACTTTGAGAGCAGATCAGTAATAAATCATGAGGTGAACACAGCAGAGACCGACAGAGACAGAAAATCAGATTTATGTGCGGCGAGCATGCAGCAGAGACGTGAGATTATCAGACCGATTAATGACAGACAGAAACAGACAGAGCTGTGAGCCAGACTGCAGCAGGAGAGTAATCTGTTTACTCTTTATTGTTTATTCCCTAAACTCTAAAATATCAACCAATAGTATCTTAAAGAATCACTTTCTTGGTGATGAGGAGCATGCAGCAGGTTTGTTTTTTAAAATGAACAGCAAGTTCACTCTGGATCATCTTCTGCTTGTTCAGAGGATACGCCAACTTTTTTTGTTTTTCATGTCTTGCCTCACTCCCGAGTCCATGACAAGCAGATAGACGCCATTCTTTCAACTGTGCGTGCAGTAACAAGGAAGAGACGGGCAGAGTTCGCCCAACGCTAATTAGCTTAGCTCAAACACTGGGAGTCAATGGGTATTGTTAGCCTGTCTCTGCCTACAGTCATCAGATAAACTCTTCAGCAACTCTAAATGGTCCTGTGTTCTTGTTATCTATTTTTAGACTAAGATAAGCACTTTATGTAATTTTCTAAAGAAATACAAAAGAAACTAAACTGCAAACCACCACAGACGTGCTTGTAGGTATTATGGCTGACTTTGGAAGACACGACGAGGATGATTTATTCAGGGTTTAGTTTCCATATGTAATTCTTTTGGAAATTAGATAAAGTGCTCATCCTAGATTCTCTAAACTCCGAGAACTTTAGAGAATATCAACCATTTTAGAGTTGCTGAAATGTTTATCTGATGACTGTAGGCAGAGACCGGCTAACAATACCCATTGACTCCCGGTGTTTGAGCTAAGCTAACTAGCAGTGGGCGAGCTCTGCCCATCTCTGCCTTGTTACTGCAGTACAGTCGAAAGAAGGGTGTCTATCTGCTTGTCATGGACTCAGGAGTGAGGCAAGACACAAAAAGAAAAGAAATGTTGGCATATCCCTTTAAGAGGATGCGGCGGGAACAACAGGATGTCTTGTTCAGATACAAACATTCACCTGTGATGTGAAGCTGAACCCTCTGAGATTTAAATATCAAACAGAAAATGAACCAGCGTTTAGTCATGGATGTTCAAGCTCACCAGCAAGACCAGGTGCTTCTGTGCAACTTTATTTAGGCAACAAGGCTTCAAACTTAACAGAGAACCTGGGATTAAAATAAAAACTAGGACAAAAAGAAATGATTTAACTTATCAGAATGAATAAATAAGAGCGAGCATCCCGTTGACCCTGAGACGTGCAGGTAAATAATCATGTTAGCAGAGACAAAGAGCCCACAGCCTTTAACCTAAACCCCAGAGTGTGAGCATGCAGTGAGAGGATGAGGTGATAAAACAAATTAAATGTCATTAGATCTGAATTAACGAGGCTCCTCTCTCCTCACTGTACCTGTAAATATAGCTGCGGCTCCGGGGAGAGTTTCTCAGAGGGACCCTCCAGTTGGGGCCCAAAGTGGCGTACATGCGACCCCTGTTTATCACACATGGTACAGTCAGTCTGATTGGACGGGATCATCGTCCAGTTTGACCAGAAGGACCAATCACAGGCGGTTTTACTGAGATACACTTATACCATAACAACCAGGGCATGATATCCCACTAATCAATTAAATGACTTATTGTATTTCTGTTTTTTCTGCCTTCTGGATAAACATTAATATACAGAGATATTAAACTGTAAACAGGATGTCAGGAACATTTAAAACAGTTAAATCATTAATTCATGAAAATGCAGCAGAGAAGATCAACGCTAAGGGCAGAGCACAGCTCTCTTACTGCCAATAAATCCCATATTTCTGATGTTTTCAAACAGTGAAATAAGAATAACAAGATGAAAAATTTTCAATAAATGTTGGAACAAAAACAGCAGAGCTGCTGCACCAGTCTGAGTTACTGCTGTAATTCTCTTTTCAGCCACTAGAGGCAGACATGCACCAACATTCACAGACCCGTCAGTGACAAAGCATCTGCACCTTAAACCTGAGCACACGTGAGAGAAAGATGATCCAATAAACCAAATATATGAGTTTTTATTTATCATATACGTTATGAAGCTTTACAAAGGGAGAAACCTGAGGGTCGTGGTGATGCTGTGACTCTTTTATGGGATTTGTTGAAAATAAGAGAAATAAAAACAGCTGTTAGACTCATCTGTACATGTTAAACCTCTGATTTAGAATAAATCATCTTTATTTAATAGAAGACAGTTAAGAGTGTTCGTATCATCACTCACCTCTCCATCCCTGGGGATAACTCTTCTCCAAAGGAGCTCTCGCTGCTGCCTGTTACAGAAAAATAACTTCATTTTGAGCATCATCACATTTTATAGCCGTCAATGAAAAAAGCAACAGGGGCTGTTTTTTATCAGCTCTTTTCGTGGCACTGACATAGAATTTTTTTTATTTGGGTTTCATTTATTATCATTACCTTCGCCAAGGAGGTTATGTTTTGAACCTTGTTATGTCTGTTTGTCTTTCCTTTCGCAAGATTACCCAAAAACTACTGGACGGATTTGCTGAAATTTTCAGGAGATGTTGGTAATGGCCCAACTTAAAAACAATTAGATTTTGGTGATGATCTGGATATTTGTTTGGATGCAAAAATTTCCCAAAGTTTTTAAAAAATACCATAGGTTAACATTGGGCCAAATTAAAAAAAAAAATCATATCTCTGCCCTTTCTTAACGGATTCATTTTCTATTTTACAGGATAATATGAGGTCCATGTCTCTATCATCAAGGTAAATGTCATGTGGATCTGATCCAGACTGACGTCACAAAAAAACACTAAAGTTTATAATTGGAAATCCCATCATTTCTCCTCGGCTGCTCTGAGGGTTTTGCCCCCTTTACGTCATTATGGGAATTGTAATTTGTTTGCAAACTGATGTCAACGTTTTTCAAGCCTATGTGACTCCATTTCTCAGCTTCCCTTGCAATGCTGTTGAAGGAGCTCTGAGACTCGGCTGTCGAATCAGAGCGTGTGGTGATCCAGAATTGGATCTTTTACAGGGGCTGTGGAAAGCCACTGCTGTAGGTGAGCTGCTTGCTGCTCTGCGCTCTCTGAGAGCTCAAGTTTGACATATTTTGATTCAATTCAACATTTTTTAATTTTTCTTAAATAACTGAGGATCTTAAAAAAATCTTGAATTAACTTAATTAATTTTAAACTTATCACTCAAAGCCACAGTCTTTCACCATTTAAAGCCTGAAAACACAAATTACAGCCAGAAATTTTTTTGGAGCTGAAATGTTTATTTCACTTTCTAGTTTAACTTTTTTTTGTATCTCATTTGATACATTGGGTGTTTTTGGCAACTGATAATCCACTTGAGGACATTTTATGATTTATCTGATTGTATTCAGATGTTTCTTTTTAGTAATTTGTTGATCAGATGGATTAGATAGAGGTATCATAGAAGTATGTATCAAATATGATACAACAGGCTTTAATGGGTTAAATCTGCTCAGTAATAGTGTCACATCTTTTACTTTGTCATAATAATTTAAATATTAAGAGTCATATTTTCATAGAGTGCAGATGAGAACAGCAGAGTAATAATGCTACAGTCCTACACACATTAATAACATGATGAATTAATATAAAATTACCCAGGGACAGTCCGTTGGAGACCGACGTGCTCTGAGGATCATTCCTGACTGGACTCTGAGACTCTAAGAAGCTGTCGTCCAGCAGGTGTCGTGCCTTCTCTATTGGAAATGTGGCGCTGCGGCTCTCTGACATCCCATACTGACACATCATACTGAGGACAGAAAAATAACAGTTACACCTGTACAGAGAATATTTTTCATATTTAAAGTTTATTTAACCCTAAAATACCCTAAAACATCCTGTCCTGAAAAATCATACTGAGGACAGGAGGTTTGTTTGACTGAGATAAGACAGGTGGTTGGTTAAATGTTGTGACTTCAAGACGTGCAGTTCTAATTAGATGGAAGGAGGCTGGCCTGCCCACGCTCGGCAAGTGGCTTCAAGATGTTGTATCCCGCCTTAAACTGGGGATGCTGCCTTTCTCTGTTAGTTGCTCAGAAAATAAATTTTATAAGACAGGGGTACCTTTTCTGTCTTATTTCCATAGTACCCAAACAAAACCAATCTGAAATGTGTTCCTATTGACTCTTGACAAAAAATCCAACATCCATCCTCGTGTTTTTGGCTATACTGCAACATAACACCGTAGACACAGTGCCTGGGAATGCCTTGGGATAGAAAGAGGTGTAGAAGGGGGATGTGGGGTCCCACTATATAGGTAACATTAGCCAACACCACAAGGCTATGTGTATTCTGTTATTACTTTTCTCCTTTTTGCACTACACTGTACACTGTACTATGAGGTAATTTGGGATGTCTGTTTAATTTGAGGGTGGGGTGGGGGTTCTTGTTCTGATTCTTCTTAGTTTGTTTTTCTGTCTTTTTGTTTTTCACATGTTGTTGAAAATTAAAATGAGTCAATAAAAATATATGAAATATAAATATTGTGACATCAGTTTAATATAGTAAAAAATGAGACTTAACATCAAACTGGTTACAGAGCACAGGAGGAGTTTCCTGTATGCAGCATCATTAAAATCCACACATTAAAACCACAGTTTCCTTGGTCTTTATTTAAAAACCTTTCAATCACACAACCTAATGAGCATGTTTTTAGTCTGTGGGAGGAAGCCGGAGTGCCCGAAGAGAACCTATGCATGCAATCTCCACACAGGAAGGCTCTGACTGACCTGGGGATTGAACCTTTATGTCTTGAGGCACGTGCACTACCTGCTACGCCACCAAGCCAACCTGATCAGCAATCAGTGATACTCAAAAAAGAGCAGTGTCTTATACTTCACATGAAGATTTTAGCATCCACTGAGGAGTTTCAATCATCATATTATATTAATATTGGCTCGGATATCAGGTAACAGCCTAAAAGGCTGATTTTCAGCACTGGCAGATTGGATACGGCCATACATACCTACAATATGTTATCATACATTGATGGCATAGAGGAAGTATGGGGCCCACATAATCAAAGTACAAAATATGACATTTCCATGGTTCAGCTGGTTTTAAAGGAAAACTTACATTTCTACATTGAGGCTCTGTTTCTCTCAGGATACTTTGGCTCTGCAGTTTGATTTTGATTGATGGACCTCAAACCCCAGCACCTTCTCACCTCTCTACAAACTGAACCCTTATTATGTCCTCCACCTCTGCTCATGTTCATGTTTGGCTTCAAGCTTGTTGGACAGTTTCCCTGCTGCAGCTGTTTGTTACATAAAATCATGTTTCTGACTGTGGACTCCTCGTCCCTACATCATTTCCTCCTCTCAGACTTTTTCTGCCTCCAGCTGTTCTGTCATTTCTTTTCCTGTACGCTCTGCAGGTAGAAATGACAAAAACAAACCAAAAAACTAAAAGTAAAGCATGAAAACTTAAATAATTTCAGATTCAAGCTTCCTGCTGCAGCCTCTCTGCTCTGACTCTGCCTGTTGTTGCTGTAATGACCTTTAGTGACCTCTAAGTGGCCCAGACTGTTAAGTATCTTATGTCCAGGCTCATTTTAGAGTATTCATGTTTGCAACTTAATCATTATTTTATTAAACTGATAGCAGTGTTTCATCTGTTTGTTAATCACTGTCCTGAATTTGACTGAAAATGCTTCAAATATAAATAAAGTTTGATTAATTAAAGCTTCATTCTGTTAAATAAATAATCTTGTTCTTCACTGAGGTCCGGTCACATCAGACCTTTTCAAACATGCATGAAGGCGCTGAAAGTGTCAAAGCTAACAGCTCAACGTTTCACTCTGATCTTCGCTGGACTCTCTCTGCCCGTCCCTGGATTAATCTTCGTCCTGATGATTCAGGACAAGTAAGCACCAGCAGACGGGTGAGGGTGGTGACATTTATGTTCTGTAACCAGCCTGTGATCAGTGACTGTGTTATGTAATATTCATGGTGGTCATGGTGATAAAACCTCCAAACACGGATGACCAGCGGGAGTGAAGATCTAAAGCATGAAGATGGAAGAAATGGTATCAGGCAGCAGGTTTCAGAGCTCTGAGTTTTTTTATGAGGTCTTTTCTTAAAGTACAGCAGCTCTCAGCATGATCCTTGCACAAACAGCAGACCGCAGACATTCACCCTGATAAACACAAGTGCAGCTGATTTTAAGCTGAGCAGAGCCACACCTGACCTGCTCCCCCTTTCCTCCTTCTCTCACCTGGCATCTCTACCTCAGGGCCCATTTACATGACAACATGTCACCAGAGACAGAGAGGTTTTTCCTTTGCATTTTCAAAAGCACTCCCCCTTCATACGGAGACGGCGTGATAACGATACACATTCACACGGATCCTCGAGAATGACTGAAAACATGGTAGCGTGCATGGCAGGTCAAGAGTTGGTGATGTAAGTTTGAGGTGTCCTTGGTGAATATAACAAATGCGTCTCTGCTGGTCAGAGTATTGACGCAGCAAATCCACATTTTGTTGGAGGAGGGATAACAAACCGAGCACAGTTGGCAGCACACATGCTGCTCTGTAGTCGGCCATAGCTGTTGTTGTTGTTGTTGTTCCTAGGTGCGCGCGCAACCTTTATCTAAAAGAGTACTGCGCATCCCTGTTTTCCCTGACAACGGCGATTTCTGTTAACATGGAGAAAACAATGAAAATGTTTTCAAAACTTTTCACTCTGGACACCAGTTTCAAAGTTTGCGGATTCAGGCACTCCAGGCAACATTTTCGTGTAAACAGAAGGCGCAAACACAACAAAAGCTCTCCATTTTCAGCCATTTTCATTGTTGTGTAAACAGGCCCTCAATCTCCACCCTCCAGTGACAAATCTATATAAGTATAATAGCCATACAAATAAATCAATACATTGCAAAAAGAGTAAAAAATAAATACAGATTAACCAATATAACTAACTAACCCAAAATATCCAAAATCAAAGCCAAACAAAACTCAATAACTCTTACCTTCCCCCTCCTCTCTCCTCTCTGATCACCAGCTCAGCTTAACAAGGTGATATGCAACAATTTCCTGTATTGAATAGTAATAATCGATCCTTATGTCAGTCAGGGCCTTTTCTGTGTGGACTCTGCATGTTCTCCTTGTGTATGTGTGGGTTCTCTCCAAGCACTCCTTCCCACATACCAAAAACATGCTCATTAGGTTGACTGATGAGTACAAATTATCCTTAGGTAAGACTGTGAGCATGAATGTTTGTCTGTCTCTCTATGCGGCCCAGTGATTGGCTGGTGATTGGTTCAGGATGTGCCCTGCCTCTCGGCCATTGTCAGCTGGGATAGGCTCCGGCCCCCGCCCCTCCATGACCCCGAAAGGGATCAGTGGTATAAGATGATGGATGACAGCATTTCTTTCATTCATACACATTTTCTGCTTGTTTTATGTGACAGCATGTGTGTGGACTCTGATCCTCTCCACAGGCGCTCTCTGTGTTTTTTCTACTGAGGGCGTTTTTGGTGCATCTGCGCTTTGAGCAACAAATCTCTGTGTGATCAGCCTGTTAAAGTAGATATGTACTCCTCAAAAAACATTCTGAAACATTATTTCGGTTGAACATTACTCCCCTTAAACAATACCAACAGGTGTTGTATTTTATATCGTTGGAAAGCCTGATTCGTCACCTTTACAATGAGGTACAACATAAGTGTTGAGCATTTATGGAATGAGCAGCCCAGCTAAACGTGTGGCTAGCACCCAAAAAGCTGGAGGCTGGTGTTCTGGTACGCAGAGTGTCAGGATTATTTGGTGTCAGCCCTGGTACCATTTCCAAACTTCGGACCAAGACACTGCTGTAGTAAAAGATAGAAGTGGGTGTCTCATAAAGACAACACCCCAGGAAGACCGGTTCCTCGCCCTTGCTTCACCAAGGGACTGTAGGCTTTCTTCAGGGGAAGAGGCAATTTTGGCACACTTTTCTTGGTGCTACCCCTTTAGCTGTGTAACTCATTCTAGGAATACGGGATCCTCCCAAGTTGTTCCTGGTTGTAAAGGTGACTGATCAGGCTTTCCAACAATATAAAATACAACACCTGTCGGTATTGTTTAAAGGGAGAAATAAACCACTGGAATAATGTGGTCGAGCCTGCATTTTTGTTGTATCATTAGAATGATAATTTATGGTTGTAAATATTTCCAGGCTCACCAATGTGCCCCACCACATTAACCAAAAACCACTGCTGTAGACCATGAGCTTGTTTCATGGTTTTGTATTTGCCTGCCTAAGGACAGTGGATGACATTTTTCCATTGAGCTGATTCTGGCATGTTTACATTGATGCTCTGTGCTGATTTTTTGATTAATATGCACCGTCCTAATTCAATAATTCAAATAAATAGATAGACTCTCTCTCGCCCGGCAGAGATAAGTCCTTTTTTCAGTGCATTTCTGTAACAGCATCATAATGAAGCTCTGCCATCATCTGGTCTGCATTCACCCTCACTGCTCTTTTGTTAAGGTCCTTCATGCCATGTTTGTCGCAGAGCAGCTGAGAAGAACACATGCATGAGTCGGCTCATGATCAACACAAGCTGCTAGGCAATTAAAACACAACTGGGAAAGAAGTTGGGATAGTATTAATGAATTTGTCCACTGATCAGAGGACAGCCCTGACATTTTTTCAGCGGAGTAGGGGGATGAGTAGCAAAGAAGAGGGAGTGAATAAATCCCCAGGAGGATATAAGATAATGAAGACGTGGACTGCAGCTGAATATTTCATTACTATTACTTTCAAACACACCTGGTGAACTCACACTGTTTGAACTTTATTCCATATCTGAGTTTTCTTGTAAAGGTCTGTGGCCTCATGCTCCAGAGGAAGACAAACACTGCCATGATGACTTTAGCCTCCAGTTATGGTGCTGTGATCTGATCTTTCCCCTCACTGGATGAGTCAAGGTGTTGTTACAGAAAGCACCAAAAGCTGAAACTTTTTAACTGTCAAGCACAACCACTGATTCACTCTTGTGTCGCTTATTTAATCTAGATTGAGTTTGTGAAAACGTCAACTCACTTGTTGCCCAGACTGTGGCTCTTCCTGTGGTGGGAGGGAGGGGGCGTGGGGATGTGGACCCCCACGGAGGCGTCAGGACACGTCGGCCGTCTGTTGTACCTCATGGAGACGGAAACTTCAGACAGACCTGGAGGACAGAAACACATGATCATTGTCTGCAGAACTACAAACTTAATGCAGCCTCAGCATGACCTGCAGGAAATGATCAATGAGTCACTTTAACCTCATCCTCTCATGACAGGAGGACCGTGCTGCAGCTGGTCAGGGCTGCTGCACATCTTAAGGGTTCCAGACTTTTGTTTCTTTCCAACATGTCATTCCTCGCTCTCTTTCTCCCCTGTTGCAGACTATCCTGTCCTGCTGATACCAAACCCTATGGTGATGAACAAGGGCAAATGGCCTACAACAGCTCAATGCAGTTTAATAAGAGGAAAACACCTGGAAGAGCAGAGGCGCGCTTCAAGTTAGAAGCAAAACAAAGCCCAAAACAATCAAACCAAGAAAACACCTGAAAGAGCAGAAACACAGCAAAACCAAATACAACAGAAGAGCTCCAGGCCAGGAGAGGGGCCTGGAGCAGGGAGAGACAGATGAGAGAGACTGCGGTCAAGGCAGCAGCTCCTAAATTTGAAGTGCTCATGTATTTGAGCCTTTACGGTAAATGCTCCATGCCAACAAGAGAAAGATGACAGGCAGCCTGTGCAACTTTATGATGTTGCTGTTTGTCCTTTTACCATCAAAAGTGTGAAATATAGGAGTCTTGCTTGAAAGTTGCATCTAACCCCAAAATTCCACATAACGGAAAAGCGCCACGAAATGGCCATGAATCGCACTGCAGAGCACTTCACTCCCTCTCTAGTCTATGAGGGCAATTCCACTGCTTGCGCTTCGGCGCAGCAGCGGCACGTTGCTGAAGCAGCAGTGCGTGCCGCTGCTTTGCTTGAGATACGCTGCAGGACTATCTTCAGTGCTGCCACTTCCAAACCTCGTAAATTCACTATCGTTCAGGAAGCACCAGAAAAGGAAGTCATGTGTGTGGAGTATCCGGTACTTTCAAAACAAAACACAATGCACGGACTCCCTAATGTAAATTTCCTCAATAGGTCGTCATTACGTCACAACCAGAGGCACAAGCATCAGGTCAACAGTTGGTCAGAGGGTCCCAGAGGTAAAACAACACCATGGACAAAGAAAAGTGAATCGTGGAGCTGGAGAAATATAACATTATATATGACACCAAACATCCTTTCTACAAGGATATAGGCTGATAGAAGTGATATAAATCACGAAGCTGTGTGGTTGCAACCTTAGAGAAGCGAAGTGAGGTGTTGTTTGTTTGTTTTCTCAGTTTCTAACAGGTTTTGTTATCGTGTGATATCGCAGTCAGCCTTTCGGTGAGAGGAAGACCGCGGCACGTTCGCTTTATGTGGAATTTGGGGAAAAGATGCTTCTTTTCGTACATGAATGAACAGAATGTGTAATGACATTGTATCAACTCTTTGAGTAATCAATTTTCAAAGAACACAAAATATCACTTACTCAAAAAGTACACTATAAAAGTCCTCCATACTGTTTGCACACATTGTTCAGGAGGTCTTCTATACAGTGATACCAATTTCATCAGGTAAAAATGGAAGAAAATGATCTTATTTCATTTTAATATCTGCCCAAAATGCTCAAACTATAACGTGCCATGCTTAATTGACCTTTATTGGATACAATATTATTACACATTCTGTTCATTTATGTTGGAAAAAGAGGCATCTTTGATAGAAAGTTCCGGCAAGGCTCCGATATTTTACACTTTTGATGGTAAGAGAAAAACAGAAACAAGACAAAGTCGCTGTCATCCCCCTCTCACTCTGCACAGAGCATTTACCGTAAAGGCTCAAATACATGAGCACTTCAAATTTAGGAGTGGCTTGCTTGACCGCAGTCTCTCTTGTCTGTCTCTCCCTGCTCCAGACCCCTCTCCAGGTCTGGAGCTCTTCTGTTGTTGTACCTGGTTCTGCTGTTTTCTGCTCTTGAAGGTGTTTTCCTCTTATTGAACTGCATTGAGCCGTTGTAGGCTGTTTGCCCTTGTCGGCCACAGAACAAACCACCAAAAAACAGCCTTTAATAAGTCTTAACAGAGACAGTTTCAATCGATTTTCAGTTTAAAGTGAGACACAAAGGCCCTGATTTACATTATGAGGAGTGTAAAAACTTCTTCTATGTATTTCAAGTCATCCCAATAATTCTGTCAGGCAACGGTACTTCACAAAATTTTCCAAGTTTTGAGCAGTTTAGAGATTTCGGTTTAACCTGAACCATCTGCAGGTTTTTGTTTTGATACATTTTGGTGCAGCAGATCATTAAAATTAAAAACTCGATCAGAGATGTGGTGCTGAAACGTGTAAACATTTTGATGACCGTGGACTTTTTTATAAGTTAATCAGTGATATTATTCTATACGAGCCTTGAGAGCCTGGTTAAGACGTGAACTGGTGCTGCAGAGGCCACGCTCACAGCTGGTTGTGATTGCTCGGCTGCTGGTTTGGATGGAAACACTCGTATTACATCAGGATTTTCTCTCTTTCCCTAAATACATGAGGGAAATATTTACTCATCAGTAATTAAGTAATCATGAAAATTAAAGTGGTAAAGAGAGAATTAAGAGAGTCTATTTAAAGAGGCAGCTGAATGTGGTCCCAGACAATGTGACTTAATGTGAATCATAAACTCACAGTTTTTACACAGAGAAGCACACAGTCAGCTCCAGGCAGGGTAAAAATGGATACATGAATGATCCCTGAGGGTGAAAGAAGTTTAACTTTTCCAAACTGAAGCTGGAAATCTGCAAGGCCACGTCCCTGGACATAAAAAAAAAACCCTAGAGCAGCCAGCTGGTGGTTTCATGTCCGCAGAAGCAACACAGGAGAGAACAGAACATCGATGAGTAAAGAGAAGGGCTGATCTGAAAGGTATGAACATGAGACCCCATGACCCTCTCCTCTGACCTTACCAAATGAGATCACTTCATCATTTAGTCAGAGAAGATATTTGAGCAAAGACTGAAAGACATCTTTAAAGACTCTTCAAATATCACAATTCATAACAGGAGATGATCATGAGGCCCGAGGACATTTGACAACCCTTTGCAATCTCATCAGATCATTCTTGAGTCAAAGTGGACATTTGTGGAAAAAGTATTTTTGGGCTAATTTGTCAGCAGCAGGACTAAATGTGAAACCCTGTAGGCTTTGACCTCTGACCTCCAAAATCCAATCAGGTCATCTTAAAGTCAGAGAGGAAAAATGTTCAAAGTTAGACTGCAATCTTTTAAGTTCTCACATTCACAAGCAAACAATGGCCTTTATTTTGCGTCATTGTGGACATTTGTACAAAATTGAGGAAGACCACTAAAAGCAAGGGATGATTATGAGGCTCCATGACCTTGACCTTTAACCTACAACCCCCAAATCTGATCAGTTCATCCTTGAAACAGTGTGAATGCTTGTGTAAAGTTTCATGACTATCCTGTCAAGTATTGTAGATTAATCATCTTCATGAGAAAGAAAACATTAGGATCCATGACCTTGACCTTTCACCTTCAACCTCCAAAGTTTGCTCAGTGTATCCAAAAATATACCCATCCACAAGTGTAAGGTTTTCAAAAGCATCCCGTCAAACTCACTAAAATGCTGAAATGATGTCCTTGATTCTAAACTTTTTTCACCTTCTTTACAAAAGTCAGTTTAATTATCATATCTGTTTCAACCAAAAGTCTGACTGGTGTTACGGATTAACTTGTATCTATGTTAACTGATGTTAGCAGACATTTTGAATAAATGTTTCTTTGTTTATATTTCAATCTGAGACACCTCCAATAGTCTTGATCAAATCCTTTTATTAAAGAGTTTGGTCAAGACTATTGGTGAGTTCAAGATCTGTTGTAACCAACAAAGACGCAAGCAGCCATTGGTTAATAGTCAACACAGCCCCTTCTGAAACAATAACACCAGCTCTTGTCCTAAACATCTGCAGCGTTTGTATCACATATGTGTTTTTAGTGACCTGAAACACCTTCTACAAGTGGACAGAAGGACAAAACCAGCAGAAAAATCTGCATGTTAAAAAAATATCTGCCTACGTGTGGACACAGCCGACCCGGATTTAGTCCGCCTGTGCAGCATCACACCCATGCTGTGGCTTTGCTCCAGCAGAAGACATATGTCCTCGCCCACAGAAAGCTTATTCAAAGCGCTGCACCCTGGTGTGCAACCCTGGCAGCTTTTGCAGAATTTCCTTCAAGGGATATGCCAACATTTTTTTTTGTTTTCATATCTTGCCTCACTCCAGTCCATGACAAGCAGATAGACACCATTCTTTTGACTGTGTGCAGTAACGAGGAAGAGACAGGCAGCGCTAATTAGCTTTGCTCAAACACTGGGAGTCAATGGGTAGCGTTAGCCTGCCTCTGCCTACAGTCATCAGATAAACTCTTCAGCAACTCTAAACACTCTAAATGCTGCGTGGTCAGACTAAGTTGAAATTGAGGGTTGGAGTGGAGATTTGTGCAAAGTTTAATGTAGTGTCACTGAGCTATCATTTTCTTAAACAAAGATAACACTGAGGCTCCACGACCTTGCAACTAACCCTAGGTCGTTTGTACGTACGACCGCTGAGGTGTGATCACTGATCAAAGGGGTGTTGGTGGAGCAGTTGGATAGTGTGTTTGGTCAGCATAACCCCAAGTTGCTCCCACTGCTGCGTCAGTGTTGTGTAAATGGGGATGAAAAGGGCGTGAATATGTTAGTTGATACTGATGGATAACTAACGTAGAAACTCTGAACCATCAGTGAGAGAATGTGAGAGCGAATGGGTGTTAATGTGTAGGTGTGTCCTGCGGTGTAAAGCAGCTTTGAGTAATCAAAAGACTAGAAAACGCTATATAAGCTCAAGTCCATTTACCATTTACCAAAGTGATGGAACAGTAAATACAAATGTCATTGAAGGAACTTTGTTAAGTTCAAAAGAGAGAGATGGCCAAACAGAATTCAAGAGGTGGCCATCTTTGTTAACCGTTGTGAGCATGTGCAATAATCATACGTGCACCTCCTTCTGCCTGTTAACGCAGCAACAGAAACAAATATTGTGAAAAGTTTGCAATATGTAACACAATTTCAGGTCTTTCTGTTTTTAGGCACCTACAACACACACAGCTGAAGTGTATCTGTGTAAACAGCCTCATGGTGTGTTCAGTTTCACCTCAGAAGTTGGAACACTGAGTTGTCATTATTACTATCTCGTTACTATGTCATTAGGAACATCCCTTTGAGTCAGAATTCCTCAAACAGAAGTTGGATGATCCTCAGGTACCAAAAGGTCACAGGAACCTCTAGGGTGTGATGTAACTTCTGGTTCTGAAATCCAAAATCTGAGGTAAACTGAATGCACCACATGAGCACAGAAAGACGTACATTATGTTTATGGATGGGGTTTACAGGTTTGATTCACACTGGCTCGGTGATGTAGGAGGTGATGAATTCACGGGTCACTCGAGTTTCTCTTGTTTTTGTCCGAGCACATGCTTGGTGCAGCTCGCCATCATTCCCTCAGCGTTTAAACATGAAGAGGGAGACGGAGCAGATTCTTGTGTTTGGCAGCGACTGTCTGTGTGACTGACAACTGTTTATAGAGGTCGAGCCGCAGACCGTTGGTTCAGCCAGAGCAGAACTTTCCTCCTGAGTTATGTAACAGGCTGAAGGTCTGAGGAGGGGGATGAAGAGGAGGAAGAGGAGAAGGAGGAAGAGGAGGAAGAGCAGACTGGACAAAGATTAATTCATCCCCCAGTGAGATGGACTCAGGTTTTAAAATCTAGCAGACATATGCATCATACCAGCACATATGAGGAATCCTACAAGACCCATAATGAAAGACCAACAGGGTGTCCAACATTTTGATCTTTTTGTATCATATCAGTCACATTAAGGGCTCCTTTAAGGGTAGACCTGGGCATTTTACAGCCCGCGAAAATCATCCGGCCCTTTGGGCGTCCCTATCTGGCCCACATTATAGAATAGAATAGAATTCCCTTTATTGTCATTACACTGAATGTACAATGAGATTGGAGAGCTTCTCCTTTATCAGTGCAAACAGGTAGCTATAAATAAAGATAAGGTCTGAAATATATACAAGATAAAATCCTACAAGCCAGTGCAATTGACTCTACATACAAATATAAGATAAGATAAAAGGATAAATATTAAGAATATAAATGATTTGCACAGGATGGTTGAATATTTACAGATTAATTACAGTGCACAGGATGATTATTATTCACAGATGGTTGTCTTGCATGGGATGAATGAATACTGAGGTAGTATTTAGAGCAGTCATTAACATAAATGAACATTTATGCTGTGCACACAATCAAACTTTGATGCTTTTATTTTTATTATTTACATTTGCACGTGCGTATGTGTGACCGTGTCGGAACAGCAACAGGTGATGTTGGCACTTAAATGCTATCAGCTACCCCTAAAAATGTCAGCTCATGTTAAAAAAGAAAAGTTGATTCTGAATGCCTCTCTCAACAAGACATGGACTGTAAACATCTATTTACAGAAGTCTAAGGTAGAGCAGTGTGCTTAGTTTGTGGTACACAGGTTGCTGTGTTCGAGGGTTACAATCTGAATCACCGTTACGTGACCAAGCACAAGGAGAGTTACCAGAACTTGACCAGAGCAGCAAAGGAGTCTGAGGCTTTGCTAGCCAAGCTGCAAACTCAACACAAATGTTTTACAAAACTCTGCACACCCAGAGATGCAGCTGTTAATACAACTTATGTCATACCTCACAAAATATCAAACATTTTAGATTAATGACGTTCAAATGCAAAGAAAAACATGAGACTCCATGACCTTGACCTTTCACCTTCAAGATTAACACATTAAAACTTAAATGAAACAACGGGGAAATGACTATTTTATTATTTCTATAGAATTATGTTCCTCTTTGACCTACACAACAATTCATACATTTACAGAAATATTCACAGAATATCCGTATTGTTTTGATTACCAGTCACAGCTAATCAAAATATACATTATTTATATTTATTATTTTTATTTTTACAATGGGAGAAAATGAATATTGAGCAGAATTAAGTTCAAGTCATCGTTGGTTCGGCCCTCCAACACAGTTCAGACTTTTCATGTGGACCCAAGTGCTCTACCTGCTGCACCACCGTCTTTACAAAATGTTTTAAAGACATGTTTTTGTGTGTTAAACAGATACTAAAGGTTTTTATATAAAGAGCAGAGAGCTGTCACACAGACAGAAACCAGACAGTCAGAACATCTCTGATCAAACGCTTCTCTGGAATAACTCAGACACATCGTTCCTCTGTCCATGTCTCCATCATGTCTCTATCATGACCCCATCATGTCTCCATGTTGTCCATCGTGTCTCCATCTTGTCTCCATCACATTTCCATCTTCTCTCCATAATGTCTCCAACTTGTCTCCATCTTGTCTCCATCATGACCCCATCATGTCTCCATCTTGTCTTCATGATGTCTCCATCTTGTCTCCATCACATCTCCACCTTGTTTCCATCTTCTCTCCATAATGTCTCCATCATGACCACATCATGTCTTCATGTTGTCTACGTCATGTTTCCATCACGTCTACATCATGTTTCCACCATGTCTCCATCTTGTCTCCATTGTGTTTCCATCATGTCTCCATTATGTCTCCATCTTGTCGCCATCATGTTTCATCATGTCTCCATCTTGTCTCCATCATGTCTCCATCACATCTCCATCATGTCTCCATCATGTCTCCACCATGTCTCCATCATGTCTCCATCCTGTCTCCATCATGTCTCCGTTGGGTTTCCACTGTGTCACCATCATGTCTCCCTCATGTCTCCATCGTGTCTCCATCTTGTCTCCATCAAGTCTCAATCGTGTCTCCATCTTGTCTCCATCATGTCTCCATCTTGTCTCCATTGAGTCTCCATCATGTCTCCCTCATGTCTTTATCATGTCTCCATTGATACTCCACCATGTCTCCATCATGTCTCTATCATGTCTCCATCTCGTCTCCATCTCGTCTCCATCATGTCTCCATCATGTCTCTATGGATACTCCACCATGTCTCCATCATGTCTCTATCTTTTCTCCATCATGTCTCTATCTTGTCTCCATCTTGTCTCCATTGAGTCTCCACCATGTCTCCACCATGTCACCATCATGTCTCCATCATGTCTCCATCATGTCTCCATCGTGTGTCCATCTTGTCTCCATCTTGTCTCCACTGAGTCTCCACCATGTCTCCATCTTGTCTTAAACAGTCAGCAGAGTCAAACTGCTGACTCATCAGGCTGTGATCACAACAGTCAGATCTTTTTCTTTTTCTTCTTCTGCAGAAATCTCTCTCTTTCAAACACACACCGACTCTGAAAGCACTCACAGATAAATACCAGAGGACAACGCTCTGTGGCGTGCTGCAGAATAACATGTAAAAATACCCGTCACCATGGTAACCATTACAAACAGATGCTGTGGAGGTCTGAGCTGCAGACATGACCGTATGGAAACACACGGAGAGTTCAGCCTCAGAGGACGCCGCTGTGGACAGACGGGTAATCGCTGTCATTAACTCGACCCACGGGACAGTTTAGTCAAGTTTGACCACATTATACAGAATCAAGGACAGAAATTACTGCCAAGACTGAAAATCATTATGAGCTCAAGGTTTTTCTATAAATGAGGCTGAAGGAGCTCCAGTTAGTGAGGTCTCTGATGTCCTCCATCAGCTGCTGATGAAACACGTCTGCAGGACTTTAAAGTCTTTCTAACACCAATCACATTAAAACTATTTTTACCACATAAACTATCAGCTAAATATTTAAGACATTAACTCTTTTGGTGATGAAGCAGTATCTGTCTAAACATTATTTTTATGCACAA
The DNA here is from genome assembly GCA_037902135.1 of Cetoscarus ocellatus. Classification (NCBI taxonomy): domain Eukaryota; kingdom Metazoa; phylum Chordata; class Actinopteri; order Labriformes; family Labridae; genus Cetoscarus; species Cetoscarus ocellatus. The sequence goes on from JBAMNC010001923.1 coordinate 151,063, forward strand.
ACAGCTTTAAAATGTATTATCTGCAAAGTTATTATTTTAGGATCTAATAAGAAAATGACTCCAGCTGTGAATGGTCAGAATATTTTAACACAATATATTACAATATTACAATATTTTCAACACAAACAAGTGTTTTCTGTTTTTATTAAATTATTTTTTATTTCACCAATCAGCAGCAGTTACAAGAAGAATGTTTAAAATACGGCTTTTTGCTGGTTGTTAAAGTTTATTTGACTTTTGTTTTTGAATCAAATATAAAATAATGCTTCATTAAAAACATTTACAGAAACCAGGATCACAAACTATATCTAATGATTTACTGTAAAGAATAAAATAAAAGCCGATATTAAAGACTTTTATTAACTTCTTCAAGGTGTTGAAGAGGTGAATCAAACTAAAAACAGATTTTTTCATCTCTCAGCTGCATAACTGAAAGTCTGAACTTAACTGGTGGGCCACTGCCAGTCACCCACCCCTGACCCGGGGGGTTATGCCACAGAAGAGGCAGAATTATTCACCTGGCTCTCTCCGGACTTTTCCCTCTGGCATCAGAATAAAGTTTTGTTGTGACGTTGGAGTCTCTCATGTGAGAACGCTGACTCCATGACAGTGAGCAGGCATATCTTCCAAAGCTTTGAGCTGGAATGAATGAGTCCAGTCTGCAGAGGCTCTGACCAATTTTTATTTTTTTTTATTTCATTTAACCTTTATTTAACCAGATAAATCCCATTGAGATCAGGATCTCATTTACAAGGGCGACCTGGCCAAGAGGTCGGCGGCACACGCCAAATATCAATACTAAAGGAAAAAAGGTTCAGGCTATAAAATACAACCAATAAATATATCAACAACAATAACTTGGCAATGGAAGAGCAATAATATTTGAGGACAGTTACAATTAAAAACACAGGCATTGCTCATAAGATTCTCGCTGTCTGGTGAGCAAAATGGAACGAAAAGCTTTGAGTGAAACCAGTTCAGCCATTTTCAGTTCAGTCTGTATAATGTTCCTGGCTGTGGGGGCAGCATAAGAAAAAGCTCTTCTTCCAAAGTCAGTTCACATTTAAGTGATAGACTGCACAAGAACGTAAGGCATAGGTGCTCCTCGACTTCTGCAGTAGTGCTCAAGGAGGGCCACTCAGCTTTGGCATAAAGGTCAAAATGATGAGTGAGACGTCCGCAGCCAGTAACAAAACACACAGTGATAAACAGTGTCCAGAGTCCGGAGACATTTGGTTTAGGCACTCATGTACAAAACATCCCCATAGTCAATCAGTGACAGAATGGTTGCAGAGGCAAGATATTTCCGAGCTCTGAGGGAAAAACAGGATTTGTTCCGATAGAAAAAACCTAGTTTTACCTTCAATTTACGGACCAGGTCCTGCTTGGAGAAAGAGACGGGGCTACGAGTGACAGTGAGCAGCAGCTGAAAGCCTGTAAACAAAGTCCGTACATGTACAGTAAGTCATGAAGAGGTGATCATGGATGCTGCTGAAAGGTGAAGACCATTTCTGAACACACAACACATCCAATCCTGAAGCAGATGGACCACAGCAGCAGAAGACCACACCAGGTGCCACTCCTGTCAGCTAAGAACAGGAAACTGAGGGTCTAACTCACCAAACTGGACAATAGAAGACTGTAAACATGTCTCCTGGCCTGATGAGTCTGGATTTCTGCTGCCACACTCAGATGGTAGGGTCAGACTTCAGTGTGAACAACATGAGACCATCCAAGGTGTACCTAATAAAGTGGCCGGTGTTTCTTGTTCTTAAGAACTGGCAGGACAGACCGAAGGACAGAAAGTCTACAACTAATCTGTCAGGAGGCCTTGGTGGTGCCTGACAGAGCAGCAGGAGTGCTCAGGACTTAAACTGAATATTTCAGGTAATTTAAGGACTCCAATGAAAACGAATAAAAAAGAGGATTTGGAGCATTTAGCATCTTTAAAAAGGTCCCTAATGTTTGTAAATGTAGGTACAGCTCAGGACTGAAGTTCTGATCTGAGACTGAGGCCTGATGATAAATACTCATATTAAATCTCTGAGATATGGACTCACGTGTGGAGCTGCTGATGCACTGAGGCAGCTCAGCTCACGCAGAACAAACAGCAGAGCAGACGTCAGGGTTATTCTCTGACTGGCTCCATGTCAGCTGATTCTGCTTCATTAACACAAACAGGACATCTCCCATGACTTAATCTGCTTATGTCTAATAACTGACATGTTTTTATTGGAGAGAAACGAATCAAACAGACCAATTAAAGCATTACATAAATTAAAAACATGTTTTAATCACAATATCTCTGGAACTAATGATTTCACCACTCAGATTATTTTATGGCACATTTCTCTGACGTGACTTCATGTTTCCTCTCACAGCTGCAGAGCATCGCTCTGTTGGCTCAAAGGGTTTCTCTCGTTATCGCCTCCAAACATCAGGGTCAAATACCAGAAGGTCAAATATGACATATTTTTAAGTGAAGCTGTGAGATTTCATATTTTTATACACAAATATTTAAAAAGTGACTTTTTCACTGTCCCTCTGAAACAGACAAACAGGAGATAATCAAAATATGAAGGACATTCATACTCATGTTTCTGCATCTGTGGAGCTTCTCTGCTTGTTTGCTTTATGGAAACCATGGTGACCAAACCCTGGAGTATGATAATGACCTACCCCAGTGATGGCCTCCTTCAGCAGATGAAACTGTTTTCAACGTTTTATTGAGCAGAGTCCTGAATCTAAAGAGCAGTGAGCAGCGGAGGTGGGCGGAGCTGACAGTGTGTCAATCTCCACCTTTTAAACCTCTTTGGTCCAGACTCAGCCTTGGTTTGGTTTGGTTTGGAGCCCCAGGCTGTGGAGTTTTACTGGCTGTGGATAGAAACCAGAAATGGGCAAGTTTGGTAATCAAGAGGTCCACATTAATTTTATCCTTTGTGTCAGAGGGACAAACTGTTGTAATTTGACCTGTGAACTCTTAACTTTAAGACATTTATGAGTTATTACAGTGTATTTTATTGGCAGTTTAATTTTATTTATACAGGCCCTTGATTACACATAGCCAATTATGGCTCTATCCTCTAGGAAATATTAACATCTTTAGTGTCTTCATGGCGTTTTTTTCCCCCAAGTTTCCTTTATTTATGTGCATTTTTGACATTTTAAATTGACTGGCAGCCTGTATTAAGGGGGTAGGAGGGCCGCATATGGCCCTCGGGCTGCCAGTTGCTCCCGATTTAAACGGTTGCAGCATCTCTTACTGCTGCATGTTGGCTCTCTATGCAACCTGGTGGTCTTCTTACAAAAACACCACATAACATAACAGCATACTTTTTATCTTGCCCCCCTCTCCCTGACCCTTCTGAATTTCCTCTTGGGGGAAGATCAGTGTTGCCAACTTCATAACGTTGTTGCTATATTTGATAAATTTTCAGACCCCTCTTGTGACTCCTGTTAAGAAAAGCACCTAATAACAAATCTAGCAACTTTTTCTGGTGTAATAGTAGACCTTTGGAGACTCTGATGTGAAAGCATGTACTCTTCTCAACAAGCAGCATGTACTGCAGTGGGCCCCTCCCCTGTCTCAAAGCACTCACAGATGGCCCAGGCCCTTGAAAACGTTCTCTGTCAAGATCGCATTGTTTCAAGAAATATGTCCGTCCTAAACGAAAACACTGAAAATGCTGCAGTACATATGCCAGGCCTATAAGTGGCGCTGTCACACTGCTGCAGACAGACACCAAAACCAGAGAAGACATGGAGCATGCACGTTCATCATGAGAAATGTGAAAAAACACTGGCGTCTTATGTTCTCTGTGTCCTCATGTTACTCACGGTGGTCGTAGAGAAGCAGAAGACTTTGCTGTTGAAGCCAGAACAAGCTCAGGAGCTTCTGCAGCACGAATGCAACACTGTATTCTGCCATTTTCCTGCTGTTGTTTGGGTTTGCACATGCACAGTTTAAGGCTGAGGTAGGCCTACGACCTCATAGTTTCTAAAACTATCAGTATTCGTTCACACGGAAATGCAAAGCTGGCATTTTCAGATTTATCCACTCTGAGACCTGTTTTTAAAAATGTGAGTTTTGGACACCCGAAATGCTGTACCAGTGTGGATGAAACTCCTGTACGATTAAAACATGTAGGTACACCTGAAATCATCCCCATGTGACGGCCCCCCAGTCATCTGGCAGCAGTCCCTTCCACCTGCAGGAGATGTTCGCCTCTGCGACCAGACTACAAATGAATCATTCCACCAACCAGAAGATCTGGATTGAGGAGTCTTTTTTAACAATAGCTACACTCCACAGTGTGTATGTACTTGTCAGTAATTCATTGTTTCAGTTTAATGAATTAATGTGGCCTCTTAAGGGAGAAAAGAGCCACTCACAAAGCCAGCAGTGAGGGACTGAAAAGTGCTGTCACTTTCAAAGAATTTTTCTCATTCAATATGACAAAATTATCCAGGCAAAGAGAACGAAAGTTTGCTGATTAACATTTGATTTGAATCTGTTGGGTCACACTTGCCAGACCCAAGCTTCCCCCTATAGGAAGAGGGTGTGATTCATGACAAGAATTAACAGAAAATAGCTCATTTGTTGTTCTAAACATGTTCGGTCTCCGTCTTTAGTCTCTCCCATGATGTTACTCCTCTCTCTTGCCACGTCCATTACATTGCACATTGTACATTGACAACTATACAAATTAGGAGATGACATCACTTAATGGTGCTAAGGACAGCCAATAGCTGCTTTCCTTACTGAGGAGTCCGCACCACTGTTGAACATTTGACACAGACGTATAAATCAGGCATTAGAGTGACTCAGGTGTGTCTTACCTGCCAGGTCTTCTTTGGAGGAGGCGATTCGAGGAGAGCTGTTCCCAGGTTCAATCTTCAGAGACAGCCTGAAACAAAGAAAGGTTTGAATCAGACACAGCAGAGTTTATCAAACATTCACCTCCATCTACATCTGAGGTGAAATATCATGTACTGGTCCAGAGCAGGATCAGTCAGAGGGTCTGATTACAGCTCAGAAAGTCTGAAGATAAAGTCATTAACTCTGACGATGTTCACAGGAGAAAGCTGGTCTGATCCAGCTCTTTGTTAATTATCTGCTTGCCCTGATGTGTCTGAAGGATTAAACACATCAAGTCATTCATTTAGGAGGATTAACTTCAGGGATTAAATCACACAAGATCAACTGAAGGTGAAATAATGAGGGAATATACGAGGTACGTAGAATCTGTACTTGGAGTGCCCTGGTGAACCATACAGTGATCCACGGCACAGATTTGAGACCTTCAAAGCTTTTTAAGACCTGAAGTGTAAAAAACAAAAAACATTTCCATGAACTTCGCCCTGTAGAAAGAGTCATCATCTGTCATGTGAGCAAGCAAACATATAAAAAGAGTAAAGTAAAACATATAAAACTAACCAGACAACGACAAATATGGTCTTAGTCAAAGTGCAGTCCTGAATGGACGACCTATCACAGGTAAAAATTAGACTTGGCCTTAGATTACCACTTAAGACTTTAAAGAGGCCATATCATGTATTTTTGAGTTTTATCTGCCCTTTGGTGTGTTTCTGTGTCTAACAGAGCACTTCTATGATCAAGACAAACAGTCTGTCGCATTAAGACTTCTCCTCTCCCATCTCTGTGGCAGCATCACCTACCGAAAACGTCTCATAAGCAGTTCAAGCCCATTGGCTCACAGTTGCAAACCCAGTGCATGATGTTAGAATGAATGTAAGGTTGTTGACAACATGGCACAGGGCAGTGCTGAAATGACCAATCACCACAGAGCTGACCTGTCAACCAATTAGAGCAGACTGGGCCCACATGGGGAAGGAAGCCTGGAATTGACAGGAACGCCAACAGAGTTTCTCAGATCGGGGTACTCAGTACGATAAAAATAGAGGTTTTTTTTTGAACATCAGGCCTACCAGTGAACATACTCAAATAAACCTAAAACATGAATATATGAACCTTACAGCGAAGGATCTGCTGCTCTCAAACCTCTGAGACTACATCCTCAACAAAACTCCAGCACATGACCCATCCAAGATCCGTACACTTGTGTTCGCACTGATCCAGCGAAACAAACGATGGGATCAAGTGTCCTAGACCCATGACCATGTCCTTGTGGATGAAACCTAAGAGACATCAAACCTTTGGTTGTTGACAGGGGCAAAAACACTGTTACAGGCTAACTTTAGATCAGCCTATACACCAATAATCAGACAAAGATGTGAAAATGAGGAGAGTCTGGATCCTCCAGCCAAATATCTAGCCAGCCACGCTCCTGATTCTCTATCACTGTCTCCTTTAAACCAAAACAGATGAGTTATTAATAAATTCAGCTAAGTACAGAGAGAGGACCTGAAGATAGAAAATATTCAGACCAACATCGGTTATGAACCAGAGTGTAAACATATTTATTTGGCTGTAAAATGTTTATTCTGCTGTAAAGATATTTATGCTGTAAAAATGTTTGTTCAGTTACAAACATGTTTGTTTCTACTGTAAACATGTTTATTCTGTTGTATTTTATCAATGCTGTAAACATGTTTATTTCTGCTGTAAATGTGTTTATATCTACTGTAAACATAATTGTTTCTGCTGTTAACATTTTTTTTCTTCTGTAAACTTGTTTATTCTGCTGTACATGTTTCTTTTACTGTACACACGTTTATTCAGTTATTAACGTTTATTTTCGCTTTAAACATGTTAATTCTGCTGTAAACACATTTTTTCAGTGATAAACATGTTTGTTTTTGCTGTAAACATGTTTATCCTGCTGTAAACATGTTTACTGTAAACACATTTTTGCAGTTATAAACACTTCTGATTTTGCTTTAAACGTGTTTATTCTGCTGTTCACATGTGCATTCTGCTTTAAACATGTTTACTGCAAACACTTTTTTCAGTAAAAAACATGTTTGTTTTTGCTTTAAACATATTTATTTTGCTGTAAAATGTTTATCTATGTTTTAAACATGTTTTCAGTTATAGACTTGTTGTCTCTGCTGTTTACATGTTTTTTCTTCTGTTTTCTTGTCTTATTCTGTTGTAAACATGTTGATTTTAGTTTAAACATGTTTATTAAGTTCTAAACATGTTTGTTTCTGTTTTAAACACGTTTTTCTCCAATGTTAACATGTTTATCTCTGTGGACACTTCAGGAACTGCAGCCTCCATCACACTACATTTCATTTTAACATCAGAGGATGTTTCTCCATCTGAACTTGACGTCCTCAGTCTGCACATGCTCAGTTTGTCTCAGTCTAGCCTCTCAGCAGACAGACGGTCTCATAAACGTGGTCGTTGGTACGGTGTTTCTGCAGCACATTAGGAAAGTATTTATGGATGCTGTGGGTTGGGGGGGCGGGGTTGGAGGGGTTGGAGGTGGAAACAAAGAATCAAACTTCATTAAGGAGTGAAGGAGTGAAGGAGCTCTGAGGACCACGGTCCTGTCTCCTGTCCAGGTTACATCAGAGGAGCTTCAGCCTGCTCTCTGTCCCATCAACACCGTCATTAATGAGCTGAGTGTGGAAACAGGATCAACACTGTCCAGAGCTCTCACACGTTTAACTCATCCACAGAGTTATGTAACCAGAGTCAAAAACCTTCACATGACTCATACCTTTGACCTATGACCTATGATTGATAATATTGTTTCTGCTGTATCTGACAGTGATATTCATCTTTATGCTGATGATGCTGTTTTATATTGTTCTGCTAACTGAACAAAAATCTGCTTTAAACAATCTCCAGAATGCTTTCATCAGTCTAAAACTTGTTCTTCATGCAAACAAAACCAAATTTATGATCTCCTCTGAAGCTGGATATATTGATTTTAACAGTCTTCAAATATGTTATAATATTCCATTTCTGACTTGTCTCTATTTCATTACATGTTTACTTTTTTGTGTTCTTTGCTGCAACAGAGGATGGCAAGCTATGTTTCACTGTACAAATTCTGTTGCCTAAAAAGCATTTACGAAGAGACAATAAAGAGCTTTTCTATTGTATTCAGTCTAGATCTACCCTCAGTGGTAACAGCATTAAAAAAATTAGAGAATATAAATATCTTGGTGATGCACTGAATGAATGTCTAACATTTTAGTACCACATTGAATGTCTCAGGACAAAAACTTGGGCAGAAACTTGGGTTCCTGTACAGAAACAGACTCTGTTTCCCTTTTAGCTTTAGGAGAAACTTATCTGAAGAAATGTTTTAGGGCCAGTTTACACGACAACGAAAAAGGCAGAAAACGGAAAGTTTGATTGTGTTTGCGCCTTCTGTTTACACGAGAACGGTGCCTGGAGTGCCTAAATCTGCAAACGTTTGAAAACAGGTTTCCAGAGTGAAAAGTTTTGAAAACGTGTTTGTTGTCATCGCCGTGTAAACAGGAATCGCCATAGTAAGGAAAAATGGTGACGAGCAGTGCATGTGCATTACTCTTTCAGATAAAGGTAGCGTGCACAGCTAAGAAAAACAACAACAGCTATAGTCGACTACAGAGCAACATGTGTGCTGCTGACTGGGCGAGGTTTGTTATCGCTCCTCCAACAAAATGTGGATTTGCTTCATCAGTACTCTGACCAGCGGAGAAGCATTTGTTTATATTCACCAAGGACACTACAAACCTACATCGCCAACTACTGGCCTGGCATGCACGCTACTGTGTTCAGTCTTTTTTTGCAGATCTGTGTGAACATTTTTACATTGTTATCACAAAATCTCTGTGTAAATGCAGAGCGCTTTTTAAAATGCAAATGTAAAACCTTTCAGTTTCTGGTGGCAACTAGCGAAGTAAACAGTGTCTTAATCAGTGTCAGATAATGGAGATGTCCTCTATAGACATGCTCCGGCTTCCACCATCAAATCTTCAGATTCAGTTCATCACCCTGCTCTCAGATTCATACCTGGAGATTCGTACACCCCTCACCTCTGTTTTCTCTGTGATAGAGTTCTTTGGTCCTCTCTGGCTCAGAGGTGTAATCATCTTTTAATCCATAAATTACTTATTGGACATTCACCCTCTTATATCATCTATGTTGAACTGGAACCCTTAACTTTACTAAACTCGCTCTGCAGGCCGTCTGAAGTTTACAGTCCCACAGGTTCACTCTGGACCTGGAAAATCTGCTTTTGGCTTCTGTGCTCCAAAAATGTGGAACAATTTACAAGAAAGACAGAAGACTGACACTGTAGTTTCTCTTGGATGGCTTAAGATGATTGCAAACCATCTTTCTGCCGTGTGTGAATGTTTGAACAGAATAATTCTTGTTTTATTCTTTTAATTGAGCTGTTTATGTAACTCAACGCCAGTGTAAACATTCACATTCAGGGAAACCTCAATGATTTTTGAAACTTAAATAAAGGTTAAATTAAATAAAATGAAGGCCTTTGGGCACCAGTGATGTAATGTGACAGCTTTTATTTTTCCAGACTGTGGTTGATTTTTCTGAAGTTCTGCATCCAGTAAAGCCGGGTACACACATGAAGATTTGGTGCTATTCTTGTCCCGACTTTCCCCTTTCCCGACCGAGGACGGCAAACTCCAGATTATTTTATGACTTATAAGATTATCCTATAAGATTATCCTGTTGTCTGAGGTGTGTTAAGAGTGAATTTGTCCCAATCATTGTCTCTGAAACGGGTCATGATCGACAATCACAAATATTAAACTTGTTCAATATTTACAACCAAAAATCTTCATGTGTGTGGGGAAAGCCGACGACTCCCGAGTCATGACTCTGTGAATTGTGATGTCAATGTAGCCAATCAAGAAGTGAGCTGACAAAGGAACAAGGAAGCAGGTGTAAATAAAAACAGGCATGGCTGACCTGAAACATAAAGTTTGGTGGACCTCAGAAATGAAGGACCAGGTCACATGCTCATGCTGCCTCCAGGACTTTTACGACACTCTTTTCTTTTTTTAGTTTGGGATTTTTCGGTCAAAAATAGTCCCAAGACCACCATAATTCCCTCTTCTCATATGTCCTCTTCCGTGTTGTGTCCTTCTTTTTTGTTGTGTTAGATCAGGTTTGATCACGTGAGATTTCTGGCTTGGAGGACTAGATTCTAGATCAGGGAGGGACAGAATGGTTATGTGTGTGGTATGCTGTGTTGAGGTTATTGGAGCACACCACACACAGTACGATCTAACAGATAAAAAATCTCTTCAGATTCAGAAAATCCTTATGTGTGGGCCCTGCTTAAGTCCACATCTGATCAACAAAAGCCCTCGCTGCTGGCACATATATCACAGTCCAGACCTCCATCTTGGTGAGCTCTTGATTGTGTTTCTATTGGAGCAGCCCAAAGTCCTCCAGATGTCAGTGATGATGAAGGTAAAGATTAGGGGTGGGACAAAAAATCAATATGGCGATTATTGTCGTCCTCCCTCCCGCGATATGACATACGCTGGCGCCAAATTTCGATATTTAAATGAATAAAGTACGAAGCTCTAAATATGCTGTATGTCCCTGTTGGTTTATCTCCCAGAGATGCTACTCGATGGCTCCTCAAGGGGGCGCTCCACACTTGAATGTGTGAAACTTAAATGAAATTACCAGTCAAAGAAGAAAAAGTTCTCAGAGTGGTAATGTCGGATATCAGCACAAAGAAAAGTACGCTGAATGATGCCCCAGCCACTTATAAATCCAAAGTATGGATACACTTAGGCTTCTACAACATCAAAGGGATATACTGGGATATATTTTTGTGACATAGTGTAACTTTTTTTTTTTTGCAATATATTGAATATCGCAGAATCACTGCGTGGTGATTATATTGTTATCATGGACCATGTATCGCATATTGAATGATGTGGTACCCTGTGATTCCCATCCCTAGTAAAAATAATGTCTGGATGGAGATAGTGTTGGAGCTACAGGATGGCCATGGTGTGTGTGTTTACTCAAGTGTGTTGGTCTTGAAGCAGCTGAGGGACAGTTTCAGCTCCTGAGGTTCTCCCCTGCTGCAACAATCACATGGACACAGTCATGGTTTGGTTAATTAAAATCATCCCCAGGTCACAGTCACTTGACACTAAGGTCATTTTGACTCCTGCAGCTTGTGTAAAAAATGGCCTTTAGAGATATCCACACTTTTGTGCCCTTTATTTGCATTGCTCATGGTGTGTAGAGGCCTTTAGAGTGGACATTTATGTGGGTTTTAGAGAAATCTTTCAAAGTTTTCTTGTAAAATTGAGTCCACAAGATCATGTATGCAAGCAAAGGATAAACCTGAGGACCCAAACCCCTGGCATTTGACCTCTGACCTCCAAAGCCTGACTAATTCATCCTTGAGTCATAATAAACATTTGTGCAACTTTTGATGGAAATCCTTTCAAGCTTTCTTGAGATATGGGATTCACATGGAAGGGATGAGCAGCACACTCCCTGACCTTGACATTTCACGTATGACCTCTATAGTCAGACCACTTCATCCTTGACTCCAGGTGGACACATGTTTAAATTTTAATTGAAGTCTCTTTTAGAGTTTCTGAGTTATCATGTTCACGAGAGTCTGACTGCACAGATTAACAACCCAAAAACATGGAGGCCCTCGGGTTGTCCCCCGCCCAGAGGCTGAAGATCAGTAAATCCTGAGGCTCTAAGGATCAGGATCTGATGGATCCAACAGAGATGATAAAAATAAAGGTGATGTCAACTCCAGTCTGGTTGTGAATTCAGTCTCCAATCTCAAAGGTTTGATGTCTGGTGCAGATTTATGTTTTTGTGTAAGCTCAGTGGAAAACAAACGTCAGGTCATAATTCAGCATCTCTATCTGCAGTCTGCATCATGTTTCTGCACACGGCTGACCGAGCCCCGACTCTGCTTTACTACATATACACATAGAGGTGACCTTACAGTGACTCTGGATTTACACCCTCAAACATAACAGCGGGACGTAAAGGCCCCCCACACTCAGCAGAGTGTGTTTCCTGTGAGAGAGTTCAGGTTAATGACCTCTGACAATCATCAGATCTGAACATGGACCATTAGTCTCCCTACATTAACCCCACGTCTATAATCTTAGTCTAGGTTTCAAAGAATGAAACTATAAGATCAGCTCTCTCAGTAATGCAGGTTAAATGAGCAGATGTGATGGTTGAAAGGGTTAAGATGATTATTTACAGACTTGCTGCCCTTTAAGGAAAGTTAGTGACCTCCAAACACGAAGTCAGCATGAAGGTAAATATTTTGACTTGGTGGAGCACAAAACAGCTCAACTATTATACAAAGCAAGGAATAATATGTAACCGAAAAACATTCAGAAAATGTTTTATGAAAGAGAGAGGGGTTATAATTTAAGGGTAAATTCAAATCTAAATGTAAGAAGAGTGCGTACAACATTGAAAAGTTTCTGTATCACTGTTAGTGGAGTTAAACTGTGGAACAGATTGAGCGCAGAATTAAAGAAAATATCGAGCAGAACTGTGTTTAAAAGAGGCATAAAGAATAATTTTTCCTGAGGTATATTGATGAATAAATACCACAAGGTGCTTGCTTATTTTATGGATGAAAATTTTGCAGGGTATGTTAAATACATTTGGGTTTTTTTTGGATGGATGTAATGAAATTAAATCGAATTGGGACGGATAAGGTGATATGAAACAGGATGGGATAGATTTTTTTTAAGATTATTTTTTGGGGCATTTTGTGCCTTTATTGATAGGAGAGAGGGACAGTGGATAGACTTGTAAAGGGGTTAGAGAGAGTAGGGGGAGGACACTCTGCAAACTGGTCACAGGCTGGAATTGAACCCAGGCCGGCAGAAGCATGTATGTGGACCACCATGTGGTTGCTTGCCACATGGTGGTCCAAATACTGCCAAACCAGCACTCCAATACATCTGTAAAGACAGTATAGGTATGATTGTATTTTTCTGTTGAGTGATACATTGTATAGTCACTGTAGATGTTTCAAATTTTATTGATGAATTTAAGGTAGTGTTATGATTTCACTTAGGACATATACTAAAATTTAAGGGGGTAGGATTAGATAAGTTTATACTTCTTCCTGCTCCTTTTCATTCATAGCTGAGAGGCTTGGAAATTGCAGATTCAAGTTATGTCTTGTTTTGTTTTCATTTTTTGGTTGTCAAATATTTTGTATTTTTAACTGTTTTTAAGTTTTCATTTACATGATTGAAATAAAGACATCAATCAATCAATCAATCAAAGGTGCAGTTCCTTCTGTGTCCACTAGAGGCTCATACAGAGCTCAGGTGTCACAGTCTTAGACATAGACAGACGCAGCATTTGCATTAACTAGTTTGTTAGAGCATCATCATCAGCATTATATTTTTAGGGGCACAGCTGGCCCACAAGTCAACATACGCCGACAGGGAAGGTGTTGGTTTTCTGGATAAAAAAGGACGAATATTAACATGAAACTGATTTATAAGGAGGAAGAGGAGCAGGAGGAACATCACGGACAGACAAATCAGCATGGACCACCGACAGATTGAGGGAGTGTCTGATATCAGAAAATCCTACCAGTGACTGGAGAAAGCAACTGAGGCCAAGGTCTACTGGACAAGAAGAGACCCCAGGCTGTGCAAAGAGGCCCCTGAGACAATCCAGCACATAACTTAAGGCCCCATGATGCAGGCAGGCAAGGTGCACATGTACCGTCATAACCAAGTGACTGATGTGGTGTTCAGAAACATCTGTGTGAGTATGGGCTGGAAGACCTGAGGTCAAGTTGGCGGAGAGTGATTGAGCCAAGATTCTGTGAGTCTTCCAGATGCAGACTGATAAACAGGTCATGGCAAACAAGTGGGACAAAGTTGGGGTAAACAAACACGAGAAGAAGACGTAGGTGGTAGATGAAGCAAAATCTGGAAAAGAAGTTCAAGAAATACCAAAGGCTGAAAGTGAGTGAAGACCACTGTGGTCCAGGTGGTATTAGGAGCACTAGTGGCTGTCACCCTAAAACTGGGAGAACAAGTCCAGCAGGTTCAGGATCCTCATCAGAGATCTCTGTCCAGAAGAGAGCGGTCCTAGGAACAGCTGAGATACTGAGACACCCTCAGGCTCTCAGACCTCTGGTTGAAGACCAGAGCTTAACAGAGGGCATAAGACCACCTCAGCCTGCAAGGGTGAGTGAGAACATTTTTATATAAACTTAAATGATTAAAAGAGATCTTGCTTTGTTCAATAAACTGCTTATAATGAAGTGTTTAGTGATAATTGATCATCTTCATGGTAATAACTGCTGATTGAGAGGGTCAGTGCACAGATTCACACCTTCATTTACATTTTTAACAACATAATAATGATGTTCAACATTTAGTTGATGGGACTGATTTATTAACATATTTGGTTGCCTGTTTTTATGGCTGGTGTCTGAGGTGACCCATTTTGTTCCATAACTTATTTCAAAAATGATATTTATAATCAAAAATATTAATATTTAATTTAAAAAAAACACATTTTGTGCTTTATACTTTGTCTAAATTGAACAAATAAGTGAACACTGATAGGAGGGTAGAGTGAAATGGTTAAGTCTTGACAAAGTTAACCTACCTGTCCAAACTCAGATGGTCTGCAGCACATTTAAATCCATGTTATTATCATAAAGTCAACATTTATAACTGTCTTTGTTAAGAAAGCAGTAACTTTATTTAAACTCAGGTTTAGCGCTGAACAATATATCGTTATCGTATCGATAACGAGATATGAACATTCAAGATATCAATAGCAAAAAGCAAAGATATAAACGATATAGATTTCCCCCGTGTTAAAACTGCACTTTCCACATTCTTTTGTATTATGATGTTTTTATTTTTCTGAAAAATGCTTGGTTTTCACTGAACTCATAGTCGTATCGTATCGTTTCGATATTGAGATATCTGGCATGAATATCGAGATATGAAATTTTGTCCATATTGTTCAGCCCTGCTCAGTTTTATATTTATTTCTACTCAGAACAACAAATGGAGAAAAACTGGGAACAGTGGCGAACCTTCCCAGGAGTGGTTGGCCTACCAAAATTACACCAAGAGCACAACGACGACTCATCCAGGAGGTCAAAAGGAACCCAGAACAACATCTAAAGACCTGCAGGCCTCACCGACCTCAGTTAAGGTCAGAGTTCATGACTCAACAATAAGAAAGAGACTGAGTAAAAATGGCATCATGGGAGAGCTCCAAGGCCAAAACCACTACTGACCAAAAAGAACACAAAGGCTCGTCTCACATTTGCCAAAAAACATCTTGATGATCCCCAAGACTTTTGGAAAAATATTTGTGAACTGATGAGACAAAAGTTGAACTTTTTGGAAGGTGTGCGTCCCGTTACATCTGGTGTAAAAACAACACAGCATTTGATAAAAAGAACATCATAGCAACAGTCAGACATGGTGGTGGTAGTGTGATGGTCTGGGGCTGCTTTGCTGCTTCAGGACCTGGACGACTTGCTGTGATTGATGAAACCATGAATTCTGCTGTCTACCAGAAAATCCTGAAGGAGAACGTTCGGTCATCAGTTCATGACCTCAAGCTCAAGCTCACTTGAGTTATGCAACAGGACAACGACCCGAAACACACCAGCAAGTCCACCTCTGAATGGCTTACAAAAAAACAAAATGAAGGTTTTGGAGTGGCCGAGTCAAAGTCCAGACTTAAATCCAATTGAGATGCTGTGGTATGAACTTAAGCGTGCAGTTTATGTTCAAAAACCCTCCAATGTGTCTGAGTTAAAACAATTCTGCCCAGAGGAGTGGGCCCAAAATTCCTCCACAGCGATGTGAAAGACTCAGCACCAGTTATCACAAACGCTTGATTGCAGTTATTGCTGCCAAGGGTGAAACAACCAGTTATTAGGTTCAGGGGGCAATTACTTTTTCACATAGGGTCACGTTGGTTTGGAGAGCTTTTTTCCCTTAATAAATAAAATCATCATTTAAAAACTGCATTTTGTATTTACTCAGGTTATCTTTGTCTAATGTTAAAATTTGTGTGATGATCTGAAACACTTAAGTGTGACAAATATGCAAAAAGGTAAGGAATCAGGAAGGGGGGAAATACTTTTTCATGGCACTGCATCTGTCTGTCTGTCTGTCTGTCTGTCTATCTATCTATCTATCTATCTATCTATCTATCTATCTATCTATCTAATCAATCTGTCACATGTATATATTAAATGCTCATAACAGCTGTATTGGAGCACGAGGCCCTGTGTAACTGTTTATGTTTGATTAATATTAATGAATCGGCCTATGACACCAGCAGTGTTTCTGTTCCCTCGTATGAATGTATTTAATTTAAAAAGTCCCCGAGTCAGCACCCAGGCTGAAATAATGATCCTCTATGAGCTGAAGTTTGTTGGGGACAGAGGAAGCCAGAGCAAGATTTATGAGTCAGAAAATATTTTCATTTAAGGAGATGGAGAGTGAGTGATTCATTCTTCCTCAAGTTACATAATCCATCACAGAAACAAGCTGTCGGACATTTTTACTACAGTAATCATCAGAGAGGAAATCTGTTAACGATGATTGTTAACATGAGTTACTCTGAGCTGCAACAAAAACATAAATATGTGAAGAAAAGTACCTCAGTAGTTTGATGCTTCTATGAGCTAAACATCACAGAGAGTGAGAAAAACAGGACCATTAGACTGCATGACCTTGACCTTTGTACTGTGACCTTCAAAATCATCTTCCTTTGTCCTTGTATGTAAAATTATTGATCTGATATATTTGTGCAAAGTTAAATGAACATGTTTGAGGCGTTTATTTGCTGCAGGAGCTTTAAAATAATATATATAATATATTATATCATATAATACATATAATTTCTTGACTTACTCTGTCAATCATTTTGTCTCTCCTGGACTCCAGGAGTTAAAACTCTCCTCAAAGTTTCCCTCCAACAGAGACACAATAACAATTCATAAGTTGTGTGGGTGGCACGGTGGCACAGCAGGCAGTTCAAGTGCTTCACAGCAAGAAGGCCACTGGTTCGACCCCCCCAGTCAGGGCCTTTCTGTGTGGAGTTTGCATGTTCTCCCCTGCATGCGTGGGTTCTCTCTGGGCACTACGGCTTCCTCCCACAGACCAAAAACATGCCCATTAGGTTGACTGGTGACCCCAAATTGCTCTTAAGTATGAATGTGAGCATGAATGGTTGTCTGTCTCTCTATGTGGCCCTGTGATTGGCTGACGACCGGTTCAGGGTGTATCCCGCCTCTTGCCCAATGTCTGCTGGGATAGGCTCCAGCCACCCCGCGACCACAGAAGGCATAAGCGGAATAGATCATGGATGGATGGAGGGAAGTTGCGTTGTTTTTAGATGGAAATGCTGAACATTTTCACTGTTTTCAGAATGTAAACAGTTTGTGCAGAGGCACATTTTTAGGCTCATATTTGTTTTTATGAGAATAAATACTGACCTGAGCTCCATGTTTAGGTTTTGTTAAACTTGAGCAGCTTTTACTGTCAGTGTAGATGCCTGCCTACGTCTGAAGCACATGTTGTTCCTCTGATAACAAAATAACAGCATGAACTTTAATATTAATAAGGGAAATTCATTTTAGTTAAGGGACATTTAAAGTCAAATTAAAGCAAAATTTATTTTAATATAATTTCTGTCATTGTGACGCCACCTTCACAAAATTGCTTACATAGGCAACGAGTGCACATGGGGTTCAAGGAATTTGAACTTTGACCTCAGAACTCTAATAACTTCATGCTTAAGTCACAGCAGACATCTGTACTAAGTCTGAGGGAAATCCCTATCAGCATTCCTGAGATATTGGTTCACAAGTATTGCCATGACCTTGACCTTTGACCCCCAAAATACACTCTGTTCATCCCTGAATACATTTAGACATGTGCTCAAAGTTTAAAGAAGGTCCCATGAAGGCTTTCTGGGATATCAGGCTCATAAAGCTGTGATGATTATTATTTGATTTTTTTAAATGGCTGCTTAAGCTCCCCTCCTCCTTCATGGGCATTTTTATAGAGCTCGTGTCTCAAATACTTGAGGAGAAGAACTGCAACTGCTTCAACATTTAAAGGGACACGTCAACATTTTTTTTTTGTTTTCGTGTCTTGCCTCAGTCCCGAGTCAAGTAGATAGACACCAGTCTTTGGACTATGCAGGCAGTAACAAGGAAGAGGCAGGAAGAGCTTGCCCACTGCTTATTAGCTTAGCTCAAACACTGGGAATCAATGGGAAGTATTAGCCTGCCTCTGCTTACAGTCATCAGATAAACTCTTCAGCAACTCTAAACGGTCATGTGTGCTTGTTGCGACTCATTTTTTTTGCCACATTATGTTCCAATATCTATTGTTTGACTAAGATTAGCACTTTCTGTTATTTTTGAAAGAAACACATGAAACTAAACCGCAGGGCGCATGCACAAACCACCACAGATGTGCTTGTTGACCTACTTACAAGCACATACATGGACTCGGGAGTGAGGCAAGACACAAAGAGAAGAAATCTCCCTTTGAAAAAACTTTGAGAGAGACATGGTTTGCCAGTGTAAATGATGACTGTAAAATTTAATATTTGCAATATTAACTGTTCTTATTTGTTCTGTTTTCATTTGTACTGCTGCAGGGCATCCCTGGAAAAGAAAGTTCGGTCTCAAAGGGTCCTACCTGCTTAAATAAAGGTTAAGTAAAACAATAAATAGGGGCTGCTGGTTTGGTGGAGTGATAAGCAACCAGGCACGACCCATATACCGTAATTTCTCTTTTATAACACGCATTTGCTCTTAAATAAGATCTAATTTTCGGGTGCGTGTTATACACAAGCACAAGCAAAATATGTAAAATATTTTGACTCCCAACATCGCGATACAAGAAACCTAAATATTTTCTTTCTCTGTGAAACATACCGCCAAACTTGCATCATTTTTATAAAACTGACTGTTAAACTGTTCCAATCCAATATTTTGAGTCTTAATGAGTTTACCTTGGGTAATGATGGTGTAATTCTCAAGCGTTACGGTACCACTCACATGCAAACACAGGGCGCTGCCATCTTGTGAGCAAGGGGACCAAAATAGCTTCACTGTGATTGGTCTAAGACATCGGCATGTTGATAGCTGCTCTCTGATTGGCCAGTACACTATGACTGAGCATGCATGAAGCAAAAGGTGCTTCCACATCCGTTTGAGAGAGAAAATAGTGTACGGTGTTTGTTGTGAAAATACTGAAATTTCATTAATTAAAACTTGGAATCAAGGCAATTTTTGAGTCGTCTGAGAGAGTAAGGTTTGGGCAAAATGTGGGTGCGTGTTATATTTGAATACAGCATTTTTCCTGGAAAAAAGCATGAAAAAATGGGGTGCTTGTTATAAACGAGGGCGTGTTATAATAGAGAAATTACGGTACATACTTCTGCTGGCTCAGGTTTGAATCCAGCCTGTGGCCAGTTTGCAGAGTGTCCTCCCCCTTCTCTCTCTTGCCCCCTTTCAAAAGCATATACACTGTCACTCTCTGTCCTATCAATAAAGGCACAAAATTGGCCAAAAAAATAATCTTAAAAAAAATCAATCAATAAAAAAATCTATCAATAAAACATGACCTGAATGTTTGTATATAAGGGCAGATGACAACCCCAAACAACATGACCTCAGGCCTTGGCCATCACCACTACAGAGGCGTGATGGGAAAAAGAGTCAAAGTTTGAGAGGAAGTTCTTTAGAGGGATGTCCCGTTTTGGACATTCAGACACGGTTCAGGGTCTGAAAAAGTCATCAGAGCTGCAGCACGTTTTATCTTGGACTCCCAGAGGAGAAATAACAGCAGCTGTCTGAAGTTTCATGCTGCTTCCTCTCACTGACCCCACACCCCCTCCATGTTTAAACACACCTCCATGATACCACGAGTCTGAGGGTCAGGGAGATGTTTGGGTCTAACTTTAGGAGTATGCAGAGGGATGGTGTTTGGGCATTAGTAGTGACTCCAAACAAGCTTTGTCCCATCTCTGGTTAGAAGGTCTCTGTGGAGCACTTACTGACGTGTCCATGCTCTAAGATCCTCCAAAGCCTCCTTTTCCTCCATCCTCACCACCTTCACATGCATTTAAGGGATTAGGAGATACTTCATCATGGCAGATGGAGAGCTATCACCGGGTCAGTCCAGGAGAGAGGACGTGAGGATGAACACATGCAGGTGAAGGAGCATATCATTAGAGTATTTTAAAGAGCTCATGTTTCTCCTTAACTCAGGCTTGTAACTTTGTTTTTGATGCCTTCAAGTTCGACATACTGAGTACCCCTGATCCACTTTATTCTCTCTCTGACTCTATTGGAGCGCCTGGCTCTTGAAGGCCCCCCTCCCCACATGCTTGATCACCTGGTCTACTCTGTGGCGATTGGTCAGTCATGTTGTCAATGACTCTGCACCATACCATGCATTCACTCTACAGTCTTAAGCTGTGTTCGAAACCGTTCCCTATCATGGTTGTAGTGCACTATATAGTGTGTTCGCCATTTTTTAGTGTTGTTCGAATTCTCAGCGGTTAATTTCATTCACTGTATAGTGCACTATAAAATACAGACAATGCACAGCAAATGTGAGTGTACATACGATGTGCCCTATATTGTACTCCCGTATACCACAATGTAATGCAGTCGTGTTTTTCCAGAGAAGAAGAAGAAGAAGAAGAAGAGAAGGAAGGCTGCTGCTTTTGTTTACAAATGTAAGAAACATTAAAGTATCTTTAACACGTTTGTAGCGTAGCTTTTTTACGTCTTTTAACAGTTGTAAACAGCTGCATAATTTGCTACTTATTCTCCTGAGTGCCCGTTTTTTTTACCTGATGCTTGGTGCATCCATCTACTGACGCAATAATGTTTAGAATATTTCAGTGTAGTGTCCGAAATCTCGTTTGATCATTCTCTATGTAGTTCACTACTTCATTAACACTTTATAGGGAATATTGAGTAAGTGAATGAGTGAATGGTTTCGAACACAGCTTTAGTCTTTATTACTCTGAGCCAATGGACTTGAACTGATGATGAAACAATGCTATGATGTCACACTGGTAGATCTATTTGGAGCATATCTGTAAAATAGAAGTGCCTCAAGTATGGACTTTTTAAAAGGGCTCCTGCAGAGTCAGAGAAGCAAATCTTACTTGAAGTTGTCGTCTTCCACAAACTTCTGCAGCTCCTCGATGTATCTGACCGACTGAAGATATTTCTGAACGTGAGGGAGGGTCACCAGGTGATCTGAGGGAACACAGGAGAGGCTCACTTCACAATGAAATGATAATTCATACAGGGCATACGCATAATTCGGAAAAGTTCATTTTTTTAGCAGAAAGACATTTATCATGTGATGAAAGCAATGACTGTTTGAATTACATCAGGTTCAGGTAAGACCTGGTCACGTGTTAACTGAAGAAAAAGATACAAACAATCTGAGAGATTCATTTAAACTGGATGGCACTAATGATTGGGAACTGCTCTTTGCTAAACGCTTTTAATTGATGTTTATAATGTTTATAATGTTATCAATCAATTTCTCTACCCTTATTCCACTGATTTTTTTCATTAATCATTTAATTTTACTTTAATTATTTATCTATCTATTTATAACCTAAAATATCGAGTATTATTGTTACTGTAGAATTTAAAATTAAATTTAATTTTAATTAATCAATTAATTTATCTCTGTATTTTACCATCATGGTTACCCAACTGCACTTTAGATAATCAAATTTTAATGCAAGTTGTAAGTGAGCATGTATGTATGTACACCTAAATGTGTTACAGTTCACAAATATTCGGTGAATTCTACATAGTAAAATGAAAATTCATGTATTTATGAAAAATGAGCATATGTCAAGAAGGGAAGTTTTCACAACATAACATTTTGAGGTTTCATGTTTGTCCTTGACATACAATAAAAGAACAGTACTGTTAATAAATTCCAGTAGCTTAGTGTTCATATATTTTTTGGTGTCATTTGTCGTCTCACCGTAGTTGCTGGACATCTGGAGGTCAGAGATGACCCTGAGCAGGTTGTTCATCTGATTGGTCCTCTGCTCCGTCTCTATGATGCTGTCTGATGCTGGATAGGCCGAGTCGATGTAGATCATGTCCAAAAGGTAGATCCCTGAAACACACCAGAGGAGACGAGTCGATTAATTACTTCATTTATGTTGGAAAAAGAGGCATCTTAGAGCCAAAGTTAATGCAAGACCCTTACATTTCACTTTTGATGGTAAAAGGAAGACAGGAACATGATAAAGTGGCTCAGCCTGCCTGTCCTCCCCTCTCACTCTGCACAGAGCATTTACCGTAAAGGTTCAAATACATGAGCACTTCAAATTTAGGAGCAACTGATTTGAACACAGAAAACAGAGGAGCAGCTGGCTTGACCACAGTCCCTCTCGTCTGTCTCTCCCACACACTCTCCCTGCTCCAGACCTCTCTCCAGGCCTTGAGCTCTTCTGTTGTTGCTCTTGATTCTGCTGTGATTTTGCTCTTGCAGTGTTTTCTTGGTTTGGATCATTTGGGTTTTGTTTTGTTTCTAACTTGCAGCACGTTTCTGCTCTTGCAGGTGAGCTGTTGTAGGCCGTTTTCCCTCGTCGGCCACCATAGGAATGCACCATTTCGTTCATCAGGGAAAACAAACAATCTCAGCATAAACATATGGTGCAGCACAGGAGAGCGCCCTCCTCTGGACAAGACCCGGCTTCATCTTAAAGACACAGGACATCCTTTTGGTGACAACAAAGTCTGAGTTTTATTCGGAGAAGATTGTCAACTTGAGGGATGAGTCAAGGCAGACATTTTTGTCAAGATGGAGAAACAACCTGAACAGATGTGGGCGACTAAGAAACTTTTATCTCCTACATATGATGCAGTTTTTGATTTCTGTCATAAACAGAACAACACCTCCACCAGAGAACTACGGACCAACGACATCTGACCCAAATGACACAGGAAGGGCCCATCGATCACACCACCAGGGGAGGTCAGGAAGGAATCAGAATTCCTTCAACCCTAAGGGGAAATTTGGTTGTTTCAGTTGCTCTTATACACAATATAACAGTAGAAACATCAATAAAGACATTAAAATAAATAAGAGCATAAAAAGAATTAAATAAGCAGGTCATAACATGCAGAATCTTTAAGCTATATTAACTTCTTTATGAAGGAAAAAAATAAAAAAACAACTAGAAGAGAGACTATGAACAAGGCCAAGGAATTTACACCATTAATATTCCAATATTTATAATTTAAAAACAATATGACACACTGTTTGACAGTAGACTACATTTGACCTAAAGGCAAAGTTTGGTTGTAAGGGATATTACATTTGCGAATGAACTTGTTAACAAATATCAGAGGTAAAAACTGATCATTTTCATATTAACGGATGTCTTAGGCTTTATATTTGCAGCTCTTCTCCAGTCAACCCTTGGAGCTGAAGAAACCTTTTGGAGAAGAGGAGAAATGTCTTCAAGACTCTGAACCAGTCCAGTCACCACTTAAAAATTTAAGGTGGAAGACTATAAATTGTATAGTTATAAACTATAAACTGTTTCCAAACTATATATGGGGCCACAATGACGCATCATCTTTTACAAGCAGAAAGTTTCAGTATTGAAAATGAGCCTTTCCAAATGCAGCTATAAGTTAGTGTTATCAGTCGATTTTTAATTTGTCCCATTTAACCCTCTCTGCCACCAAGTTACCATGACCCTTAGAGCACTCCAACCGCACCAAGAGGCTACGACCTTGCTCCATGATAATCACTTAACCCTGACATTTCCTCAGATTCTAAAAACAGGTAAACAAATCATCAGACAGCTCTCTGAAATAAACGTTATTTTTACTCCAATAGTGTTCTCACGCGGGTCTGAAAATCATCATGTTTGAGTCAGTCTTTACGGACACAAACAGAAATGACAGGGAACAGAGCTGGACCAGCTAACGACCACCAGAATGTAATCAATAAATAAAACTTGATTAATTATCAGGATGTTGTCTCAAATGTTTAAACCATGTCTGAAACACTCAAAGTTTTATTTTTCTTATTAAAAACCAAACAATTCATCAAGAACTAGAACAAAAGAAGTATTCATCTTTGGTAACTATCATTCACTACATTGGAGGACATTGGTACAGCATCATGGGACTACTCATTTAATTATGTCAATAAAGGCACACGGATAGTTTACACAAAGCAAGAACCGCTCCAAGAACACAAAACTCCACCAGAGCTTTTCTGACATTCTTAGCCAAAATGTTATCAACCTTTTGCCTAATGTAAACAAATCATTTAAAAACATCCTGGATCTGATTTGGATCTAGATCACCGACAAAATCTGATCAATTCTTCATTGAGCCGTGACTAAAACATCAACAAAATTTCATAAAAGTCTGTTCAAGACTTTCGAGTTATTTTGCTGACAAACAGACAAATGCTGTCAAAAATCATTGATGGTTGATATGGGTATAAAGTAGGATGAGATGGGACTGGATGGTTGATGATTAAAGAAGGAATTTTAACAAAGAGGATTGAATTGGAGGGTTTGGGATGGAACATGATGGCAATGGATGGAATGGAGCAGGACTGGAAGGACTAGGATTATAGGGGGTGTGGATGGAATGATAACAGATGGGAATGATGATGGGTAAGGCAGAAATGTGAAGAGACTGGATGAAAATGGAGGAACTGGGATGGGATTGGATGGAGTGACAATATTGCATTATATAAAACCCAAAACCAGTGAAGTTGGCACGTTGTGTAAATCGTAAATAAAAATAGAATACAATGATTTGCAAATCCCTTTCAACCTATATTCAATTGAATACACAGCAAAGACAAGATACTTAACGTTCGAACTGGTAAACTGTGTTATTTTTTGCAAATATTAGTTCATTTTGAATTTGATGCCTGCAACATGTTTCAAAAAAGCTGGCACAAGTGGCAAAAAAGACTGAGAAAGTTGAGGAATGCTCATCAAACACTTATTTGGAACATCCCACAGGTGAACAGGCTAATTGAGAACAGGTGGGTGCCATGATTGGGTATAAAAGCAGCTTCCCTGAAATGGTCAGTCATTCACAAACAAGGATGGGGCGAGGGTCACCACTTTGTGAACAAATGCGTGAGCAAATTGTCCAACAGTTTAAGAACAACATTTCTCAACGAGCTATTGCAAGGAATTTAGGGATTTCATCATCTACGGTCCGTAATATCATCAAAAGGTTCAGAGAATCTGGAGAAATTACTGCATGTAAGCGGCAAGGCCGAAAACCAACATTGAATGCCCGTGACCTTCGATCCCTCAGGCGGTACTGCATCAAAAACCGGCATCACTGTGTAAAGGATATCACCACTTGGGCTCAGGAACACTTCAGAAAACCACTGTCAGTAACTACAGTTCGTCGCTACATCTGTAAGTGCAAGTTAAAACTCTACTATGCAAAGCGAAAGCCATTTATCAACAACACCCAGAAACACCGGCGGCTTCGCTGGGCCCGAGCTCATCTAAGATGGACTGATGCAAAGTGGAAAAGTGTTCTGTGGTCTGACGAGTCCACATTTCAAATTGTTTTTGGAAAGTGTGGCCGTCGTGTCCTCCGGACCAAAGAGGAAAAGAACCAGCCGGACTGTTATAGGCGCAAAGTTCAAAAGCCAGCATCTGTGATGGTATGGGGGTGTATGAGTGCCCAAGGCATGGGTAACTTACACATCTGTGAAGGCACCATTAATGCTGAAAGGTACATACAGGTTTTGGAGCAACATATGTTGCCATCCAAGCAACGTCTTTTTCATGGACGCCCCTGCTTATTTCAGCAAGACAATGCCAAGCCACATTCTGCACGTGTTACAACAGCGTGGCTTCGTAGTAAAAGAGTGCGGGTACTAGACTGGCCTGCCTGTAGTCCAGACCTGTCCCCCATTGAAAATGTGTGGCGCATTATGAAGCGTAAAATACAACAACGGAGACCCCGGACTGTTGAACAACTTAAGCTGTACATCAAGCAAGAATGGGAAAGAATTCCACCCGAAAAGCTTCAAAAATTGGTCTCCTCAGTTCCCAAACGTTTACTGAGTGTTGTTAAAAGGAAAGGCGATGTAACACAGTGGTAAAAATGCCCCTGTGCCAACTTTTTTGCATTGTGTTGCTGCCATTAAATTCTAAGTTGATGATTATTTGCAAAAGAAAATAAAGTTTCTCAGTTCGAACATTAAGTATCTTGTCTTTGCAGTGTATTCAAATGAATATAAGTTGAAAAGGATTTGCAAATCATTGTATTCTGTTTTTATTTACGATTTACACAACGTGCCAACTTCACTGGTTTTGGGTTTTGTATAAGGGGGGTGAGATGGGATGGGAATGGACGGACAGGACAGGATGTGATAGGATGTGGTGGTAATAGATGTGCTGGGATAGAGGATGTAATGTGAAGGCTTTTGACTGGAGGGTCTTTTGACTGGAGGGTCTGGGATGGGAGAGGTTTGATAGAATAGCAAAAGATGGAATATGAAGAGACTGCATGGGATTAAAGAAGTTTTGGATGAAATGGAATGGGATTGCACTGGATGGAGTGGGATGGGGTAAAATGATGGAATATGAAAAGACTGGATAAGAGGGTCTGGGGCAGAATAATATGGGATAGGATGGATTTCCAGCAGAGTGTGAAGCAGCTGGGATGAGATTCAGCATCTCCAAATCTGAGTCCATGGTCCTCGGCCGAAAAGGTGGAATGCCCTCTCCAGGTCGGGGATGAGGTCCTGCCCCAAGGGGTTCAAGTACCTTGGGGTTTTGTTCACGAGTGAGGGAAGAATGGAGCGTGAGATCAACAGACGGATCGGTGCGGCAGTGATGTGGGCTCTGCACCGGTCTGTCACGGTGAAGAGGGATTCTGTCTTTGCTGCTGTTTTTAATGTTTTAATTTCTTTAACTGTCAAACTGATTAGGATCACCCCAAGGTCTGCACATTTTTAATATGTGGTTAAAGAGAGAAGTCTGGAGTTTCTTTTGTTTAGCTGAGCTCACACAAGAACACACTCTGAGTTTCTGAGAATGTCACACAGAGACATTAGCACACTCAGACTCCGTTAAACTTCTCAGTGGTTTTCTGGTGAATTTAACAACCCTCCATGATAATGGCTGCAGTTATGTAAGAGTTTTGTTTAAAGCTGCGTGTGGTGGAGAGCAGAGCTGAATGCTGAGAGAGCAAACAAACCACAAACACATGCAGAAAACAAACTCACAGCGGGGAAATCCACGCACTCTCTGATGCTGAGCAGTTGAAGTTTAAAGGAAGATTAGAGTTCAGACTTTACTTTGAATTTTAGCATGTTTTATATCTGTGGGAGCTGCTGATGCTGAGGATGGAACAATAACGATGTGGGCAAAAATATTTTCATACGGCGCGCCAATGGCCGAGCTGTCGTTTCTATGGACACCACATATGCCGAGGATCCTGCCTTCATCACTGGTGGTCAAGGGTTTTAATCGCCCTCCAGCCTCTTAATGATAATAATACACACCCTCCCATCCGGCCCCCAGTGTGTTAACAAGCTAAAAGATCTTTTTGTCATCAACCCCCTAAAAGCAACCCCAGATAATAATAGGATTAACAGCCATTACTGTGTTAGACAGTATTTAACTAGGAGAGCAGCCTTTAAGAGTCAAACTCAGACATACAAAACATGAGAGCCCTGCAGAGAAGCAGCCAACATATATTAATGCTGTGTGTGGCTGCCAGCAGGAGGGTGATAAGGACTGATCTCACTTTCAAAGGCTTAAAGCCTTTGCACACCAGACATAATTTTTTAATGCAAATAATTTGCACATAATGCCTTTTCTTGACTCTATGTGAGGTAGCAGCTTAATTTTTTTTAACCTCAGTTAAATTTTCTTAAATTTTTCTGAAGTTTCATTTGATGAGTTCTGCTTAGTCAAAAGTAGCACCAGGTCACATCCACAGTCTGTTTTGACTCTTGTAGCATTTTTTTAAAAGATCAAACACAATATATACAAAATATATATTCAGCATTTCCCTTCCAGCTGACATTGGGCAAGAGGCAGGGTACACCCTAAAGCCATTGCCAGGCGATTGCAGGGCGCATAGAGAGACAGACAACCAGTCACTCTCACACTTATACCTAAGGGCAATTTTAGAGTCACCAATCAACCTAATGAGCATGTTTTTGGTCTGAGGGAGGATGCCAGAGTGCCTAGATAGAACAATGCATGGAGAAAACATGCAAACTCCACACAGAAAGGCCCTGGCCAACCCGGGGATTGGACCAGCAAACCTTCTTGCTGTGAGGCACGTGCACTTCTGTTGCACCACCCTGCAAAAATCATATCACTCATAATGTGATTAGAAAGGTTTGTCATATATCACTTCTGAAAAGTTCACAACTTCATGCCATTTCTTTGAATCACTCTTGGTGTAAAAAGCTGTAAGAAACACACACAATTAAAAAACTAATGGTCAAGTACACTGACAGTGACAAGGGAGCGATTCTTTCAGATATTCAATGACTTCCTATTTTAATTTATTTTAATTACGATTTTTTTAAATGCTATGCTCCTATATTTTTGAACTTATTTTCTCATCCCAGTCCCACAAGTCTTGATTATTTCAAGTTAAGCACATTGATACTTGGTTCTTACACGTTAATTCTCAAATTATGTACATTTTTACATCTGGCCTCCACAACGTTAGTCAGGTAAAAAAATGTAGCAAAGTAGTAGATGATCGCTGCCCTGAAGGACGTCAAAGTAATGAAATAGACAGAAATAGCAGGAAAAACAAACAACAACTAACATTAGGTAGTTTTCATATCTCTAAAATATATACACAACAATCAGAGTGAAAGCAAAGCAATGAATCATGAAGAAGGGCTGTGACGTTTATGTGGAGGGATGACTGGACCATTATAATAAAGGATGAACATCAGGCTCAATAATCTTGACCTTTGAAGACCGTCAATCCATTATCCATCCCATAACCCCCTTTTGGGGCTGTGGCCTATCCCAGCTGACTATCCCAGCTGTACACCCCTGGACTGGTTGCCAGCCAATTATAGAGCTGACATTAACAGACAAACTATTCACACAAACACCTTAACACAATTTAGAGTCACCAATTAAACAAACAAGCATGTTTTTGGTCTGTGGGAGGAAACCAGAGTACTTGGATAAAGCCCAGCATGCATCTGAACATAAAAACTCCACTGACCAAGGAGTCGAACCAGCAACCTTCTGGCTGTGGGGGCAGCCCTTGACCTTTGAAACAGAAATCTTATCAGTCTATTTGGTCAGACTGGCTATTTGTGCAAAGCTTCGTGAAAATCCTTTGAAATGTTCAGGAGGTGTTGCTGTGGTCACAAGTAAGAGCTATAAAGGGTTCAATGACACTGACCTTTGGCCTCAAAGAACCAAACACATGCAAGGACAATGAAAACAAAAAGGATAATGGATGGACAACTGGAAAACATGATGCCTTTGACACTCGTGGTCACAGCTGAAGGGTGTTAAAAAAAGAAAATCTTTGTGACCTCTGGTGCCTCTGCAGATGACCTCTAGTGGACACTTCTGGAACTGCAGCTTGTTAAACTTCAGCATTAGTTTACTGTCTCAACAGTGAAGTTTTCTGCCTAATTTTGTACAAAACCTGTCTCTGATCACTCTGAGCATCTCTACTTCATGACTGAATTGACTGATTTCAACCCTCGTCCTCCTGATCCTTCTGATCATAAACTCAGAGAGTTCCCACATCTCCTCTCTCTGCAGGAGTCCACTGTAACTGTACTCCTGCAGTCTGATCCATGCAGACCAGATGTGGACACTCTGCAGGGACAAAAGACAAACAGACACTTACAGATCATGTCAGGACACCATCATGAAGCTCTTCATAAACATGTTTTAGGATGGTGCAGCACATGGGCACAAACATGTTGCTCCTCTGGGCCAATGGAAAGTCCTCCTAACATTTACCTGGTGTTTTACAGCGCACATCGGGCAGCTATAACCTGCAGGAGTTTTACTGTTTAACAGGACGGAGACGTTGGAGTGTGAGGGCAGCGCTCTGAGATCACAGCGTCTGCAGTAAAACAGCATGACATCACTTCTTCCTCTAACACCACAGAAATTTGGCTGCAGACGCTGAGAGGACACATGATATCAACGCTCAAGGTCTGAGACAGCACTCGAGAAATATGTACGACAAAAAGGGTTATTTGTTCAAACTCAAAACAAAATGCACATTCAAACAATCCTGCACCTTCTTACCACCTTCCAAACATGGAGGAAGTTCCCCCTCAGGGGTCCTTTAATCAAACTGTGAAGTAAAGACTTACAGATTTCTTTTTCTGTGTGGGAGGCACTAAAATGAAGGAAAATAGGCATCACAGCTTATGTCAAGACGCCGAATCTAAAGTGTGATTATAGTTTTTTAATTTCAATTTTATTTTACTTTAGGTGCATCCATACAAGGTGGCATGGTGGTGCACATGCCTCAGCAAGAAGGTTGCCGGTTTGATCCCTGGGTCAGCCAGGACCTTTCTGTATTGAGTTTGTATGTTCTCCCTGTGCATGGGTGAGCACTCCAGCTTCCTCCCACAGACCAAAAACATGCTCACTTGGTTGATTGGCAACCCAAAATTGCCCTTGAGTATGAGTGTGAGAGTGAATGGTTGTCTGTCTCTCCATGTGGCCCTGTGATTGTCTGGCGACTGTCCCGCCTCTCATCCAGTGTGAGCTGGGATAGGCTTCAGCCCCCCCGCAACCCTGAAAGGGACAAGTGGAAAAGATAATGGATGGATGCTGCAGTGTAGTACAGGACAACTGACAGGGAGACAAGACGATATGTGTAGATACTTAAAACAGCAAAACAGGACTAAACCGAGACACGCAGGGACTGTTGACATGTAGCAGAATCGTGTGTTGAAGTGTTGAGAGTCAATGTGTGTGTGTGTGTGTGTGTGTGTGTGTGTGTGTGTGACTTTTAAAATTGTGGAGCGATCCAATCAGAGTTACTCTCTTTATTAATTGGTATGTTCATGTAGAGCAGGTTCACTGTTTGTTGTCAGTTCTGGTATTGTAACTGAGATGCTCTGACAGGTAGTCTAAATAAAGATGACTGCATTTCACACAGAAGTTAAATTTGTTTCTGTTAATACATTCAAACTCTACTAGCATTCAATAAACGGTTATTAGATGTTTCATTTTATCCAAGTGAAAGTCAAGGAAACATAAAAAATGCCTTAGCCTTTACACTTCATATTTTAGTCGACCACAGTTTACAGTAGATTTCGTAGACTAAAATGTTGTGAAATTTCATTAACTAACACTAGACCAAAATTGAAACAATTTAGATGCCTAAATTATGACTAAATTATGACTAAAACCATAAGATATTCAGGCAAAAGACTATAACTAAAACTAAATTAAAAAGTTCTGTCAAAATTAACACTGTTGTGCTCGGCCCACAGTAGGTCTTGGAATTACTGATATCTTCCAAAAAGGGAACCAGTGAAGTACATGAACCTGTTCATCCAAATATGGACCATTTCTATACATCCATCACATTTGTCACGCTCTGTTGATGAATCAAATCATGAGCTCCATAAAGTGACCCAAGAGGGACAAAGCCTCTGATCAGTGAAGTCAGAGAAGGTCTCCAGGTTTGCAGACCCTCCTGAACATAAACCCCTCCGTCCTCTAACACCCAGCCTCTTCTCTAGAGTCTCCACACACAGCCTCTCCTGGTTTTTCCTGAACAGTTTTCTCTTTTCTGCTCCTCAGACTTTATTTCTTTGTTCTGGAAACATTCAGAGTGTTTTTTTAAAGACAGAAAGTGGAAAACGGAGCAGACGCAGCGTTTTATAGTCGTTTGGAAAAAAGTCCAGAGGGCACAGGTGGACGTGCTGAAGAATGTGCATTCATAAAACTTACAGGACGCCAGTAAAACACCCACAATGCACCTGTGCAAAGACCGGGAAATGTTGGCACACTGGAAAAAACAGATGGATCTGTTAACATCCTGACTGTAGAGGGAGAGTTACTAACAGAGAGCAGAGGAGGAGGATCCAGAGCTACAGAATATCAGAGACAATGATGAATCTGAGGACAAGTGCTCCTGTACCTGAGAACTTAAGGGTTCAAATCCAACCGCACCTCTAAATCCCTCTTATTCTGCTCTTCTTCTCAGCAGACTCACAGGTCACACTCGCCTGTTTGCTCCCTCTTTAGTCTTCAGGCAGGCCAGCAGAAACTTGGGCGATTTGACTTTTCAAAACTGCACGTGATGGCAGAACACAGTCTGTGCATAAATAATTCTGTCATTCAGGGACCAGCGATGAATTAAAAAAGTAGGAATTAGGGAAGACCTCCATCTCCAGGTCTTTAGGTGGGCCAAGACCTTAAAGGCCACCCATGATGCCTCAGCTGCCACGAAGGTTACAGTATCTGCAGCTTCAAAAACCAACTGTGCCGAATTTTCTAGTAAATGTGAATTTTTTTCTAGAAAATTAAGAAGAAATGCAACATGAAAATAAAAAAATGATCTCTTTATAGTCTCTAGTGTTAGTTAGTTATTAACATTACGGTGTCAGTCAGCTCATTAGAAAATTAGATGAGTTAAAAGGGTGGGGTGTTTTTTGATGTAACTGGTGGGAAATTTAACTGGAGGGTTTGAGATGGAGCAGGACTGGGATTGTGTGGGTTTGGATGGTATGTTGAAGAGAGTGGGTGAAGCTGGGATGGAGAGGACTGACAGAATCACACTGGATGGGATTCATCTGTCTGGAGGTGTTTCACTGATGACCTCCTGCTCTGTGATTGGTTAATCTGTATATATATATAATTAAAGTATCCTCAGATGAGGAAACACTCACTGAGCCCAGAGCCAAAGACAGACGATGTCTTTATAAAGTCTTGATTTATGAGCTCCTTTATCTTTAGTCAGGTCAGAGACCTTTCTGGTTCACAGCCTCAGACTGTGTGAATGACCCCGAGAATCCTGTTACCATGGAAACGTTTGTCCAAACAAACTTCACATCTTACTGTTGGTCATGATAAATTATCACTTAGAAAAACATGTCAAGTTCCACTGCTGTCTTTAAAACCAATCTTTTTTTTTAACTGAACCATTATTTAGCTGGGTTAATCCCACTGAGATCAGAGACCCGACCAAGAACTGCAGCAGCAACCAGTTACAACAACCAGCACTGACAATTATACAGAGCATATCAAGTATTTGGATCAATCAGTCATCAGTTAAAACAGCTTCACACTGAAAACCTGGATTCAAGGTTTTCCAAAGACTAAAAGACATTCAGGGAAACTAAACTCGGCAGTTTCAAATCAGTCTGAAGTTTGTTCTGAGTACGGGAGCAGAAAACCTGACAGCTTTGTTTCCAGACTCAGACTTTGGAACAGCCGCTTGGATAGAGTCAGAAGAATGAAGGCGTGTGTTTCATCCTTCAAGATTACAAGAGAGGAAAGGTTGTCTGGTATCTCTCTCAGAACGGCTTTAGAAATGAAGATATACAGACGCTACAGCCGTCTTGTGCTTCACCCTCAGGCCCTCCTTTAAAAGTCACTCTTTCCCTCTAAAAGCCCTTTTAGGACACTATATATAATAAACATACGTTAAAAACGTTTTTAATTGTATTAAATGCAGTTCCCATTATGTAAAGCAAACATAAATTTAGTTTCATTATATTAACCCTCTACATACCAGTTTATTTAATGCCACTATTTTTTCTTACATAAAATTAATTATTTTCTATTTGATCAAAGCAAAAATGGCTGTTATGTGCAGGGATTATCAGTCTGGGATATGTCAATGATCAGCAGCAACTGGAAATTTCAGCTAGTTGAAATACTTCATTCCACTGGCCTACAGTCACTGTTCAATCAAGGTCATCATTTCCCACAATGCCTCTCTGCAAACATGAAAAAAAAGGCGTAATCTAGCAGTGATTTTTGTGTGTGTGCAGTTTTTTGACAGGACTGCAGAGGAATTGACAGGGTTTTATATTTCTGTATTGCAATGGCAGTAGAATGAAAAAAGTGGTTTTAATGAGAGTCAGTTGGGCCAAAAAGGGCCCAAGGGGTCAGACTGTCAGTTTTTTGTCTACACAGTGGAAAACTTTTGTTTTCCATGTGGATGCTGCATTAATAAAGTTCACTAAAAACTGAACCTCTGTCAGAAATCCTCATGTGAGCATAAAAACTGACAAAATGAGAGCAATAATAAGTCCTAAAGGGTCATGGGAGGGCACGGGGGTTAGAGAAGTCCAGTTCACCTTGGAATATGAAGAACAATGATAAGTGAGAGATCAACAGTTTGTGATGAATCTTTTATTTTGGCAAAGTGACACCCTAACACATGATGATTTTTTATTCACATCATTTTGTCTTGTCAAGAGTAAAATAAAACTAAAATAAAACCTCTATTTAGCAAAATATAGATCGTTATTGATAATCTTAATTCCTCTGCACATGTTATCTCTTTTATTCTGTAAAGTTTTTTTTTTACTTATGGTTCATTCTTGTCTTTTTTCTTATTGCCATGGTAGGTTTTTATTTATTCTTGTTATTTGTCTGGATATTTAGGGGAAAAAAAACTACAGCCAAACTACATCTCACCATCAAAATTGCACAAAAGCCTCTTATTTTTATAAATGCTTTTCTGTAATTACAGGAATTATTTTCTATATTTTGGATTAAACTGAATAAAGTTTTGTAGTTTAAAAAATCCTAAAGCACTGAAAGAAACTGTCACACAGCAATCAACTGTGTTTCAATTTCAGTTGTGATTTTGGCCTTCCCAGGATCATGAAAATAATCAAGAATAAATGACTGCTGCTTTGGTCCTGCTTCAATTTCACTTTCATTTTCTTTTAGATATTTACTTATTTGTTTTTGTTAAATGTGATGCAGAGGATATAAAATAAATGATTTATTGTGTCAATAATCACGATCCAAACACTAAGCCAAGTAATCATTATAGTAATATTCACCATACTCAAGCAGCTCTTCTGCTCATCATTTTAATAAAATTAAGAACATGATATTAAAATCGATTTAGGCCCAGACAACTGAAACATTTTAATGACTTTTCCACAGAAATTGGAGTCCAAAATACTCTGATTTTCCCTGATCTTCTGACAGTTAAAAGGCAAAAAGGATGAATAAAAATATCATGAGTACTTATAAAAAGTCTGTAAGAAGACAAAGTAAAATTGTTTTGAATACTTCAATCAATCTTATTTTCAAGGGACCAAATCATCAAAAATGTGTCTCAGGATACTTTAGAAATAGTAGGTTAATGTCATACTCTTCATTTTCTAAACAACTTTTAAACTGACTTTTTAAAAACATCATTTATTAATTTAAAAAGTCTGAATGAGTGAGTGAAGGTATTTAAGTATGATTATGACCTGGTCCTGAGTTGCTGTCTCTGATCATTTAGCACATTTGTCTTCATAAAGGCTCCAGAGGAGAATCAACAACAACTCCCTCAACATCTCCGCCCAGTGTCCTCCTGATCCTCCACCATCTCTCTGACACCATGACATCCACACTGAGGTTAAACTCTGGAGTGTATCCGCCGTTTTACACACACCAACAAACACTCCCATAAATCCTGCAGCAGCAGAGACGTCTTTAGTATCAGAGAGAAGGTCAGAAGGCACAGAGGTCAGAGAGCAGAGAGCAGAGGTCACAGAGGCTCGACCTGCCGCAGCCACAGTGAGACAAAGAGAGACGGGAGCCTGATAGAGTCTTCAGGGGAAGACTAACTGGTGGGGGGATCTCAGAGATGAGACAAATGGATGAAGTCTTCACTAAACTTTGAGGGAAGGGAACACTCAGGAATCAATCAACTAATCTGCAGTGAGGACACAATCGACCCAGGACCCAACACACAGACGAGTTAGCTCATTACACCGCTGTAGTAGGTTGAAGTAGCGGTATCAAGCACAGTTCAGCTCTACTAGTGTTCAAATTTGTTCTCAATTTTGGCCACCTAGCAAGCAAGTAGACTTTACTAGTGAAGCAAAAAGTGTTACTAGTACTACTAGTAGATCAAAAAATGTTCACTAGTACTACTAGTGGACTTAAAAATGTTCACTTAGCATTATAAGCTAATAAGGGAGCAGGAAAAAGCAAATTCAGGCTTCCCATTGGCTTTCAAAAATCTTACATCCAATCAATAACACATCCAGTCAGGGTGTTGGATTTGGTAATAATCCCTACTACTTAATTTACATTAGGTCTACTAGTAGTACCAGTGAATCTTTTGGCTTTACTAGTACCACAAGTAGACTAAAAACAGTCTGCTACTACTATTGTGAGAGATTTTGAGTTCAGTAGTAAAACTAGTAATAACAAAAACCTTTACTAGTAAAACAATATTTTTGTTTACCAGTGCTACGAGTAAACCTGAAGTATCTCACTAGTAGTGCCAGTAGACTGTTTTGAGTCTACTAGTAGTACTAGTAAAGCTAATAGGTTCTCTAGTAGTACTAGTAGATCTAATGCAAATGAAGTAGGAGGAATTATAACCAAATCCAGCCCCCGATTGGTTGTAATATTTTCAAAGACAATGGGAAGCCTGAATTTGCTTTTCCCCCGCCCCCTTGATAGCATATAAGGCTGACTAGTAGTACTAGTGACACTTTTGCTTCACTAGTAAAGTCTACTTGTGCTCTAGTTGACCAAAATTGAGTACATTTACTCCAAATTTGAGTACTAGTAGAGCTGAAATACAGTTGATACCTCGAAATCAATTTATGCTCAAACAGTTTCCCATAGTACACATCCAAAGTCAACATGACACCAAAGTGTGAAGCAAACAAACTCCAAATCATCCTCAGACAGCAGAGTCACATGCTTCTCCGTGTTTTCTGTTTTTCTGTCAGATCTCATGACGTTGTGATCTAGCCAATCTGCTCTCAGCATCAAAAACAGACTTTGTGGGCGAGGAAGCAAAACCACATCAGGGAGAGGACCCTGCTTAGGCTGAGGACACACTGACATGTGACAGCAGGTGGGACCAAACATCAGCCGTTATCCAAGAGACAGACTCCACCGCTGAGGTGACGCTCATATCCAGCAGTCAGCACATGACCGTGGATTATTTGGTGACTGCTGAGCTCATTACATCTAAAACACGTGGAGCGCTCTGATCTGGTCTTTGATACTGAACGAACGTGAGCTGGAGATGAGTGAACAGGGACCTCTAACAGTGTTCTTAACAAACCCACATGTGTGCATGAACATCGGAGCCAGCATGGAGGGCTGTTAAAGTGAGGAGGCTGGGATGGAGACCAGTCTGGAAATGTTGAGTCAATCTTCAGGAGGAGGCTGGATGGGTTTCAGAGCTCAGAGCCTGAACAGAGCAGGTTATGATGACGGAGAGCAGAGCATTCACTACAGGACCTCGATCATAACTGTGGAGCTCATTACACCTCCAAAAATCTGAGCTTAAAAAGGAGAAGATCAGGTTTAACAAAAGACACTGCTGGTACTTTTCTATCAGGTGGTGGAGATTCAGCAACACCATCACCTCCATGTTCTCCACTGATGTGTTGGACGCCACTGCAGTTTGATACCGGATGATGACCCCGCCTACGAAGAGGAGGAACTATCACAGAAAAACTGTCATGGAGAGCTAGGGTTACACGTTAACTACCACGTCATGATGTCCAACGTTTACATGTTTTTGCAATTTCTCTGCCCAAGCAGTTTTATTTTAAAAATCTGTTCCAACCACAACTCTGCCTGGTGTTACGGTTTAATCTGTAGCTATGTTACACAGTGTCCTCACTGAACACTAGGGATGGGGATCAAAAACCAACTCCATTTGAGAATCAACACCAGCTCTCTCAAGGAGTCGATATCATTAGTCTTTTTGCCTAATGATTCCCATATCAGTTCCCCCTCACTTTGTATATTAAAGATGTCACTTTCTCATAAGCAGAAATGACAAAAAATTGTCAAAATTGTGGCTTAATTTTTGACAAAAACACTTACATGCTTTGGAAATCAAGGTTGTCACGCTCTCAACAGGGGCTGTCAGAAGAAACAACAACAAATTGCCAAATTGTAGCTTAATTTTGACAAAAACACTTACTGCATGATGTTTAGTGTGGAAACAGTGGCAACTTGCAGAAGCATTTATCTGCGCAGCACAGCATTGAATCTCAAGAGTGACGTGTCTGGCATTGTTGCCACAGAAAACTTGTGTAGGTCCACTTTTCCTGTCCAAAAATCCACAGAAATCACGAAAGAATCTGGTCAATAAGCAGAGCCGACAATGTCATGGGTATCAATAAAATCTTATCATTTCCCAGCCCTTCTTAGAGCAATGCCAACAAGCATCAGCAACAAAATCACGTTGATTACACTGAATGTGAGTGTTCCAACTGCCCAATAGCGACGCAGCGCGACGCAGCGCGACGCAGCGCGACGCAGCGCAACGCAGCGCGACGCAGCACGATGCACCCAGTGACATTGTGGACTCTGCTTATTGACCAGATTCTTTTGTGATTTCTGTGGAGTTTTGGATGGGAAATGTGGACCTACACAAGTTTTCTGTGGCAACAATGCCAGACGCGTCACTCTTGAGATTCAACGCTGTGCTGCGCAGATAAATGCTTCTGCAAGTTGCCACTGTTTCCACCCACTAAACATAATGCAGCAAGTGTTTTTGTTGCAAATTAAGACAGTTTTGATAAGCTGTTGTCATTTCTGCTGATGAGAAAGTGACGTCAGCATGCAGAACAAAGTAGAAGGAACTGATCGGAGAATCGCTAAGCAAAAAACCAATGATAGTGATTCTTCGAGGGAGCTGTTGTCGATTTTCAACTAGGATTGGTTTTCGATTCCTATCACAAATGTTCAGTCAGGACACTATGTAACATAGCTACAAATTAAACATTTCTGACTCAACAACCTGTTTCTCCATTGCCCACGCCAACACGTATTTGCACGAGCTGCTGGACGGATTTTCTTGTTTGTTTCCGACTTCTCTCTCAGCAGAGCTCATTAATGTGCTTAAAATGGAGACAGAGAAGCATTGATCTGTTTCTGTGAGTGACATGATTTACTTTCACTTTAAACATCCAGGGAGACACTTTGTTTGGCTCACAGAGAGCTGTACGCATGAGTCTTTGAGTCCACCTCTCATCAGTCCACGTCACATGCCCACTTCTCCTCCTGAAGACTTCAAGCTCCTGATATTCTGCTTATAAGGAAAAACACGGGGCACAGAAGTTCATTTTCAACTGATGCAGTGTGGACAGGACTTTGATTCGATTTCAATTCAAGACTGATAACCTTCAGTAAATCCTGCTGTTGAAAAGTTTTGTGGGTGCTCTTGACAGTTTCAACATCTGTTATTACCACAGCCATGGGTCACCAGTTGAGCAGAGACCAGCCCTGGCTGCACAGCCCTCTTATTGCACAGGCTGTATGGACTCCATGAAGAGTAGCTGCTGCCTTTGTGATGGCTAATGAGATCCAAAAAAACGAGAAATGAGACTGAGAGTAACATCCAGCTGCAGCCCAGAAGACTTGCTCCTAACTGCACAGCCCTCTAACTGCACTGGCTCCTGGCTGCACGCTGGAAGTGATGTTGAGGGTTCAGAAATCAGCATGTGGATGTTAAAAACAAAACATGGTTGAAACATGGAGGTGAGGACCTTTTATTTTGTTTAGCTTTCTGGGCTAATTTGCAGTGTTTAGCAGGCCACTGTGGGAGCAGCATGATCCATGATTCATACTTTCACAATTGATTTTATTATTGTTTGCAGCCAGGGGGCTGTGCAGCAGAGGGCAAGTCACCAGGGATATCTGCAGCTGGATACTCCTGCACAAGTCAACACAGTCCCTCGTAAACAGCAACACTGTGGGCTCATCCTGAAACGTCAGCACTTTGTATCAGAGTGTTTTACGGCAGTATTACAGTGAGAGGACAAACTGAAACTGTTAGAAACAGAAAGATTTCCAAGGACATAAAATTAAAACTGTCTGTAACTGTTGCTGTAAAAGTTCTCTCTGCACATTACTTAACACATCTGTTTCAGCAGAAACCAATCTGTTAGTAGAATATATCTGAAAATAAATGTTTAATTACCTACAAAAGTCAAGAGTAAATCAATTCTAAAAGCATGGCTCTCTGGCACTGAGGATAAATTAATTTGGCCCTCCGGGTTTCAAAAGTTTCAGTTTCAGATTTCAGTGACATAAAACTGTGTTTCTGTGTTGATCGAAGGACAAAACACAGAAAAAGCTGCATTTTCAGAAATACTTGTCTACACGTGGACATGGCCTAGAAGATTGGGACTAAAACAGGGACGAGAGGGCACCAGAAAGTGAAACATGTTATAAATCTACAAGTTTGTGGTTAAAAAAAACAATTATTCTTTGACAAAAATGATGAAATCACTCCGAGCTCCAACCACAGAGCGTTTTCACACACATTGAACAACAAAATATTTAATAAGCCTCACAAACATCCCCTTCTGACCTCTGTCATAAACCCTCTGTTACATTCTGCTCCATGATCCACCCAGACCCCTCAGGACAAACCAAGCCCCCGTCAGATCAGCTGCTCCAGGCTCTCACACACAACAGCACGTCTGCACAACCACACAACACTACACACTAACATGATAACAAATACTTTCCGATGCTGTCATGCTGATGGACGCAGCGGTTCCTGTCATTAATCAGAGAGCAGATTTTATTACATCATAACAGAGAGGCGTCCAGGATCAACACACAGCAGAGGGTCAGCACAAATACTGACAGTTAAGAATGAATTAATATTTATGTTTTTAAACTTAAAGGGATACACCAACATTTTTTTGGTTTTCATGTCTTGCCTTACTCCCAAGTCCGTGACAAGCTGATAGACACCATTCTTTAAAAAGTGAGTGCAGTAACAAGGAAGAGACGGACAGAGCTCACCCACCGCTAATTAGCTTAGCTCAAGCACTGGGAGTCAACGGGTAGTGTTAGCCTGCCTCTGCCTACAGTCATCAGATAAACTCTTCAGCAATTCTAAACAGCCCTGTGTGCTTGTTGTGACTCTTTTTTTTTTTAGCATTATGTTACCTTATCTACTTTTAGACTAAGACTAGCACTTTCTGTAATTTTCAAAAGAAATACATACAAAACTTAACCGTATGTATACTTGTTAGTAGGTCAACAAAACAAAGCACATTTGTGTTCGTGGAGCTCAAGGAAAGGCTCAGAGGTTTGTGCCCTCTGTTGGGTACTCTAACATGGGACTCTATGAGGATTGGCTCACGACAGGAGGCAGCCTCTAATGGACACAGGAGGAACTGCAGTTTGGTGTTTCTTCAGTGGGCTGCATCCTTATTAGCCATGGGGTTTACTTAATAAAACCAAAGATAGCTTGGTTTATTCACTTCAATTTTTTCAGAGACTATATGTGAAAATTAAAATACAATTACTCTGAAACATTGAAATTCAAGCCCAGAAGTACAGGCTGTTTGTTTATGAATTCCAGAGGCACACCTAGGCTTTCTTAAGGCAAAGCATTGTGCAACATCACATCTGGAGACCACTGCTCTGAGACCTTCTTCTAGTAATGTGTTTATTCATCATTTTTTTATTTTGAGGAGAGTAAAAGGGACTTAAACCTCAGAAATATTGATTGAAATATGTTTATTCATGTTTAAAACCTGGACTCATTCAGACCCTGCAGGAATTATAACCACAAAAGCTTTTTTTATGGTGAGTATTAAGCTGAGGAATTTGTTATTTCATTGGACAAAGACTCTGAGTTTACACCATTAATCCATCCCTCTGAATAACCCTGCTCCCTCTTTCTGTCTCCAGGTCTGAGGACTTCCTCTTGTTATTGTCCTCGTCCTGGAGGTGATTATCGGCTCCATCAGACTGGACTGACGGAATTGAGCGCTCTCAGGCCGAGACTCGCCCTCTTTTATAAACCACCGCGAGGATCAGAGCGAGGATGCCGTGAGGCACAGTGAAGAGAAAGGACAGAGGAAGCGGCTAAACAAAGAGGGGAAGAAGAAGAGCTCTGGTTGTGGTTTCACGCTTTGCTGATGCTCTGAGAGGTCCCAACTTCAAGGGCATCAGAAACACAGCTGTAATCAAACGTAACTGTTTTCTTAAGGAGGTTTATTATGGTGACCGTGTTGTTATTGTACAGCTCAGACTCTTGAATCAGATGCTCTATTGTCAGGAGCATCTGGGGAGCTGGATGTTGATTAAATACACCGATTAAAGGGTTTCTGCAGCGGCAATGGACTATCTGAAAAGGGAGCATTGACTCCTGGAGCTTCAGCTGCCAAATCTACGTGGGCGGCCACTGTAAGTTCTCCTGAACTTTCAGTGGTTAGAAAGCGAGTTCTTCTGCCCCTCCGGAGGTCAAAGAGGAGCTTGTCCAAACATCTCAAAGGACAGTTCTCGTGGTCTGACCTCACGGAGTATATATATATATGTCTTCGGTATATTTC
This sequence comes from Cetoscarus ocellatus, assembly GCA_037902135.1. Classification (NCBI taxonomy): domain Eukaryota; kingdom Metazoa; phylum Chordata; class Actinopteri; order Labriformes; family Labridae; genus Cetoscarus; species Cetoscarus ocellatus. The sequence continues at coordinate 193,564 of JBAMNC010001923.1, forward strand.
ATATCTCAGGATGACAGCCTACGACAGATCAGCAGTTAGTGATTAAAAACAAACAGGATGATTCAGTGAATATTTGTTCACTGCGTTATATAAGAGATAATTACTATGACAACACAACAAACTCGTCCAAACGCTGCTGCATGTCTGCTCCACATCAAGGGGGAACAGACCAGAGCTGGACCTTCTGCCTGGATGGAGGAGGATCAGGGTCAAGGTGAGGGACTGGGTGTTTTTTTTTTTGGGGGGGGGGGGATCATGTGGTTCGTCAGAAACCTTACAACCAAAGGGACGATCATGTGATCCAACACTTTTCGACCTCAGTACTTCCTAAAGCCAGGGTGGTCTAGGAAAATCCATCTAATCAAATCCATAACCTTGAGCTTTAGCCTCCAAATATCCGTGCTCTATCAGTTATTCCCTCAGGACAGAGAGGAAATTCATGCAAAGCTTTACAGATTCATTTAAAACTCTCATGAGATACTGAAGGGCATGAATGATCATGAGACGAGTTGATTGACCTTTGACCTCCACTAAAGACTACATTTAGGCAGAACTGTGATCTAGGACATAATCCCCACTCCCGGCTCGGTACATACCTCAGTTTTTGGGACACAGTTTGATGACCTTGACCATTAAAGAGTTCTTTTAAAGACTATTTCCCATTCTGGTGTTTTTTAGTGTCTTTTACCAAGTCTGTTTATTTATGAATAACTTTGTTTATATCAGGGTCCAGGGACTTGTTTTCTTTGTTAGCTTCATTCTGTTGTTTGTGCGTTACTGTGGTTTTTCTGTTTTAGGTACAAGCTTCTCCAAACAAATTAAACAGAGAGGGATTTATTTAGTTGTTGTAAGGAAAATGTTACAAGACAGCATGAGGTTATTGAGGAGAAAAGCTTTGTTTTAGTCCTTGTCAATTCCTCTTTTACCTTTTAGTGAAAAATCCTTAACCATCTTCAAGGCAGTTAATGACATAAAACAAAACAAAACAAAAATAAAAAAACACTTTCATGTGTTTTTTTACCTCTTAGATTAAAGCTGTCATGTCTTTTTCACCAGGAACGGGAATCAAAAGCCACAGCTGAGAATCAATAACAACTCCCTCAAGTAATTAATATCCTTATTCTTTTTGTCTATCAATTCTCTTATTAATTCCTTCCACTTTAATCTGCATGCTTTGCAAATCAGAGCAGAGTGTGGTGTCTTGGCCCAACTTATGCTGCATTCCAGTTGTACTGGGAAGTCTGGATTTCTGAGTTCCAAGTGGGAAATTTCATCTGGAGCGCCCCTCAAGGTGCTGGGAGGTCGGGGGGATCCTCGTCACCCCGAATCAAAGATGGCTGCCCCCGGTGTAAACAGTTATTAGGCTCCCATAATATTCTGTTTATTAACACTCCTGACTAGTGTTTGTCACACTAAACAGTCGTATACATAGAATTGTTCAATGTTTATACATAGAAATACTGCTTTAGTGTTATTTACATCTTCATGTGGTATGAGTGAACTACAACGTAGGGCGTGCTAACAATGACTAACAATAGCCTGGTAGATCGGCGAGTATTTCTTCTGACTTTGTAACTAGAATACTGTTAAGTTGGATATGACACCATTCCCACTCCCCTTGTAAATGAAACGCAGCATTAAGTGCATTGCTGCTTGCAGCAGGAGTTAACTGACCCCTGCGCACTGACTCACAGGCAGAGACTCAGCCGAGCAATCAAAGAGAGAAAAGGAAAGATGAATAATAAAAAAAAAAAAAATACAGCAATTCATGTTCGTATTAACAGGTGGACAAATTACTGAATGGTTCAATACTTTACTGAGAATTGTTGCATCCTTATTGTATGAAAATTCCTTAAATCTTCATTTAGACAGAGATAAACATGAGGACCTGAGACCTCCATCTTTGACATGAGGCCTCCACAGTCTGATGATGTTTGAGAGGAAATTAAAGTGGGAATTCAAAAACTGCATTTAGAGGAAAAGATGACCATGGAACTTCATGACCTTGACCTCTGACCTTCAAACATGACCAGTCTATTCTTCAGTCAGAGTGAACGTTGGTGGAAATATAATGGAAAGTTCCCCAGAGAACACATTGAGTCATAGTCAGGTGCCTGTGCAGCCTTCTTTTACATTAAAGACGAATGTTTATGTAAGACGTTTCATCTCCTAACCCTGCAGCAAACGCCCGTCCCTATCTGTCAGATCTTAAATCCTGGTGTGTTGCCCAGCCCTTGTTTCAGTAGCTTCCCCCCATGAGTGCAGTTTAGGTGTCCTCTCTGCAGCAGCTGCAGCTCCCCCAGTCCCTCCAGTCTGCTCCTCAGTGGGAGAGCTGGGCCGGCCGGAGGAGGGTGGGGGGTGAGGAGGATCGGGGGGCTGGGAGTCTCCTTTTTGTGTAGGGGAGGGTAAAGTGGGCGTCAGCAGCTCACAGCTTCATTACTCAGAGAACAATCAGAGGGATGGAAGCAGAGAGAGGAGGGACAGATGAAACAGAGCTCAGTCAGAGAGCATCAGGAGGAGAACCTGAAGATCTGATCGATGAATGAAGCTCAAACATCTTCATACCTCTGACAGGACTGATAAAGCCCAGGAGGAGCTCTGTGTGCATTCATCTTCTAAAACAGAAGTGAAGGAGCTAAAATGAAGATTCACTGACCCACTGAGGACATGAGGACGGAGACAGAGAGCTGAGAGTCGACTTGAAGAGGAGGAAGGAGCCCAAAACAAAGACACGTGGTGAGTCAAACATTTTCTTATACACTCACCAAGCAGATCAGGGCTGGACAGTCATGTCCTTTGTGTCCCAGTCATAAACTCTGACGCTTCAAATAAAGATAATAAAACCTGTCTGATATCACGCCAACAAGCACTTACGTCCTTAAGACGCTTCATGGTGCAATTTACTGTTTGATTAGAAATATTAAAAACACAATTATGTTCTGTCCAAAATGTACAAAAACAACATTTTACAGTGTGAAATTCTCATAGATTAAGGCTGTAAAAATACCTTTTCTCATTTCCTTGTACTCAAAGGTTCTCAAGTAATTCATTTGGACCCAAAGTTGGTCTTAGAGTTACTTCCTTTGGGTCATAATGTGCACCTGTGGGGCTAAAGCTCGAAATAGATATTAATATTTAATTTGACTCTATTTTGCAGTAAGAAGTAAATCTTTTTTTCTCCAGATCTTGATTCATGAATCTCTTTGTCTTTAGATAATAAAGCTGCTTTCACATAATAATGTGTTCATTTCTCAGAGTCTCTTCAAAACATTTAGATTTATGTTAATACGTGTAAAAAATGAAATAAAATGTCCGTTTGTCCTTTCAGGGTTTCTGTGATGATGTGATAATGTACAAAAAATATCACTACACCTATATATAATGATAATTTGCAGTGCATTACTGTAGTGATATTTTTAGAGCAGCATTGTGATATCTTATTATTCAGTGATTTATAGAAATGTGGGCATTTGTTTTGTCTTGTAGTTCAGCCTCCAGCCACTAGTAGGCAGCAGACATTCATCCATTTGACTCTCCCACTCTTTTTTACAGTTACTGCTCTTATTTCTGTCACTGAAACAAAGTTTATTGATGTTGCAGGAACAGTGATTTATAACCGTATTCTCTATGCAACATTGCATTTTCTTGAAGAAGAAGAATCAGTGCTTCAGCTGGTGAACAATGCAGAGCAGAGAGAGCTCATCACAACAAAAGGGAAACTTCTGGTGCATTCGATTAATGAAGCAGTTTTAATATGGTGCAAACAGACTGATGTTTGGACATCTCAAGTGTCTCAGAGTCACAAAGAGCAGAGTATGAGTGGGAACTTTAAATTGGCAGTCTCTCATTGGTGGAGTATAATGGATGTGTTAGTCATGCAGCTCATGTGATAGGCTGCCATGATAAATGGGACACATAATGCACCCCATTAAAGCAAAGTAATAACAATAGACACATAACAAAACAAGAAAGATTCATTTCTTCAAAGGTCCATAAGGTTCAGTGGTGTGGAGGCAGAAAATCCAGACGGCTTCACTGTGGAGCAGTTTGTTTATGATATCAACGCCTTCTTGTTATGAGGAGATTCTTCCAATTCCCCAAAATTTCAGAGAGGCTGCTTCAGTTAAAATGTATTATAGACAGGGTGATTTAAAAAAAAAACTATTTTTGTATCTCTGCGGCCTGGTGTTGGTCTGCATCAAGGTGGATTGGGACCTCTTTTACTAAGACGCACCTTCAAATAAATGAGTCCAATTCTGGTGAGTTAGAAAAACAATCTCCCCAGCACTGTGTGAGGACTTAAAGACAACTATTCAGGCTGGCTATAAACCTGTTTGTTTCTGCAGTAAACATGTTTATTTATCTCTGCTACATGTTTATCTCTATAATAACCCTGTTTGTTTCTGTTATTAACATGTTTATCTTTGCTATAAACATGCAATTCCTTAATATGAACATGTTTATAACAGAAAAAAACAAGATTACAAGAGATAAACATGTTTACAACAGAGATAATCAGGTTTATAACAGAAATAAACATGTTTAAAAAAGAAACAAACATGTTTATAACAAAGATAAAAGAAACAAACATGTTTATCACAGAAACAAACATGTTAATAACAGAGATTTAACATGTTTATCTCCTACATAAACATGATTGCTTGTGTTATAAACTTGTTTGTTTCTTTTATAAACATGTTTGTCACTACTATAAACATGCATATCTCTCTGTTATAAATGTTTATCTCTCTGTTATAAACGTGCTTGTTTCTGTTATAAACCTTTTTGTTTCTTTTATATTTGTTATAAACATGTTTGTTTCTTCTTTTTAAACATGTTTATTTCTATGATAAACTTGATTATCTCTGTTATAAACATGTTTATCTCTGTTATTAACATGTTTATAACTGCAGCCTCATGCACTTTTGCAAAGGCCTCATTTTCAACAATTCTTCTTTTAACAAAATCGTTGGTACAAAAAGGTCATGTCGGTGTCCAAAGAGGCTCTGCCAAGAGTTTCTTTTTTTTTTCTTTTTTTTCTTTGAAAATTTCCTTTTATTTGGAAAAGCAGGACATTACATTTTAACATTGATAGACTTTCATTGTTTCACCTTGAGTTCTTTGTCCATTCCAAAATGGCTTTCTTCCTTCCCCCAGAAAGTAGGGACGGCTTTCCGAAGAGTTTCTTTCAATCATAAAACCTTCAGCTGATGCTCAAAGCTGATGGGACATTTCTGATCAATGAGAAAACATCTTCCCTCTCTCGTATCATTCGATCTGATCCAGCATCATGCCCTTCATGTTTACTTCCTCCAGCGCTCCCCTCTGTTCCTGCAGCCTCTCTCTCCTTCCAGCTGAGGTCTACTGCTCTATTATGAAACTGTTGGAACGACTTGGCGTTACGTCACGCGTGGCAGCATGAGACAAACAGAGTTAAAAAAGTCCACATGGAGCCTTTAATGCTCCTGAACAACAACCTTTGTGCAGCCTGGATGTGTTTGCAGGACATTAGTGTGGGACAACCACAAACCGGATCATCTGTTTACTCCACTAACAGTGAGCATCAACATCAATGTCATACGAGCAGGGATGGACTGTATTACCATTTAGGACTCTCTAGGATTTCCATGTGAACTCATCATCTCCAAAACACTTCCAAGGATTTTCTTTTATTTTCTCACAAAACTCCACTTTGACTCTAAAACAAACTGGTAATTAAATGACCGCAATGTTTGTTTTGGAGCATCTAGTTTCAGATAAAACTCTGGATCTGCTTCACCGGATCAAAGTCTGACTTTACTGAGAGAACTGGTTTATCGCAAACTGTTCCAGTTTTATTGTGTAAAGACTTGAACCTGTTCCATGTACAGTAGTTTAATGATTTTTTAACGACACACCACAAACCAAACAGTGAGTGAAACATTTCAGTAAGTGATCCATCACGGAGTGAGGAGCTGAGTCACCATGGAAACTTCATTCAGACTTTACCGGAACAGTCTGAGCAGATGTTTCAGAGAGACTCAGTCAGACGACGACTCTCAGACTGAATCTGCTGAACCAGGAGAGACGACACAGCGGCTCCGTCCTCCTCCCCCATGCACCCTCGGCCCCCCGTGGGTCAGAAATCTCCACAGACCGGTCGTTCACGCTTTGAGTCCAGACGTAGACGAGGGTTTTGTGGTGCGGACACCAGCTGTTAACTGCTGAATGTGTGTAGAGCTGGAAATAGGAGCAAGACCAGGAGGAGGGATCTGCATGTCTTCACTGGAGCAATGGACTTCCTCAGTTTATGCTGTTAGACATCCCAAAACTCTTCAGGAAGCTCACAGCATGAACCAGGAGGCCCACCTGTAGGAGCTTATCGCCCCTAACTGCATGAAGTTCATCCATGAAACAGAAACACTGGTTTGTTTCAGAGCCTGTTTACACGACAACGGTCCCACCAGAAACGCAAAGGTTTCGAAGATGATTGAAAACAAGGTAGCGTGCATGCCAGGCCAGTAGTTGGTGATATAAGTTAGTAGTCTCCTTGACAAATATAACAAATGTGTCTCCGCTGGTCAGAGAATTGATGCAGCAATTCCACATTTTCTTTTGGAGAAGCGATAACAAACCGAGCAGTAAGAAGCACACATGTTGCTCTGTAGTCGGCCATAGCTGTTGTTGTTGTTGTTGTTGTTCCTAGGTGCGCACTTAGCCCTGCAGAGCAGACGGACCTGCCTGATTCATTGTCTGAAATCCTGATTGGGCCGTCTTGCCAACTTCCATTGTCCAACGACTTCACAGACTAAATGCTTAACGGCCCAATCAGAGTAGAGGCAGGAGCAGCGGATGTGACGACAACGGGAAGTGACTGCATGTTTGAAAACAATGGCGGCTTCTGAAGGGGTCTCCGTGGATGCGCCAACATCTGCAGTTTTAATCAGAAATGGACTCATTTTTTTCTTTAACAGAGGAGCAAAGAACGTCACTTGAAGCTTTTCTTACGCGAAATCATGTTTTTGCCCTTCTCCCAACCGGAGATCACTGTTGGGAAACTGGGAGAGAACGCGGAAATCCTCCACAGATGCCAGTTAGTCTATGGTCATCATGGTAACTTAGCGATACCTTGTGAAATATGCTCTCCTCAGAAGTTTACCGGGAGAAGTTGGTGGGGATTGACGAGGTTCATGTCACATATAAGTGGTAAATGATACGTCTGTGTGGTTTAATTTAATGCAAGATGATAGTCTCAGGACTGAAACATAGTTTAAGCTAATGGCTAACATTAGCGCGAGTAGCTACGTCATACGGTGGCTTGATGAGGATTGGTCTTTGATGAGTGGGACGAGCAGAAGGATCGTCCAATCACCAGCTGCAGTTGTTTTTAAAGGGCTGTTTTTGTTTTCGAACGGCTCTTTCCCAGATGGATCAGTGAAATATTTCCATGGCCAATATATGGAACTATCCGTCTGGCGTGTCAGGTTAGCGCACACTACCTTTATCTGAAAGAGTGCAGCACATGCGCTGCGTGTCCTCATCTTCCCTGATTCCTGTTTACACGGACATGACAGCGAAAATGTTTTCAAAGCTTTTCACTTTGGACCCTGGTTTCAAAAAAACTCTCAGTCTTCGGCCGTTTTCGTTGTCGTGTAAAAAGCCCTCAGTGAATACACCTTATGGAGGATGGTCTTTGTTTATAAGAGTCCTCAGTTTAAAAAAGAGGTAAACAGTGAAGACGGGCAGAGGTGACATCAGTTCTCTATTCAACTTGGATGTCTGATTTGGCTGATCCATCACAGAGGTGGGGGAGTGGGGGGAGGAGTTCAACCTTAAAAAGGGAGTTTGGTAACAGCAGTCAGAGTAAAGGTGGTCCATCGCAGTGAGCAGCACAAAATAAAATGAGATACAGAAACAGAGGAGCATCAGGCGTTTCCACACCAGCAATTAGCATGCTGTGTCTCTCATGGTGGGCCAGTCAGTGTAGTTGCAGGCTTGGCTGTCATGTTTATGAGCTGTAAAAGTACGTAGCACCTGGTCAGTGACGCGTCCTAATCTGCTTCCTCGCATTGGCTATTGAAAATATTTCTTTAGAGGCTGCCTGATCTATTATAAATATTAACTCCACATGCTAATTGATCATTTGACTGAATTATGGGTTGCAGCAGTCCTCATATTGGGTTCAAAATCAGTCCTTAGTCCATGTTTGTGTGAGTCCCGCCTCCATCATGTCAGTCTGATGTTTCCTCTGAATGACGTGCCGTCTCCTCAGAGAGCTCAGAGCTCTGAGAGCTCATAAACACTCCGCTGAGTGAGTGTGAGCCGTCCTGTCCTCCAGTGTCTGACAGATGGTGATGTGAGCTGACTTTACGAGCTCTGAGGTCGTCCTTAAAGAGACTTTAACTCTGACAGCTGACACCCTGCAAGACACACTCTGATCTGCAGCCCGCAGAGTCATGTGACCCTCTGACACCCTCTGGTGAACACCCCTGCCTGAAGCCTGAAGGACTGTGTGGGACTCTGCTGTGACCTCTGACCCTCTGATGAACACTCTGAGGTCCTCTAACAGACTGTATTCAGTCTAACAGCTCCATTTGCGTGCGTCTGATTAATTTAAAGATTTCAGGATGACTGCACACGTTTTTACTGGCTGCTTTACTTCCTGTTTGGCTCCTTGGGGGCGGGGCTTATTGACATACTGTGATGGTCAGCAGACAGACAGGAAATGAAGAACTCATCAGCCCTCAGATCAACACTGCAGAGCGCTTCAAACGTACATTTATTAAATTCATTCACCCTCAGTGCTTCTGTCCGCAGGCTCATCAGGATCAGATTATTTAAGCCACATCACTGCTGAAATGGGACTTCTGCATCCATTTAATAAACTTTAAAAAATGATACAACAGTTCAGAGTCCAATGGAGAATAAGGCCTTAATTTTTGAGCAGAGGTCTTTAACTCAAAACTATAACACATCTTTGTGCTCTCACTGTATGGGGGTGAATTTTGTAATTTCTTGCCTGTTTTAAATTATTTTTGGTTTACAAACAGGGACATGATTGATATGGATTCACCTCCTCATGGCGTCACTGTTGGTCAGATGGCCTTAAGTCACGCCTCAATGCAGCCTCTACGTTTGTGAGCAGGTTGAGCTAAAGTTTGGTAGAGCTGATGTGCAGTGTCCATTACAACGGCTGATGTCACATGACTTTGACTTTTACAGTCTATGGCTTTAACAGACTACAGACTATCAGATGCAGTCTGCATTAGCCTTCATAACAGGTGGTGTCGAAAATACCCAGTATGATGGTTTTTAGTGGGTGGGGCTTAGCCGGAGGCAAAACAAACAAGTATTACTGTCTGTCTGCTTTATGCTGTCCCAATGGCAGGTGGAATTGTGTAAAACAAAACTGCTAAAATCTGTTGGTCAGAAAATCCAAAATCAAAGCTCCTCCTGACACTGAAGTGTTTTTATGACATTCAGACAGTTTACAGAAGTTCTCTTGAAATTCTTTATAATCTAAAATAGTAATTTTTCCAGTGTTGGTGATCAGGACTTCTGTTATTGCTGCCGTATCAAACTGGATCATCCATCCATTTTCTACACTGCTTATCCCTTTCGAGGTGGAAACCTATCCTAGCTGACATTGGGTAAGAGGCAGGGTACACCCTAAACCAATCGCCAGCCAATCGCAGGGCCACATAGAGAGACAAACTTACATTCATACCTAAGGGCAATTTGGAGTCACCAATCAACCTAATGAGCATGTTTTTGGTCTGTGAGAGGAAGCCGGGAGTGCCCGGAGAGAACCCACGCATGCACAGGAAGAACATGCAGACTTCACACAGAAAAGCCCTGAAGGAAATGGGGATCGAACCAGCAACCTTCTTGCTGTGTGGCAGGTGCACTGCCTGCTGCACCAAGCAGGATCAGTATCGTTTCATTTAGAATCACATCAAACTTTATAATTCTGGTATCATGACACTCTGACCAGTCAGAGCTCAGAGGAACTTTCTGTTCTTTAAAAAATGTCTGATTCATAACACTACATCAGAGCAGCTGCTTCATTATGTAACACAGACACTGATTCATTCATCAGTAAAAAACAGGGGCTTGTTTTAACTTTAGTGGTTAACCTCACATTAAATCATCTGGTCCTGCAGACACAGCTCTCTGTCATGTTCATCCACTTCCTGTTTCCACACTTTGGTCCATAAATGACATGAAGGTTATTTTATTAAGGAGCAGAGAGGAAAAACTCAGACTGATCCAAACCCAAACAGACTTGGAGTGTGTCCTTAATGAGCTATACAGGGGACAGGAACAAGTAAGGTTCAACTAAGACATGTCCATAAATTCTTTTTCCTCATTTCCTGTTCATGAAACAGCAGTGACGTCCTCACACGCAGGGACATTAGTCTGACGGATCAAATATTTCATCCTGCAGGGCTCTCTCTACTTTCTACAAACACTCAGCAGATGGATACTTTTTTGATCCAGAGGGAAATTCAGGACCCCGAGTTAAATTCAGGTTACATTATAGAGATTATTAGTAAAAGATTTTTGATTTCATTTTTTCTAGACTAATCATCTTTGGTTGATTTTGACTTCACAAGTATTAAAAAAAATGAATCCAAAGAGTAAGTGAGAGACAGACAGACAGACAGAGAGACAGACAGACAGATAGATAGATAGATAGAAAGTGGGGATGGCCAATATGACCTAAAAATAAAATCCTGATTTTTTCCACAAAACTTGATTCACAATATTAATCATTTTTTTCCCTCTAAAAACAAAATGTACAAGTGACACAAAAATTACATAAATTAAGTTTTGCCATTATGTAATCAAAATATATTCCAAAACTAAACAGACTTTCCCTCTAATAGTTAAAATCCATGCTATAATTTTTCATAAAATGTTGATTATGTAGTTCAAACATAGGAAAGCTTGTCTACGTAAACACTGAAAGATGAGCTATTTTCACAGCTTATTAACACGGAAACATCTGATCAATATTAAATCTCATTTAAGAAACAAATAAAGGCCTAAACATGTGCTTGTGCAAAACCTGACAGGGCGTTCTATCATGAAAACTGAACATGTTCAGTAATTATATTTTTAAACTTTGCAACAACTTAAGATTAGAGTAAGACTAAGTTGAGAAAAAAATCTAGATTTTTCACGTTTAAATCTTCTGCAGAAAATAAATCCAATCAACCGATTGAATCCATATATTGTCCTAATAGATAGATAGATTGATAGACAGACAGACAGACAGACAGACAGAAAGATAGATAGATAGACAGATAGACAGACTGCTCAAACCAAGACCCTAAACCAGGTCTGCTGAACACACAAACTGTTTTCCAACATTTTTAAGATCCCAAAACAAGACAAAATGATTCTGTTTCTGAATTCCTCTTTTTCTTTTTGGTTTCCAGGTTTCCCATGTCTTGTAAGTTGCCTCAGAATCAAAAATGTTTGATCTTGAAGCCGCTGTCCTTGAAGCCTGCCCCTTTCTCTGGTTTCTGTCTGTAGTTTGTAAAGGCTTAAAACAGGCCAACAATGCGTCTGGAATCAGCATGAAACAGTAAATCTGTTTTTAAGTCCCACTGAAGAAACCTGAGATGACTTCTGATTCAATGTGAAGGTCTCCTCCTCTTTAACAAAGACACTGTGATTGGCTCCAGCCCCTGTCCCTCTGAAGGACACAGCCGTGTAGCTGATGGGTTGATGTTTCCCTTTAAAGTGGACTTAAGAGATTTTTCCTCATTTTACTCTCTGCTCACTGTATTTCTCTGTACACTGTGCTTGTTAATCAGTTCATCTACTAATACCTTAAGCCTTAGTCCCTGCTCACCACAAAATTATGCAGAGCAAGTGTGAACATGTCAGACAATAACAGTCTTGATAGGAACCATGTGTCTCTGTGCTCTGGGTCCATTTAGGAGAGTGTCCAATGGAACCCGAGCTGCAGGGAGTTACACTGAGGAGCAGGAACATGATGATATCAGATCCACATAGCTCAATATTTAAGAAACACAGACCTTCAAGAAGTTACAAAGATATCAGTGATGATCAGGACAAGGATTAATTATCTTTAAAATAAACTGCTGTCGAGCCTAAATCATCTTCATATTTAAAACAGATCTGCTGTGATGTTCGATCAGACTATCAAGCATGTCAGACAGAATGTCCTGTTATTGTGTTGAAGTGTCCAAATTAGGACAAGACGTAGACCAGGGACAGAGACAGAGGTAGGGATGCTCCTCTGTAACCTGACACACCAGATGGACCAGTCAATAAATGCCACAAGTCCATCTGGACAACAGCTCAGAGGAAGTGTTTGAATGGGCAGAACCTTTCAAAAGTTTGTCTGCCAGGTGATTGGATGATTGTTCTGTCAATCTGTTAGCACAGGTGTTGGAGCTGACTTAGCAGCTCTGCACCACCAGTGGTCTCCTCTGCAGGTTTAAGTCAATTAATCCATCAACTGTTATTTTGATAACCCTAAATCATGACAGAGTTTATCTTTATCTCAAGGCACTTTATACAAGAGCAGGTCAGTGCCATACTCATTCTATAATCTTTTTATGGCTTTTATTTTTAAAATTTTATTTCATTATAATTATTATTTTCTTAATTAATTTATTCATTTTTCATTTTTATTCTGAACCCAACTTGATTAGGCCACATACGTGAGTTTACATGAGTCAGAGGCCATTAATTAAAAGTAGATCTAGTTCCAGGAAATCTCCCGTAGCAAAGGTCAGGAGTGTCATAACATCTGTGCGTCATTTGGTGATGCCTGTCTGAATTAAAAGTTCATTGCTTTGGTCAACTGCCTGAGTCTAATCCGACACAACCGTCAAACAACTTTACCTCCTTTTTCTGGGTTAAATCACTGCCAAACTGTTCTGTTCCTATGACAGACTATCAATGCAGCTTGCTCCTTGTTTACATCTGGGTAGTACAGCATTATGGCAGTAGGGACTAACTGGAGCTACAGCGGTCCTTGGAGGCTAGTCCATAAGCAGATCTTCTGAGAATGACCTATGGAACAGACTTAAACAACTTAGTTAATTGCACACGTCCATAATTAGTGACCAATGAGACTTTAGTAGAATCAAAAAGATCAACATCATTGATCCAAGGGTTTGGAAACTGAAAACAGTGAAAAAAGGGATCCTGGTTTTAATCGTAAGCCCAATTTTAAGGCATGCAGAATAAAGCAGAGGGCATTGATAAGGGAACCAGTTCTCAACTGGAACTGGTTCCTAATTCCCATTTCTCATCACACTACAATTTCCCTGAGGAATCAAACATGTTTTTATGTGATGAGAATTGTTGTTTCACCTCTACTACCAGCACAGGAGTTTGAGCATGTCCTCTGCTGGTTAAAACCCGGGTAACAGCCCTTTAAAGGGTCCCCAGATAAGCAGAAACAGACCACATGAACATAAAACCAAACACTGACAATATGAAATCACTGAATAACTTCATAACTGTCCAAATGCTGATCTCACTGACCATCCATGTGAGTAATAAACGTGATTTACAGGCTGTAATCTTTGTAAACCACAGAGCCTGGGGCATGATGGGAAATCAATCAGGCCGCTGATATGAGGAAACAGTTGGCAGACGGTGAGACCATGTTTCTAACATGAAGATAACAGAGACAGAGAGAGGGAGGATCCTCTGGTTCTGAAGGAGAACATTCCAGAGGGGTGAAACATCCCAGGCCCAAACCAACAAACAGGCACAAGAACACACACAACAACAACACACTATGTTACACAACTACGGAGCATACACGACATGTGACGCACGAGGAGGCAGATACGAGGAGGCCATCATGAAGAGGACATCCTCGAGTTTGTTACTGAGATGTTTAAAATCAGGGTCACCATGAGGACTCTGTCACTCTGTTTTCCACCACCAGGGGGCTCTCTACCAAAACAACAGCTAAAGAAGACGCGTCTCCCACCAAAGTGGTCCCCGTGGAGAACATCTGAAATGTTCAGAGTCTGGGAAACAATTTACACTCTGGATTTTATTAAAGCACAGCAGAGCTTCCCATGACAGCATCATCTGGATGTCGCTGTGAGATCATTGGTCACAGAAGACGGGAAAGAGACATTCACATGAAGAACCAAACAACACCAACATTTGGAGTGAGAGACACGAATGATCACGATGCTCTGCGACCAAAAATGAGTTTATTTTCAGATAAATGCTCAATCTATGACATACTGAATGTTAGGGCTGCTTATTCTCACTAGTGGCACAAGTTTAAAATCCTGATGCATCACAGAGGGTAACGTCCCTGAATTTCTACATGACTGATTTTTTCCCTGAAGAGAGGGAACTAAGGGGGCTTCACTCCTCACCCATTTGGCCCAGACCAAACAAACTCTGATTGACTTCTTTGGAAAGTTCAGTTGATTTACCGTGGTGTGAAAGCTCACGAGAAACTCTGGTGCAGACCAAAGAACCAAACTCTGGGGGTCATGGTTCATTTCCAAGGAGACCAGAGTTCAGTTCACTGTGGATGTGAAAGCCTTTTAAACCAAACAAGAACCAGATGAGGCAAGTGAACCAAAAAGCCGGGCGCTGTGGGTTGAGTTTGTCCAAAAACAGTAAGAGTTAGGAAGCTAATGTAACATTCATTGACAATATCAAGCAGGGAGTACTTTACTTCAGCATTGCTGCCGCCAACAGTTCTCTTTAACAGTCAAAACCTTAAATCCATATGGGATAAGGTTACAAATCACTCCAGGATATGCCTAAATACAACTTCATCTTTATTTCATCACTAAAAATACTGCAAAGCTGAAAACTCTTATTACACCCAGGAGCAAAAACCTCGGCTGCAGCACCAACTAGTGGTGGGGGGGTATGTTACACAACAACTGACAGACTTTGGTCCACCTGCCAAAGATCAGTGTGACGGAAAACCAAAACAGTGCTGCAACTTCACCCTCAAACTGAACCGAGTCTGACAGACTTTAGGTGTAAAGGCGACCTTAGACTCCCACTGGGTTTGTTGGTTGTAGCTCTGTGTTCACACTGATAGAACGGTGTTTCATATATATATAATCCTTTATACGTAATCCTTCCCTCTTTGATCATCAGCTCTGTCACCACGGGGAGAGTAAGACAACCCCGTCCACTCTCTTTTCCACTACATGGTATCAGCTCAACTTGGCTCGTGTTCACTCGATTGATTTAGTTTCCATCAGGGATCATGCCTCATACCTGGCACAGTTTTTCACTTCACCTCCATCAGGGCTCTAAGTGAGATGAGCCAAGGCTGTTAGTGATGTGGGGACAATGCTGAGCTCAGAGAAAAATGAAGCCCATGTCTAAAAAAAAATAAAACCTGCTGCAGATATGACTCAAAAGCCTTCACCAACCAAACGGTAAATGGAATCGAGCTTCTAAAGTTCTCTCTAGTCTTTCTAATAGTCAAACCTATGTTTATTTAATTATTCAATCTTATTTTATTTCTTCTTAAATTTTGATCTAATTTATCTACAGTTTTTACTGTATGTCAGTGCTTTGCACTGCGCCACTGGTGAGAACTTCATCTCATTTTTATTGTGTATATGTAGACACATTGTTAAATGACAAATAAAAGGAATCTTGAATCTTGAATCTTGAACCTCCAACCTTCAGATTGTTGGTTGAAGAACCACCAGGCCACAGCCACCCCAAAATGTCTGACTTCACTCAGGCTTTAGTGATATTTGCTCTCAAAGTTAAAAAGCTTTCATTCAAAAAATGAAATGGATTAAAAACCAAGGCAGATCTTGCACTTGCAGACTGAGAGGACATTCAGAGGCAATGTGACTTTCATTCTCAAAATTTGGTAAGAATGCCACTTAATACCAACCTAATCTAAGCTGATGTTTTCTCCCTCTGTTCCAGAGATCATCCTGTTTGAGGTGCAGCAGGACTGTACCATGATCCTCTCTGTGCTGGTTCTTCTGCTGGTCCTGGTTCTGTCTGGACCAAAGTCATCTTTACAGGATGACACTCAGAAGATCGAGAGGAGTGATGACATCCTAGAGAGAGACTTTGTATACGATAAACACCGTCAGAAACGCGCCGTGATCGACCACAGCATCGACCATTCGGACAAATGTTCGTACACCTTCATTGTCCCCCAGCAGAAAAACACCGGGGCCATATGCGTGAACTCCAAGGAACCCGAGTCCCTGCTGGAGAACCGGGTCAACAAGCAGGAGCTGGAGCTGCTGAACAGCGAGCTGCAGAAGCAGCGGCGGCAGATTGAGTCGCTGCAGCAGCTGGTGGAGGTGGACGGCGGCCTGGTGAACGAGGTGAAGCTGCTGAGGAAGGAGAGCAGGAACATGAACTCCAGGGTGACGCAGCTCTACATGCAGCTGCTGCACGAGATCATCAGGAAGAGGGACAACGCGCTTGAGGCAGCGCAGCTCGAGACGCGAGTCCTTAACCAGACCCACGAGATGGGACGACTCGCCACGCGGTACAAAGACCTGGAGATCAAATACCAACATCTGTCAGAGCTCGCCAACAACCAGAGCGCCCTGCTGCAGCAGCTGGAGCAGAGCTGCAGGAAGGGGGGAGGGTCCCTGGGGGGCGGGCACACGTATGACAGGACAGGGTTATATGACAGGATACAGTCATACGGCGGGGGACACCAGACGTACAGCGGCGTGCAGGAAAGGAGCCGACCTGCCCGCCCTCAGCCCCCCGTCCTCGCCCCTCCCCCCCCTCAGAGACCAGCTCTCTCTCCTGGAGGGTACAGACCCTTTCACCCGCCCACATACACCCGACACAGCAACAACCAGATGACCAACGAGATCCAGAACGACCAGAACGACAAAGCTCTACCGCCTCCATTACCCACAATGCCCAGCAACATCCACAGCTCCACCAGTGAGCCTTCAGGTGAGTGAGCCAGTGCTCTGCAGGGTTCTGGGGTTTGGGTTCAAGAGCGTCCACATGAGTGCTTGATGAGTAGATCCGTGCATGGCATGGTCTTTGAGGAAACATCTCCAAAACTCCTCCAAGACAAAACAGTAATGAGAAGCAGCTTGATTCTCCTCCATGGTTAAAGTGAAACACAGATCGTCCTTTTTTATTCACCCTCACTTTAGTTAAAGTAAAGGACAAAATACACGGCCTTAAGCAGAAGAATTAAATAAGTTTCAAAACAACATCTTAAAATCTTTGTTTCATTGTTACATCATCACAGTAATCTTCAGCAGGGATAATGGCGTCTCTCCTGTCCTTCATCCATCTTCCTGCCGTCTCACTTTCTCTTTTTCAGGGTCAGAGTTGAACAGAACTTCGACTAACTGGCTTCTATTTAGCTCTCTGTTAGAGTGCAGCTTCCTGCCATGATGCTAACATACATCCAACAGCCCTCTGCCAAAGTTACACAGTGCTGGAAGCAGCTGCAGCCATTCTCCAATTAAAGTTATAAGCTCCTTCAAGGGATACACCAACATTTTTTTTTCTTTTCATGTCTTGCCTCACTCTCAAGTCCATGAGAAGCAGATAGACACCATTCTTTCAACTGTGTGTGCAGTAACAAGGAAGAGACAGGGAGAACTCGCCCACCACTAACTAGCTTAGCTCAAACACTGGGAGTGAATGGGTAGCGTTACCTGCTTCTGTCTACAGTCATCAGATAAACTCTTCAGCGAATCTAAACAGTCCTGTGTGCTTGTTGTGACTTTTTTTTTTTTTTTTTACCATGTTATGTTACTTTATCTACTTTTAGACTAAGACGGGCACTTTATGTAATTTTTCGAAAAAAATACAAAACTAAACCACAGGACATGCTAGCCCTGCAGTTTAGTTTCGTATGTATTATTACAACAAAATAAAGCCTCTGTTTATCAGTAGAACAAGAAAATAAGATGATAGTAGAAGATAACGTAACATAACACGGTAAAAAAACGAGTCACAAAAAGCACACAGGTCAGTTTAGAGTTGCTGAAGAATTTATCTGATGACTGTAGGCAGAGATAGGCTAACACTACCCATCGCCTCCCAGTGTTTGACCTAAGCTAATTAGCAGGTGAGTTCTGCCCGTCTCTTTCTTGGTACTGCACACACAGTTGAAAGAATGGTGTCTAATTGCTTGTTATGGACTCGGGAGTGAGGCGAGACATGAAAGAAAAAACAGTGTCGGTATCCCCTTAAGTGTACTTCCCACCTCTCCTGATAGACCCCCCAGATTTAAATGTCCTGGGACGGTACAGAGGTGTTACTCTGGCTGTTTAGTTTCTTACTGTGCAGACTGTCGGTCTCCCTTTCCTGTTTTTCATCACATACAGTTAAAGTGACTCTGCAGCACAGGTTGAGTCTGCAGGGCTCTGATTCACCACAAACCACCTCACATAAGGAAACGATGGGCTGTGAGTTACTCTGGATCTTCTTCGTGGTTAGTCTCTGTTTCCATGAGCACTTAAATACTAACAGTGCACTTTATATATCATTTGGTTAAATCAGTGTATCATGGGCTGGAAGTCATCGGTACCAACCCAAGCCACAGCATCTGCGCTGACTTCACCTCGTCTCCATGCTCAGATGGATGCTGCAGGTTTCATTAAGACTACAAAGATGCAGACTGGAGCGCAGTCTAAAAACAAATGCTTCATCAGAGCGTTGTGCCCCTACAGGTCCATTCAGAGACTGTCTGGAGGCTCTGGAGAACAGATACTCCACCAGTGGGATGTTCCTGCTCAAACCAGACAACAGTAACAAACTCATGCAGGTGTGGTGTGACCAGAGACACGACCCCGGTGGCTGGACCGTCATCCAGAGACGCCAGGATGGATCGGTCAACTTCTTCAGGAACTGGGAGACATATAAGGTAACTCACACAGCTCTGTAAGGTTGCATATAAGAAATATAAATAAAAATGAGGGCAACATGGGGGTGCAGCAGGTAGGGAACGTGCCTCATAGCAAGAAGGTTGCTGGTTTGATCCCCAGATTGGTCAGGGCCTTTGTGTGTGGAGTTTCTCCCACAGACCAAAAACATACTCATTAGGTCAACTGGTGACTCTAAAACTGCCCTTAAGTATGAAAGTGAGCATGAATGGTGTCTGTCTCTCTATGTGGCCCTACAATTGGCTGGTGACTGGTTCAGGTTGTACCCCGCCTCTCACTCAATGTCAGCTGGTATAGGCTCCAGCCCCTGCAACCCTGAAAGGGATGAGCAGTATAGATGATGGATGGATTATATAAAAATCTGCAGAGCTAAAGGGAGGGCCAAACACAAGACCTGATTACCTTGGCCTCCTAAAACCGTAAAAAAGTTCATCAAGGAAAGTTTATAGTTTATTTGAGCAAAGTTTATATCCTTAGAGTTTAAAATGAAGACCTTGAAGGGCTTTTAAAGTAAGGCTCTGAGTGACGTTCAGATTTTAAGAACATGATGCCTCACTTAACGAAGGCATTTAAAAAAAAAGCATGAGGACAGGTGATCATACAACAGGTGAGATCAGTGATATTTGGCTGTGTGAGGACTTATCAGTTCACAGGGGACCATCAAAGTCCATAAATGATTATGTGTGGTTTCATTAAATGATGTCAAAACTCTTCACCAGAGAGGCTTTATCATGGCGCAGAACTTCAGAAAGAGAAGAGGGTCCATGTTCAGGGAAAAGCTGATCCATTCCAAGAATCTAAATCTCTGAGACGCTGGGAGATGTCTTAATAAAAACCCAAACTGTGAACCTCTGTGGTAGAGAATTGTAATCATGTGGGATGTGTACATTAGACAGACTTTTCCTCTGGTAACCATCAATGAAGCAGCAGAGAGTTTCCTCAGATTGTCTCCGAGTCATTGACATGCTTGAATCCAGATCAAAGTGGTGGTTGACCAGACTAAATGACTTTCCATTGAGCTGCTTAAGGATCTTGAACCGCTTTAATTTAAACATCATGTGAACGAGCAGAGAGCTAATGGAGCTAGTGGAAAAGAGTTAGAAACAACAGACTTACTGGATCTGGATCGTTTTACCAACGGGAGCCAGAGGACGGAGTCAGGGAGGTTCATTTAGGACTTAACGATTTAGAGAGAAACAGCAGCCAGTGAAACAGACTCAGGATAAAACATTTTAAAAATATTAAAGTTCTAGGGTTAACAGAGAAAAGGCTGAAGCACTGCAGGTTTATATTTGATCTTTAGGAAAATTTCTCATATTCTTTCAGCTCTCCAAAGTCCACGTTTATGTTACTTGGTTAAAATTTGCACAATACATACTCCTTGCTTTAACATGTTACTCTTATATTGCAGCTCTGTAAAATCAGCATGTTGGCAGTTAAGTGAAGCTGATCTAAGACCAACACCACCGTCAGAGTCAGCCTCAGCCTCGAATTATATCTCAAACACAGAAACACTGGAATAGTCCAGTACTTTGATTTGATCAGCCCTAAAAATCAGAGGCTTGTGACAAAATGATGAGTAATGACTCAGACACTTGCAGGAATATCTAATTTAGCAGGTTATGCAGTGGACTTAGAACCCAGACAGTGCTGGATCATATCTAGACTGATTTTGATTCTTCTTTAAATGACTGCATCATTTTAAGCTTCAGAACAAGCTATAAGACATTAAATTGGCTGTTAAGTGATTCATATTTAGGCTGAGGTAGATTTTACAGGTAAATCTGGGACAAACATAGATGTAACTTCAATGAAGAGTTTACAATATATATCAACATTGGTACCACAGATATCGGCTCAAAAAGCCAATCATTAGGATCAGCAGGTATAAAATTAAATATCAGCACTAGGTGAACATGCCTTAGTGCAGGATGCCAGTTAAGCTCATTTTATTCAAGTTCATTTCTTTCATAATCATCATTGTTTTAATGTCAAGTGTTTTTTTAAGCACTGAAGGAATTAACCAGCAAATATACTCCTCAAAATAAGTTTGTAAACATTATCTCGGTTGATTATTTCTCCTCTTTAATAACACCAACTGGTATTGTATTTTATATCGTTGGAAAGTCTGATTGGTCACCTTTGCAATAAGGTACAACCTGTAAGGATCATGCATTCATGGAATAAGTAACACAGCTAAACGTGTTGGTAGCTCACTCAGATAACTGTGCCAAAATCCCCTCTTCTGTTGAAGAAAGCCTGAGGATCCTCAGTGAAGCAAGGGTGAGGAACGGGTCCTCTTGGGGTGTTGTTCACTTCACAGTCTGTTTTGATTTCAACAGTCTCTTGGCCCTAAGTTTGGAAACGGTACCAGGGCTGACATCAAATAATCCTGACACTCTGTGTACCAGAACACCAGCTTCAGCTGCAGGGGGTTTTGTTGCATTTAGTTTGGGAGCAGCCCACACGTTTAGCTGTGTTTCTCATTCCACAAATGCACGATCCTTACAGGTTGTACCTCATTGTAAAGCTGACTAATCAGGCTTTCCAACAAAATAAAATACAATACCAGTTGGTATTATTAAAGGGAAAATCAATTGAAGTAATGTTTCCAAACCTTTTTCTTTAGTATATATTGTTAAGCTAAATTGATTGATAATAATTTTAAGTGTCAGGTCCATGCACTTCATTTGTGGGCTCTAAAGACCTCAGCATCTCCATAATGCTGTTGTAGCTCTTATAAATGTGTATTAATCTTGTTTTTACTACAAGAAAAAGTTTACATCAATCATTGTTAATATCCATAGCTGCCAAAATGATTAGATTAGAGGTATCTGCATAATGGCAAAAATTCAATACTGTGCACCTTCACTGTTTAACCAGTTTTAAGTGACTTTAAAGCATTGTCTATTGATGTCTTTAAAACATCTTTTAAAGTTCTCATCTGGTTTTTATTTTGTTATTTTGTTATTACTTCATGGCCCAACAGTGAGGGCCTTACAGGAGGTCCTGCAACAGAGAGGAAGTTTGCAGCCAGACTGTCCTGAAGAGTTTTAGGGTAAAGTTTAAGTTAAAAAAAACTTTTGTACGGGCAGTTAACCAACATTTATGGCATTTCTGGTGTTTTTTATGTATGTGCGCGAATAGAGTTTGAGATTATTGTTGGAGCTTATGGCCTGTGCTTGGTAGGACAGATGAAGAAAGAGCAGGGAAGGATGTGCAGACCTGCATCTGCTGTAACGTGAACCGAAACTTCTACCAAATGAGGCAGTTATGGCGTGAAAGAGGAGAGACTGTGGACTGAGTCAGATTGTGGTAAGAGAAGAAAACTATGCCCAACCACGTCAGAAGAACATTGGACAGGATGACCAACCACCCAGCTGTCAGTGCAACATAACTCCCCTAAACCAGTTTTTAATGTTGTTCTGTTAAATGTCAGCCTTTCATCTGCCAACCTGATCTCATTTTGTCATTTATTTGGTCAAAACTGGACATATCTCCCTGAATCTATTACGTTTTTCTTATTTCATTACTGTCTGGCGTCACACTGGAGCCTACAGCAGAGTAGCCTCAGACTGGAGGTTTGCAGAGAGATGGGTGCAGTCCAGGTGAAGAAATCTCTGCAGCTCATTGAGGTTTACTCAGGTCATGTTCATTATTTGGGGGGTTTGTGGACAACCTTGGACAGGACAGATGGAGACAGAGTGGACTGAACAGGGACTAAAGCCTCTTCACATGAGCACCTGTTCTACCTAACAACATAACAAGATAAAATGGACCCCAGAATGAGCCTGATTCTGTTAAACTGTTAAATCAGCAGAAATTCTTGTGTAAAGTTTTTTATTGATTCCACATAAAGTCATCCCATCGACTGCGATTCAAGACGTCAAAGGGAATGGTCCAGAATTCAGCTTGGTCCAGAATTCAGCTGCCCGTATCATTACTAACACCCCTTCACACCATCATATCACCCCCATTCTTCAGCACCTCCACTGGCCCCCGGTGAAGCATAGGATAGAGTTCAAAATCCTTCTGTACACCTTCAAAGCCATCCACAACCTCGCCCCGCCTTATCTGTCTGACCTCCTCCACATCGCCACTCCAGCCTGTTCCCTCAGATCCTCCTCCACCATCCACCTCACTGTGCCCACTGCCCGCCTCAGCACCATGGAGCAGGGCCTTCAGTCGTTCTGCTCCCCAGCTCTGGAACTCTCTCCCACCAGACCTCCGAAACCTGGACTCCCTGTCTCTTTTTAAATCCAGACTTAAAACCCACCTGTTCAGGTCTGCTTGACAATAACATACCTCCTCTTCCCATTTCCTCTCACTATCTGTTGTGCTTTGCTACTGTTGATTTTTATTATTGTTGATTTTATGATTTTTTTATATTGTTGATTTTGTTGTTGTTGTTTTAATCTTGTAAAGCTTCCTTGAGTGTCGTGAAAGGCGCTTTTAAATAAAATGTATTATTATTATTATTATTATCATAATAATAAGATCTAAATAAGGAACATGAGACCATCTGGGTGAATAAATGGTGATGGAATAATTAGACTGACTGAGCTGAACACGTCATCTGGATGTTCCATCTTCTTGTGTAATGTCTGAGTAATCTACAGAAAAACTAAAAAATCACCCATGAGATCACAGCACAAGCGCTGAGATCAACTCAGATAAAACAAACATGTTCTCAACGCTGCAGAGATCCAACCACTTAAAAACAGAAGAACCTGACGTTACATAAACACACCATCACCAGGAGAAACATCAGCCAGAGATCTTTAGCCTCCATCTTCTCTGAGTGCTCACCAGTCTGGTCCAAAGATTTACGTTCTGCAGTCTGAGGCGAGGACAGCCCTCTCTGCACCAACCCTCAGAACCTCAGACCAAACCAAAACCAACAGAGATCAGCCATCGACCCTCGACCCCCCCGAAATGACTCAGTACAGCACTTAGAGCCAATTACACACTCTCATCTGGCAGAGGGTCTCCTCCTTATTGAAGCCATGTGTGATGTAACTGAAGCTGGACTCAGACATTCAGGGAGTTGGGCTGGTTCTTGCCATGATGCCATGACTGTGGGCCGCTCGCTCTGACATCATACTGGACCTCAAACATGCTGGAAACACGGCGTGTTCATAATCAAACCTCAAACTCCCTGTAAACACCAGATTTCTTATCAAACCCTCTGGAAACACTGCATGTTCCTTATCAAACCCCCTGGAAACCCGTCTGGTTTGTTTCTGGAAGTCCTCGCCTGAGTCCAAGTCAAGGAAAAACTTCTCTCCTTCACATTTTGGACTCCAACCCTATTTTGGCACATCCAGATGAATTATGTGGTAGGAACAAATAATTCTTGACTGATTTAATGCTTCTTCTTCTCCTTTTATGTTTACAGCAAGGCTTTGGAAACATGGACGGGGAGTACTGGTTAGGACTGGAGAACATCTACTGGCTGACAAATCAGGGAACGTACAAGCTGCTGGTGACGCTGGAGGACTGGACGGGACGGAAAACCTTTGCGGAGTATGCCAGCTTCAGGGTCGAGCCAGAGTCCGACTTCTATAGGCTGCGGGTTGGCCGTTACCATGGCAACGCCGGCGATTCGTTGACCTGGCACAACGGGAAACAGTTTACGACACTGGACAGAGACCACGACGTCTACGCAGGTGGGGGACGGCTATACTCTTTGTTTGTTGGTGTTTCATTAATGCATTTATGATTACAGCACCACCTACGGCAGCAGTTCACATGCACGCTGCTTATGGGAGCAGTTCGGGGCTTGAGGCTGTGTCCAGAATCACTTTCATATACTCAAAGTTCTAATCGGGAGAGGGAAGCCAAACCATATGATATGTGTTGAGTTAGAGGAGCCACAGTGAGGACATTGTTACTATTTCAAACTAACAAAAACCCTGCTGGCACCGCTGTCTGTGACATGCTGTTATGACTGAGTTAAACTGATTAAAGCTGCAAACAGGAGAGCAGGACAAAAGAGGCCTGAGAAGGTAATCTGACGGACGGCTGCTTGGACACATGGGTTAAGACGTATGGATGGATTGGTGATAAATTATTCATAAATTGATCAGTTGTTAATGTATGAAACTGGATAAGAGTGTAAATGTCTTGACCTTGCTAACTCTCAGGCTGTAGCTGTTAGCATCAGCTCATGGCTAGCTCATTTTATCTCACAGGAGGTCATGTGGATGGGGGAAACTGTCACAAAGATGTGCAGCAGAAATCTAAAAATAAAGCTGTAGCATATAGACGGTGGTTTAGACTGATGTTTAGACTCTCAATGGATTTGATTGGATAATTTATCAGGCAGTCAATATACCGATATATACTCCTTGCAAAGCCTGGAAACTGGATTTCTCCCCTTTAATAGCACCAACTGGTACTGTATTTTATAAAGCCTGATTAGTTAACTTTCCAGCAAAGTAAAACCTGTACGGATCATGCATTCATGGAATAAATAACACAGCTAAATGTGTTGGTAGCTCCCTCAGATAACTGTGCCAAAATCCTCTCTTCCCCTGAAGAAAGCCTGCGGATCCTCAGTGAAGCAAGGGTGAGGAACGGGTCCTCTTGGGGTGTTGTTCACTTCACAGTCGGTTTTGATTTCAACAGCCTCTTGGCCCTAAGTTTGGAAATAGTACCAGGGCTGACATCAAATAATCCTGACACTCTGTGCACCAGAACACCAGCTTCAGCTGCAGGGGATTTTGTCGCATTTATTTTGGGAGCAGCCCACACGTTTAGCTGTGTTTCTCAATCCACAAATGCACGATCCTTACAGGTTGTACCTCATAATAAAGTTGACTAATCAGGCTTTCCAACAAAATAAAATACAATACCAGTTGGTATTATTAAAGGGAAAATCAACTGAAATAATGTTTCCAAACCTCAAAATCAAACCTTAAAAAGCCTGGAAACTGGATTTCTTCCCTTTAATAGCACCAACTGGTACTGTATTTTATATCGTTAGAAAGCCTGATTAGTCAGCTTTCCAACAGAGTAAAACCTGTAACGATTGTGCATTTGTGGAACAAGCAACAGCTAAACATGTGAGTAGCGCACCCCACATAAATGTGCTAAAATCCCCTCCTCCCCTGAAGAAAGCCTACGGCTCTTCAGTGAAGAGAGGGTGAGAATCCGGTCTTCTTGGGGTACTGTCTTCCTGGGACGTCTGTCCTTGACTTCACCAGCCTCATGGCTTAAATGGCACCAGGACTGACACCAAATAATCCTGACACTCTGTGTACCAGAACACCAGCTTCAGCTGTAGGGGTCTTTGGCACATTTATTGGGCTCTACCTACACGTTTAGCTGTGTGGCTCATTCCACGAATGTACAATCCCTACAGGTTGTACCTCGTTGTGAAGGTGACTAATCATTGCTGTTATTAAAGGGGAGAAATTATCGACTGAATTGATGTTTCCAAACCTTTTTGAGGAGAATAGATTGTTTTGTTTTTCACTATGGATAAATGGATTACCAATCAATGGATGGACAGGTATTATTATTATTAGATGGGTTGATAAATAAAGGATCGGTTAATACCTGACGGATGGATAAATGTTTGTTTTGATGGGTGGTTAGTTGGTTTAATGATTGGTTAGTGATTAAAAATTTGCATGTATTGATGGATGGATTTAAAATGGATGGAGGAGTTAATAATCAATCAATGGACAGGATTATTGATGGATGGTGAAATGATTCAGAAGGAAATGTAATCTTTAGCTGTTTCATTCACACAGATCATAGGCAGGATGGAAAGAAGCATGAAATCAACAATGCTGTAACAATATAAAAAAAGGTAAAGAGGATTGCTATATGTGAAAATCTGGACAAATAAATAAATGAATATCCATGAAGAAAAATATCAAATAAGGCAGTGAATGGAAATTTGAGTCAACTTGAGGAAGGATGTGACAGAAAACTTCATAAATGAATGAGAAAAATAGAAGAAGGAGGAGAAGAAGACAGTACAAACTTCTCATTCGTGACAGGATTTAGATGTTAAGGCTCAGAGCTTTTCATGTCACAGACAAGTGCATCTGCAACAATACTTCAGTATTTTTCGTTCACTGCTCTGGTACCAGAGTACAAACACCTGCCCTCGTTCAAATGCCCCCTTCATCAGAGTGACCTTTGACATAACAGACCAAACAATCAACAAATAAGTTACCAAGCATCTAACAGGATCTTTGTCAAACAGAGAGAACACACATTTATCAAAAGCTCTATAATTTGGTACATGTAACGCTCAGTGTCGAGTCCAGTTGGGGTCTGATCGAGGTGCTGACCCCCTGCTGTGCCCTGATGTGATTTTTCTATGTCTGCAGGTAACTGTGCTCACTACCAGAAAGGAGGATGGTGGTATAACGCCTGCGCTCACTCCAACCTGAATGGCGTCTGGTACCGAGGAGGACATTACAAGAGCCGGTACCAGGACGGCGTTTACTGGGCGGAGTTCAGAGGAGGGTCATACTCTCTGAAGAAAGTCACCATGATGATACGGCCGAACGGAAACACCTACCAGTAACACCCAAACATACGGAAACACCTGAACCAACGGACACAACTACCAACAGAAACAACACCTGGTAACAGTGAGCTCACTCAGCAGGGAAAATAATGGACGAAACAATCAAACAGACAAACAAACAAACAAAGGGATCCATTGTTTCTCATAAACTAAAACTATGTTTCCATAACTGTTGGACGTCTTGCTGTACATCCTTATCAAACTCTGTCTCCTTTGGTTCATGTTTCTGTTGATGTTCACGCAATAAACAATTTCACAAAAGAGTAACACAATGATATTTTGGCATGTTCAGTAAAATATCCATGTGATGTGGATGACAATTAATGTAAAATACTGACTTTATATTTATATTCAGGGATTTATGTTTTTAAACGTTATAAACTGGTACAACAGAGTAATATTAAGATTACAATGGTGCTGATATTTCATTCATTAAAAAATAAGATGAGGATAACTCCAAACAGGAATTAATGCAGTTATTTTCATTGGTACACTTTTAAGAAGATTTTTAGAACTTTCACCTTGATAATTTGTCATTTCCCTAATTATCATTTCAGAGAAATTCTTCAATTGCAAAGTAAAATATTTGACTCAAGGTCTTTTACATAAAAAAAATGTTCAGCATGTCAACTGGCTGGTTACCACAAATATTTAAAAACAGATTTTTGTCACCATGTGTTTTTGAGAGGTAAAATCTCTTTTATTTTGTGGAATATTCAAATTAAAAGGGCTAAAACTTGATATAATGGCATGTATTTCATTGGGCAGATGTGTAGGGGAGGAATGAACTCATCAAAAAATGCAGACATTCCAGAGGATTTCCAACTTTTGACAGATGATACAGGACATTGCCAAAGTTTTCTCTCACACTCTTTAATAGTTTTTATTTTTATTGCACTTTCTTGTGTTAATGCAAAACCATTGTGCCCTGATTATGTTTTTTACAATAATGCTGACCTGCAGGGGCTGAAGCCTTTGACCAAATGTTTGGGCGATGAAGACACAATCTGCACACAGAAAACCATTTGGAAGGATTTTAACCGGTAACAGGTGACATTTAGAGCAACGCTGCTCATCTTGCACGTCTGAGGACGACTGCTGCAGCTCAAAACGTCACCTTTTGCGAAATAAAATCCCCCTGAGGAGCTTTTTGGTGTGTGGATCTCCTCTTTCTCTCCACAAACATGCAAATCAAAATAATAGAGAAATAATAAAGCCTGTAGGGCGGCGCGGTGGTTGACTGGTGACTCCAAATTGCCCTTAGGTATAAATGTGAGAGTGAATGGTTGTCTGTCTCTCTATGTGGCCCTGTAATTGGCTGGGGACTGGTTCAGGGTGTACCCCGCCTCTCACCCAGTGTCAACTGGGATAGGCTTCAGTCCCAGAGACCCTGAAAGGGATAAGCTGTATAAATGCTGGATGGATGGATAAAGCTTGTATCATTGTTATACGTTAAATTTGATTTAAGTTACAGTTTTGACCAGGGCTGGGCAATTAAAAATAAGAAGAATAATTGAAACTGACATTTAGACCCTCTAATCGACGTAATTTTACTCATGTCGATTATTTTGATTATTTTCCCTGTGTAAGTCACATGACTGTGCCCCATCCATACAGTCTGCGTTCACTTTCGTCAAGAGTGAAGGACGCGCTGCCAACATGGAGGAGACAAGCACCAATCTATCAGAGGACCTTGTAGCCAAGATAAATGTCGTCTCCGCTGTTTGGGCACATTTTGGATTCTGTGCGGAGGACATCGAGCAGAAAGAAGTTAAAATGTGTAAATACTGCAGGAAGACCGTTTCAACGACCGTCGGGAACACCACCAATTTGTTCCAGCATAGCATAAAATAATCGTTCATTAATCGTATTCGAGGTAAGAGCTTCAATTAATCGTGATACTGAGATTAGGTAATATCGCCCAGCCCTAGTTTTGACCCCTGTGGTAGATGTTTTAAGTTCCAGGGCTTGAAACAGAGCATCTCTATTTCACCAAACAGGAGCTTTAAGAGAGGAAAGAGTCATCAAATAACTGAACCGTTGTTGCTGTGGCCACAACTTAAACAGTTTGTGGTTTGCCCGCAAATTTTCATAATCAAAAACAATCATTACCTGAATATTGTGATAAGGATTTATATTCCTGTTGCGTGGTATCAAATGAGTCTTTAAATTGTTTGAGTTTCACTTAAAAAAAATCAGATTAAAGTTGAAAATTTTGCATCGTGACAGAACGAAAAAGCTTCTTCAAAGAAATTTTGTCAGTAAATTGTTATTTTTCATTTTATTTTTTGTTAATTCTTATTTGATCACTATGAGTTTGGAGAATCGTACTGATGTTTATACAATGAAGAATTTGAATGTGGCTCAATGATTCATTTACAAGACAGAAAAAGAATATAATGGATTTAAAAGAATAAATAAAGTTCTCATGTTGGAGCGACAGACATGAACTTGATCATAAAGCAGTCATCACAGCTCAGCTCACTTTTCCGTCACTGTTAAAGATAAAGAATGTACCATGTGCTCTGTGTGTATATATGCTGTTTCACTGAGATTATTTTTATTGTCTGTATTTCACAAAAACTGCAATAAATCATGTACAGCCACAGAGTCTGATCACTCTAGTGTCATTATTTCACCATGAGGCAGCCCTGAGGCTCAGCCTTTTATTAATCACATTAAAATGATATATTTTTTAAGTTCTGTTCGTTTGAACCATTGTGTGTGTCTGTGTTTACCTTGAACCAACCTTTATGTTTCTGACTCTCTTAATGTTACAGTTCATGTGAATACTTCCAAAATCACTGTAAGAAAGTAAACTCACACGTCTTCCTCCTGGTGTCATCAGTTTATGAGAGAGGAGCTGAAATAAGCTGCAGAGCTCAGAGCTGTGCAAATCTACTGGATTTATGTCTGTACTCACACATCAGGGACTCATAAAAGCTGTGATTTATCAAATATTGAAGCTTTTTGACAGCAGAGGATCATCTTAGATCATTATTGGACGCATCTTTGTCACATGTTAACACAGCCCTGCATTAATCATCCTTTAACAGCTCTGACTCGGGTTTTAAAACAGAGTTTATACATTTACAAAATAAATTGAATACTTTAAAAACCATTATTTTAGGGTTGCTCCACTATGGCACAAATCTAATCTTGATTTAATCATAAATGTTGACCTCACAATGACTCACTGATGTCATAACACACACCGCATGCAGTTGTTGAGCTTTAAAGTGCTGGACGCTTTCATACTGAACGTTTAACAACAAGCAAATAATGAAAATACAAGAGGATAGACATGTGATCTTGATTATCCAGTTTTTGGGATTTTTTGAGGCAGTAATTTAAATTGTAACGGAATGAATTGCCCAGCTGTTCTTTCTTTGATCCAAAACTGCAAAAAGACAGATGATTGCACTGCTGAACAAATGGCAACAACATGCAGCTGATATCATGTTTTCATATCATGAGATAAAATGCTGATTTTTTAAACTGAGGTCAATATTTGAATCAGGGATGGACGACTGTGGTCACCAGGAGGACGACATAAATTTGTCCTCATTTTCAGAGACCTGAATTGATGGATCAGTGGGACACTCTCAAACAAACAATGGTAATTACAAGGGATGCACCATATCATCGGTATGATAACCGTATCAGCAGATAATTGCTTCAAAAGCTTAATGCTGGTTTTTGCAGATATGAACATTTCTGCAGATATTTCTCGCTGATATCTTAGCCTAACATCCCTTGTACTGTGTTAGCTTTCTCTATACACACTCCACACTAGGGTCGGTTTTGACCCGTGCCTTAAATCAGCTGTAAATTACACTAAAAACAATTATCTATCATGCAGTTTTTTTCCTTATCTCTTGGTTACCTTGTCAGGCCTCATTATCCATGAAAATATTGGTTTTAATATCTTTTGGCGTGGGCCTTTGGGCCTGTCTTTGTCTATATACCCCTTGATTTCAATAAAAAATGTCAAATGAACCTCAAAAGAATCATATAAATAAATACGAGGTTGTATTGTTACCTCGCTATTACTAGGGCCTGTTAGAACACATATTGTGGAGGTATATTTATATACATTTTTCCATTCTAATATTATTAACTATAGTAACATCTATAGTGTGATGTGTCATTTCGACCCATAGATATTTACTTAAAGAAAAAGGCTAACAGAATGTTTTAGTAAGAGAACTTCATGAACATGATTAGGGAACAGAACATTTATCTGTTTATCTTCAGAGATGCACCATGATTTCAGTTTTGGCTTTAATGATGGCTTAATAATCTTATTTTTTTATAACTGGGTCAAAACTGACCCTAACAACACAGATGACACTATTTCAACAGAGCACTTGTGATTTACTGGCTTTTTTTTTTCTTCTCTTTTTTTTTGTTTAAATTGAGGTTCCTGACAAAGTCAAAAAGCCTTGATGCAATAAACAAATATTAAGTGGTTCTTTTATGCATTTAAAACCTAAAAGGGGTCAGTATCGACCCGAACACAGGAGGAAGGATATACTTACATCACCATTGTGTAGTTTTTTTTGCATATTTATCTTAAATTGAGAAGTATAAGCTCCCAAAATATGCAGGTAAGTAAGTCAGTAAAGCTTTTTAAAGGGCAGATGAAATTTGATTTTACTGTCAAAAATATATTTTAGATAAGACGTAGGAGTGACCTTAAAAGAACTACTGTCAGTCATTTCTGTGTATCAGTACTGACATTTGTATTGGCCAAAATAATCTTTGAAATATTGGCAAGTCCACCAGTAATTACTTACAATTAAGCAAAAAGAAAAGATGAGTAGCTGTTAAATCCAATGATAGAGCAAAACATGGCATTCAAGCCTTTTTAGATACCACACAAATTACAGAGGACCTACTCAAAGGAGTGCTAACAGAGGCATAATAACACAATGCTTTACCCAAAAGAGAGAGTGAGGCAAACTCCACAGCACTCTCGTATATGTACAGATATTGAAGAGTGGGCCTCATGTTGATGACTCCTGCATCATTACCTCCACCAAGGAGGTTATGTTTTGCTGGTGTATGTTTGTTTGTCTGTTTGTTTGTTTGTTAGCAAGATTACGCAAAAACTACTGGACAGGTTTTGCTAAAATTTTCAGGAGATGTTGGTAATGGCCCAACTTAAAAATGATTACATTTTGGTGGTGATCCAGACAACCCCCATTAGCAAACGATCGTTTTTGCTCTATAACTGTCTAACTAATAACAATATCAACATGATTCTGAGTGCTAGGTGTGGGTTTTCAGGGTCATGAATCATATTATGATGGTAACTTTATCATGGAGCTATTGCTTATAGATGTAACAGCAATATGTGAGCTACCTTGGCGGAGGTTTGCCTTCTCTGAGTGCTTTCTAGTTAATAGATGTTTTCTGAAACTCTACAGCGTCCTTGCAACACTCCAATATAAATGTTATGAAGTCCGCCTGGGTTTGCAAGCTCCGTACAATATAACCTGTCAAAGGTAAAAATAAATATCTTCTTCTCTATTTAGAAATCAAATCAAACCCTCTGAGCCTTTTTAATGGCCTGTAAGATCTCAGTCCATAGATCAGACGCTCTTCACGATCACTGACTCAGAGACCAGCAACAACAAATAAACAAACATGAGCCGAGAATCAGTCTGATCATAAAATAAATGAAAAACAGATAAGACCATGTGATCGTCTGCAGACTTCACCAACGTTCAGCAAAGAGCCAAATATGACAGCAGCAGAATCTACGAGCCAAACCCACCAGTGATTCAGAGCTTTGAGCCATGTGTCATCATCGTTCATGTGCTTCATTATGTAATAAAACTAAAAAGAGGAGAAACAACACAGCCCTAACGGAGAGCAGGATAAATATAACCACATTTAACAGATTATAACACTAAGACTGCAAAACGATCCAGAAATACATCAGAGTGAATTAAACAGACAAGACAAAGACCAACCTCTGCAGTCAAGAGACAGAGCAGATCCACAGACTCACTGGACACTTTATTAGGTACACAGTTAGTCCCAGGTTGGACTCCTTTTCCACCACATCTGATCTGGTGACTGTGGAGGCCACTGCAGTGCAGTGAACTCAACAATATGTTGAAGAAATATGTTTGAGATGATGTGAGCTTTGAGACATGGAGCTGCTGGAAGTCTCCATCAGAAGATGGTCCACTGTGGTCATAAAGGGATGGACACGGTCAGCAACAACACTCAGGTAGGCTGTGGGGTTTCAACCATGCTCAGGTGGGACAAAGGGGCCCAAAGTGTGCTGAGAAAATGTCCCCCACACCATCACACCACCACCAGCAGCCTGAACCGCTGATCCAAGGCAGGAGGGATCCATGCTTTATGATGTTCACACCAAATCCTGAACCTACCATCTGAACATGGAGCAGAAAGACAGACTCATCAGATCAATCTTCTATTGTCTAGTTTGGTGAGTTAGACCCTCAGTGTCCTGTTCTTAGCTGACAGGAGGGTCACCTGGTGTGGTCTTCTGCTACTGGAGCCTATCTGCTTCAAGACTGGACATGTTGTGTGCTCAGAAATGGTCTTCAAGTGCTTTTTTGAGCTCCTGATGCCTTTTAATCATCTACAACCACTCTGGCCATTCTCCTCTGACCTCTGATACCAATAAAGCATTTTGGCCCAGAGAACAGAGACCATTCTCTATAAGCCCTCAGGATGATTATGTGTGGAAATCCCAACAGATCAGGAGTTTCTGACAGAACAACCACGTTCAAAGTCTCTTAAATCTCCTTTCTTCAGCTTCAGCTTCTTCAACATCAGCAGGTCTTCTGGACCAGGTCTTCATGCCTGACTGCACTGAGCTGCTGGATCAGTACTACAGACCACCCCAGGAGGCATCAGGGCACTTTCATATTGAGCTAATGGCCCCAAAAGTTCCACCTGCTGAGATGAGCTAAAGCTCTGTCAGAGCTGAATGGACTTTAGCTTCTGAAGTATTTCTGGTCATGTGACCACTCCAAGAGGTTATCACACCTCAGGTCTCACCTCACCATCCACACTCTGATGTCACCATATTAACCACATTCACACTCATTCACACGCAGCTGCTGCAGCAGTGGGACCTTTCAGGGGTCTTGCCCAAGAACACATGGACATGTGGCAGGTCTGGAGACTAAACCCCAGACCTTCCAGCTGAGTGATGGCAGACTTCACCATCAATCAATCAATCAAACTGTATTTATAAAGCACTTTTCATACAAAAAAAGTAGCACAAACTGCTGTACATTCAAGAACACAAGCAGATAAGTGTGAGGGGATACAAATAAAATACAAAAGCCCACCCACCCTCCCAAACCACATTCAACACACACAAGGATACTAAGTAAGACTACTCAAACAGCTACAGATGATTGAGAAAATGCTATCTTAAATTAAAAATGAGGAAACACAGGACCTAAGACTAAACTGATAAAACCATCATAAGATATAATAAAGGTAATAAAGCATTAAAAGTTAATTAAACAGTGATTGGTACAAGGAGGCTCTGGGAATATTACCTCTGGAAAAACTGACTTATGCCCTTCACGAAAACACCGAGGGATTCCTTAAAGCATGACAACCTGTTTTGGATATGGCTGAAAGTTCTGGACTGGATTTTGTTTTATGAACTCAAAAACGCAAGAAATCTGGCCACTAGAAGCCTGTAACACTGCAACACAAAGGACTGAGTGTGTTTTTTTCATAATGTAATGTGATGTTATACCTGCTCCGTTCTTGTTTGTTAGTTAATTCTCTAATTGTAAAAAAAAAAAGGGTTCTGCTTATGTTTTATAAACAAGGTACCACTGTTGTAAGAACTTAAAGACCTTAATAAAAACAGTTTGTAAAAAAAGTTAATAACAATAAAATAGTCTTAAAATCAAACAATAAAAGAAAATAAATAAAATGAGGTAATAAACACAAAATACAGATTTTGTGTTTTGCAGCTGTAACTCTGAAACTAAAATAAAGTAAAAACACATGATGCAGATTAAGAGAACAAAACAAAAATCAGCTAAAAGTCAGGCTGAAAGGTAGGTCTTGAGTTTGCTTTTAAAAACCTTAACAGTAGCTGGCGCTCTCAGGTCTGCAGGTAGCCTGCTCCACAGACGGGGGCCATAATAATAAAAAAAAAAGATGATTGACCGTTAGTTTGTTTTTTACTTTGGGAACAGTTAACAGACCCCCACCTGAGGACCTGAGGGCTCTACTGGGCTCATAGGGTAAAATCAAATCAGATAAATAGGAAGGAGCAAGACCATTAACAAAAATAAAAAACAATAAAAGAATCTTAAGATCTATTCTAAAAGACACAGGTGGTATTGCAGACTTTAAAATCGGACACCAATGCCCTGACTAATCACGTTGAGCTGTGATCTTATTTGTGAGTCATGGACAATGTTCATGTTCTTGCTCCCGGATGGCGGACTCACCGAGGTAGGGGATGCAGGGCACCATCTTGAGCGAGCGGATGTACTCCCTCATGCGGGTGTAGTTTTCCTCTTTGGACGTCAGATAGTTTAACTTCTCAAACGTGGCTTTATCCTTCCTGCTGATGAGCTGCAGGGACATGAAGAAGAAGAAGGACACGTGTCTGATGTGTGCTCCGTGGAAACACAGATATTACATAACAGTCACCAGACAAGATCAGAGCGTGATCCTGTTCCAGGAATCATCACTGCAGCCCTGCGCAGATTTATGGTAAAGTTAATTTAACGATAATTCATCAGTAAACATGTCCCAGAGCGGGTTTTTCCTCTCTGCAGGAGCCAGCTCATCAGCATAGACCACGTCTGAAATTCATCACCCGGCTCGTCAGGGGAAAACGGTTACTTTAGCGCCAACATGGAGGCCAATAATCTGACCAGGAGCTCAGAGACCTGGTTTTAGTTTCCATAAACTGTGAAAAATAAAAAAGAGGCTGATGAGCAGAGTGCCGGAGCAGCTCCTGAAGATAAACAGAGTTTGGAGGTTTGCTGGTTTGGTCCAGTGATTTCTGCTTTAGTCCAACAGTCAGAGGAAAATTAATCAAACTGTCACAACGAATCTGAAGTCAGATCAGTGCTGACTCAGGAAGACCAACTGTAGAGCAGTTTTTAAACTTCAGGTGACCTGAAATCAATCAGTCAATCAATCAATCAATCTTTATTTGCATAGCGCCAGTTTATAACAAGTTTTATCTCAAGGCACTTTACAACAGAGCAGGCTGAAGACAAACTTTTTCACTTTATAGATACACATATATGCACATATACACATTTACATATAGATATATATATATTTGTGTATACACATACATAGATCCAGAGACGTGTCCATCCAGGCAGAGACAAAGAGACTAAAAAATTTATGATAGAGACAAACCCATGGACGCCCCAATCATAAATGTGTCCTCATCACATTAGTCTCTGCTAAATATAGAGTCAATCAATCAATCTTTATCTGTATAGCATCATATTGGTTGAATATAAATTTACATTAATTTATTCGAGGTTAGCTCCTTGAGATGTGGCATCTCATTTTTAAGAGGGTCCTCATGTCTGTATGGTTGTAAAGATAGTTACTATGAATGTACAATCAATACAACCCTTGATATAGAGGTCAATCTAATATTAACACTAATATCAATAATGATTATGATCTGGAGAGGACTAATGTTGATTAATATAACAGCATCTAGCTGAACTGCCATTAAAATGGGTTTAACTGGTTTAAAATATGAATTTATGTTAATTGATGTCATTTCTGTTGATGGTTGATGCAGGATAGAGCACATGGAGCGGAGCAGGTCCACAGCAGAAGGTCATCCATGATTGTTTGTCAAGGTCATACTAATATATGTGTGCTGTTAGCAGGAACTACCATGTATTTAATTTTGTTGATCTCTCTGAAGTTAATATCAGGAACTGTACTGATGATGGAATGGAGCAAAAGGAAAGTCCACATAATTGAACAGCACTGATTGAAACTTCTTAGGCTTAAAGATTATGATGAAATAAAAAAAAAATCACAATTCCTCATGTGATTAAACAAACGTACGATCTGCAGAAAAGGATAAGTTTTTCTGTTATATTTGAACCCCCTGTGTTGTTAACAAGGTTCTTCATATTAAAAAATACCAATAATAATCACACAGTATTAAGTTCTGTTTTCATTTTAATTGCCTTAAAATGCAGACAAATTTTTAGATATCTTCATTGTTCAGAAACAATAACAATGATTTACTAGTTTTTCTAATATTTTTGAATGATTCATTTCTTTCCTTCCTTAATTTTTCTCTCCTTTTCTTTCCTTGAACCTTCATTCTGTCTTTTAATTGCCTTTCTATACTTTCCTGTCTTTTCCTCGCTTTCCCTTCCATTCCTTTCATTACCTTCGCCAAGGACTTTTTGTTTGTGCCAGCGATTGTTTGTTTGTCCGTCAGTCCATCTGTGAGCAGGAGAACTCAAAAAGTTATTCTCAGATTTGGATCAAATTTTCAGTGAACGTTGGTCGTGGCACAAAGAGGAAGGGTTTTTTTATTGGTGTTGATCAGAACGCAGATTCTGATCCCTGAGTGTTTGGAATGATTGCGACATGACAGTTTTCCACATTTCAGTAATAACTCTGCTAATAAATTGCCTTTGCAGAGGTTTTTGGTTTCCTTTCCTTTCTTTCCAATTTCTTTTATTTTCTTTTTCCTCACACTGCTCTTCCCTTTTTTCATCCATCATTTTCCTCTCCCTTCTCTACTTCTTTCCTCCTGCTATCTGCTGTTAAATTATTGACATATGAAGTATTTTTGATGCCCAACAGCCCCACAAACATGTCAGTGCTGTTCTGAGCGGTTCAGTAAAGCTTTTATGATAATGATTAACGTTTAGCTCATTACCATCTGTTTTTCAACAGGGTAATATGGATTTGACATTTTTACTCAAAGCTTTATGAAATTAACAGTGATGCACTATTTTCTACCTATTTTCTACTTTATTTTATTCCTCCTGACTCTTTATTTTTATTCTAATTAAATGTTGATTGTTTTTGCACCAATTTACCAAGTCAAAGTCCTCATGCGTAAAGCTATTTGGCAATAAACATCACCACAGCTTGTTTTCTTTTTCAAATGCATGATTATGAGATAATGTTGGAGAAAGATTCACCAAAAACCTTGAACTGTTTCACTTTATATCCCAGCATGCTTTGAGAAGCATGAGTCCTAAAACACTGAAGCAGCATTTAGCACTTCCTGTTCCCTTGTCCCAAAGTCTAAGGGGTTTTAGAATAGCTTTAAAACAACTGAAATAAGGGTCATGATAAACAAGCATATGAGGGTTTAATGTTCCATTTCGCAACACACATGCATCCGGTGTTCCCCCATGTCAGCATTTTAAAATGTTATTGTGTTTTTTTAATACGACAGTTACTCAAGAACTGCTAACAAGGACTACAAACATGGCCGAGAGCCCTAATGCATCCATTCATTCATATTCTATACTGCTTATCCCCGTCAGGGTCGCAGGGGGCTGGAGCCTACCCCAGGGGTGAGAGGTTGGGTACACCCTGGACTAGGCGTCAGCCAATCACCGGGCCACATAGAGAGACAGACTCGAGTGCCCAGAGAGCACCCAAGCAGAACATGTAAACTCCAAACAGAAAGGCCCTGACCGACCCCGGGATCGAACCAGCAACCTTCTTTCTGTGAAGCACGTGCTCTACCTGCTGCACCACCAGGCCGCCTGACTCTAATCTAGTGTTTCTGAAACAGTGGAGAGTGACCCCCAAGGCGGACAGGTCCACATGCCAAGGGGGGGCGTGACTTGTCTCCGCAGGGGGTGTGGTTAAACTTGGGCTTGGGCCCCCTGGAATCTTGGCCACCCCAGGTGCCAACCCAAAGTTCTGCACTGTGATTGGCTCTTTGCCTTGTTAAAGGTGGGATATATGTTAAAACCTTGGGGCTTAATCAGGTTAATGTTGTTTATTTCTTTATTTTTACTGCAGTTTACGTAATTTTTACAGCTTTTTGCAAAACAGGACATTACAGCAATTAAAGAGGAAATTAAAGAAATATATTTGTCACTTTTATTTTTGTTAATTTAGCCTTTTA
Source organism: Cetoscarus ocellatus (assembly GCA_037902135.1). Taxonomy (NCBI): domain Eukaryota; kingdom Metazoa; phylum Chordata; class Actinopteri; order Labriformes; family Labridae; genus Cetoscarus; species Cetoscarus ocellatus. The sequence goes on from JBAMNC010001923.1 coordinate 233,108, forward strand.
AGTTGTTATTTCTATTTAAACACTGTCTGTTTCTCCACTTCTTTTGACATTGTTCCTCTTGGTTAATGTTGATTAATGCTGAACTTTAGATTATGTTAAACTTTAAATTGTGATGAGGTTAAATATTTTTTCTGCGCCCTCAAAGACAAAAGTATTGGTACGAGCTGCCACCTTGTTGTTTTAATCTTACATTTATGAAAGCATGCAGTTTGAATATAAATTACTACCCATGCGAAAATAACAAAGAAAACAGATTCAGCTTATTTCTGTGATACTTGATTGAGAAACTGGTATTGACAAGCTCTGAGGTGTTGAAACAGACTCAGTGTTGTGATTTTTAGTTACTTCACAGGTGGCAGTCATTTCTGATCAGTCTTTAATAATCAATCAGAACAAACAAAAGAGCACCAACCTGATCAAGTCACTGGATTATGAGGAAATTCTCAAACAGGAGGTCCCAGATTGACGTTAACAGCTTGATAATAACTTTTCACTCTTGCTGATTATGTTGAAAAATCATAAAGCTACGTTTGTCCATGAAGATCATCATGATGAACAAACATGTAGGTTTGATGATCATCTGTTCTCCTCAGAGTTTATTATCAGAGAACACAGACTAATCCCAGAGAGAACAGCACCATCAGGTTTGGGACAACAAATATACATCATCTCTGCACCACTGTATGAATTATGGCAAAATTTCTACATCACTGTGTGATGGTGCAGGATTCATTTTATTCTGATATATTCATCTCACCTGGGGAAACTTTTTAGATTTAAAAAAAAAGGCACTGAAAGTCTGTCACATAAACTGAATCTGATGTTATTTTCTTTGTCTTACAGTCTTATATTCAGCTGAATAACTTTTGTGAGTTTGGAAACTTAAGCTGAGTAAAAAACTCAAATTATTAAATCATTATAACATTTAAACTAAATATTAATTATAAATTACAGTGCATAATCCTTTCAACAGCATACATGGAGAGATATTCTTATATTCTTAAGCAGTAAGGACTTATGACTGACCTTTTTTTGCTCTTGTAGTCTCACGTTTCATCAAGCAAATGAATAAAAAACAATCTTGTTGCTGTTGCCTTTCTAAAGCTGATAATAAGTAGAGTATCTTTTAACTGTTTTGGATCTGGACCTTGAGCACGTGGACTGAAGTGAAATGAGCTGTAAAACCATCAGGCCTCGTGGCGTTTACTTGATTTAAAACCCTGCAGATCAAATCTCTCTCTGTCTGTTGAAGTGTAACACAATCAGTGTTGTTTCTTTATAAAAGTGCCCTGTCTCTTTCCGCTGTGGGCTTCCTTCTGAACGGTTCATAAATTTAAATCATGGGACGCCCCGCTGATAAACACTGGGAGTGTTTCTCCATGTGTCCTGGATCAGATCGACTAAATCACATCCAGAACCAGAGACCCAGGAGTCCTGTGTGATATGAAAACCAGAAACAAACCGTTAGAGGGTTCGTAAAGCTCTCACAGCTCGCTAACGGAGCGTCTCTGATGGAGAAATAATCATTAATAAAATCAAACTGTTTATCACCGACGGCGGCAGCAGCTGCTTTTTCTGTGGAGCTGACTGATGATGACTGAGAGCTGCATTATTATCACCTCAGTTATATAACACGACACATACGCTGCTCTGCTGCTGGAAACTTAAACTGAACCTGATCACAGAAGAGCGGAGAGGCCGTCTGAGGTTAGAGGGCTGCTTCAGGTAACACCACAGCGTTACTGCAAACTTTTTATTAGGATTAAGGCTTTTTACTTTACACCTGAGGGCCGAGACACGTTACCTGCAAAACAAAAAAAGACCTAAAACAGACATGGATAAAATGTACATTGCATAAATGCACATTCAGACATAAATAATAAAATTAATCTTCATGCTTCTGGACACTTTTCCTGACACCATCCATAAAGTTCAGTTGTAAATATGTAGAAAGTGTAAATACAGTTACTTAAATTATTGTCACATGTTTCAATTATTATCACTTACAATTGTAATCAATTATTTTTATTAATGTTACAGTATTATTATTATTGTAATATTATATTTCTTCTTTTTATTAATATTATGGTCTTTTAGTTATTGTTGTTTCTATTATTATTATTTTATTATTACCATTATTATTATTGTTGTTGCTGTTATTAATATATTTTTTGTTGTTATTATCATTTTTGTTTTTATTATTATCATCATCATTATTATAATATAATTAACATTTTAACAATCACCATTTTTATTATTATTATGAAGTATTATCATTACATTTATCATTACCACTTGCTATTGTTATTATCATCAGCATCATTTTTTTGTATTTTAATCAATTACTATTATTACAGAGCATAAGTATTATCATAATAATAAAAATTATAATTATTATTGTTATTGTTTTTAATTATTTTTGTTGTTATTATCATCATTATTATTATCAACATATTTTTTAAATATTATTTTCTGTTTTAATTTAACATATTCATTTTGTTTCTCTGACTATCTGATAACTCCATTTCAGTTTTTTAATGGACTCCTTTCTGTAAAAAACATTTTTAGCAGCTGATGTAACGATTAAACTTCCCCAAATGGAGGAATAATGAAGGTTTATCTTATCTTCTTCTAATCCCATTTTTCACAGACACTCTTGTCTTTTTACTGCTTAACTTACTTAAAGGTCATTTTCCCAAAGCTGTAGCTGTATTTTATAATATTTATCAGTAACACTGAAAGAGCAAAAGCCTCCACTACAGCATGACAAACAGTGTTGGCCAGTTATTGTCAAAAATATGGAACACCGTCCTAACAGGCGTGAAATCATGACCTCCTTGGTGGAGACCTTCAGGATTATTTAAAGATGTTTTTGTGCTTGTTGTCCCTCACTGACAGCAGAGGGGTGGTGCATGGACAGAGAGCAGAGACAGTGGATATGCCTCGGGTCAGAGGCATATTCAGAGTGCACAGTGCACTCTGCCACACCGGCCCCCGATCTTTAGGGATTTATTCAGAGGTATAAAAAATCAAAAGAGAAATCAGATATTGAAAGTTTCTACAATGAGCTGGACCACATCTCTTCAGACTGGCACAACATCTGAAGACCAGAGCCATGAGCGTGATCTGCAGAGACCACTCACCACGGCCTCCAGGCTGTCAACACTTCGTGAAGATAAAAACATCATCAGAGACTCTTCCAACAGAAACATCACTAAAAGAAGAGACTGGGTGGATGTGCAACCGCTCAAATCTGAGATTTTAAAGATCTTTGAGGACCAAAACTGATTTTTCTTTTCACTGCTCGGCCGTTAAACTTTCCAATCTGGCTTGACTTCCCATTTTCCCCAGTTCAAAATTTCCCTGCAGCATTTTACGAGGCTCCTCGTAACCCTGAGCGAATGAGTGTTAGAATAAAACAAAAGGAGACCTTAATCTTGTTGTTTTGCTTGTTTTTAGTTTTAGTTTATTTATTCATCATGATATGGTTTGTCTTTAGCATACCTTATCATAGAATAGAATAGAATAGCTCTTTTACTGTCACCACATAAACACTCGTTAGGCACCAGAATTTGTACAGTGAAACATAGTTTGGCATCCTCTGTCTGTGGCAGCAAAGAACACACAAAAGAAATAAAATATCATAAAACTAAAAACCCTACAATACCTTCTGTGCTGCTGTATGTATGTTCTGTAAATTCATGTAGAGTTCATGTTTTTTTGTGTATCTGTCATCTTGCTGCTGCCTCTTACTGATGTTATATGTACAATATTCATTTTAAGACTATACTCGGGGACTACAGATGGAAAATAGCCTGTGCCTAAAATCTGGCACATTTTCATGTCAGTTTTCATTAATGTGCACTAATAAATAAATAAATAAATAAGTAAATAAATAAATAAATAAATCTTTATTTGTGTAGTGCAAATTAATAACAAGTGTTATCTCAAGGTACAACAGAGCAGGCTGAAGCCATACTCTTCATTTTATAGATACACATATCTGCATATATACAAATAAATATTATAAATAATATATATATTTGTATATAAACATACATACATCCAGAGATGTAACAATTCAGGCAGGTACAAGAGGACTAAATATAAGAATTTATGATAGAGACAAACCCACGGACGCCCAGATCATAAATCTGTCCTCATCACATTTGTTTTTGCTAAATATAGATTCAATCAATCTTTGTGTAACATGTTTGTAAATAAAATTATTCATGGAGTTTAAGGCTGTAGCTTCTGTCATGAAAAAATACTGCTACATCATAAAGACCAGAGTATGACTTAAAGACTGAAACTTCCTTTGTGAGTTATTTAGATTTACAAAAACATATTAATAATAAAAAAAAAACATGATGTGGATTGTAACAAGTATCCAGACTTGTCCTGCTCAATGTGACATCCAAAATTTGAGATAAGAAGATAAGACTTTTAAGGACTTTACATGGCCTTAAATACAAAAGAAAAAAATTAAATGTTGGGTTTTAAGGTCTTTTTAAGGATCAGTATAAATGCTGCATCAATGAGACATCTATGTAATGGACGCAGGATACTGGATTTTAGCTGAGAGTCATTATTTGTGGACTCATTATCACCAATAGTGATATTTTTATCCAGATCTCAGAGCCTCCTCTTCACCTAAACTGACTTTTTCTTTCATGTGATAGTCTGTTTGTGTTAAAATCATAATTTTATTCTTCAGTAAATGATCCTGTTGAGTTATAAAAGAAGACATTCAGTGATGAGGTAAACCATCATGGTGTATTCTGATGGTATAACTGAGAATACAGTGACAGATATGAATGTGTGAGGCCATAATTTCAGCTTAAATATCAGTAAAAATGTGCAGAAACTGATAGTGTTCTGATAACACCATGCATCCCTAACATATATCACCATAATTCCTCTCCTCCTGCAGAGTGTGAGGTCTTACCGCCCAGGTCTTGCTGAGTCTGAAGATCGGGGCGCTCTGCAGAGCCGAGACCACCGACACCAGAGAGTGAAGATTATTCAGCTCCAACAGTTTCTGAAACACACAGACGAACAGGAGCGAGTTAGAAGACACAAATAACATCCTACAGCAGTGTGAGGACCACCACCAGAGGGGTTTGATCCCTGAGTCAGGCATCCCCACTGATCCTGTGATGATACTCTCTGACCAATCAGAGGGCAGCAGGGTCAAACCAGCTCACCTGGAGCCTCATCAGAGGAGGTACCAATGAAGGAGCAGGTACCATCACTGATGGAGAGCATCACAAAAACAAGTGAAGAAGAGGCTGAAGCCACATGGAGGAACTGAACCATGCATGACCTTCAGGGCTTTAACAGACGCCCTCTGGTGGACACAGGAGGAGCTGCAGCTTTTATTAAGACAGACATCAATTCAGCCCCCGGTGCGGCTGTGAGGAGAGGATGTTGAAATCTGGAGCCCATGTGTTAAACACAACTAACGTCCACAGAACCACAACAGAGTTCAGGTTTCAAAGCTTCATTCTGGTACGATTCAGCAAGTCAGAATAAGAAATACTTGATTAATCCCCAAGGGAAAATTCGGTTGTTTCAGTTGCTCTTTTACACAGTACAGCTGCAGGACTATCAGGTTTAGACTATAAATTAGATAAAGGCATAAAAAAGTAAGAAGGTTGCAACATGCAGAATCTTTAAGCTATATCAAATTCCTAATGAAGGAAAACAAAGAAAATAAGTAAAAGTGAGATCATGAACAAGGTCAAGGAAATTACATCATTAACAATAACAATATTTACAATATGAATACAGGTGAAACTCAAAAAATTAGAATATATCCATGTCAGCAATTCAACTTTAAAGGTGAAACTAATGTGTGATATAAACTCATTACATGCAAAGTGAGATATGTCAAGCTTTTATTTGTCATAATCTTGATGATCATGGTGTACAGTTTTTGAAAACCCCAAATTTACAGTCTCAGAAAATTAGAATATTGTGAAAAGGTTCAATACTGTAGGCTCAAAGTGTCACACGCTCATCAGCTAATTAATCCAAAACACTTGTGAAGGGTTCCTGAGCCTTTAAATGGTCTCTCAGTCTGGGTCAGTAGAATTCACAATCATGGGGAAGACTGCTGACCTGACAGTTGTGCAGAAAACCATCACTGACACCCTCCACAAGGAGGGAAAGCCTCAAAAGGCAATTGCAAAAGAAGTTGGATGTTTTTAAAGAGCTGTCTCAAAGCACATTAATAGAAAGTTAACTGGAAGGGAAAAGAGTGGGAGAAAAAGGTGCACAAGCCACAGAGTCTGGAGAGGATTGTCAGGAAAAGGCCATTCAGAAGTGTGGGGGAACTTCACAAGGAGTGGACCAAGGCTGGAGTTAGTACATCAAGAGCCACCACACACAGACGGATCCTGGAAATGGGCTTCAAATGTCGTCTTCCTCTAATCAAGCCGCTCCTGAACAACAAACAACGTCAGAAGCGTCTTACCTGGGCTAAAGAAAAAAAGAACTGGTCTGTTTCTCAGTGGTCCATCTCATTTGGAAACCAAGGTCCCAGAGTCTGGAGGAAGAATGGAGAAGCACACAATCCAAGATGCTTGAAGTCCAGAGTGAAGTTTCCTCAGTCTGTGTGGTTTGGGGAGTCATGTCATCTGCTGGTGTTGGTCCACTGTGCTTTATTAAGTCCAGAGTCAATGCATCTGTCTATCAGGATATTTTAGAACACTTCATGGTTCCTTCAGAAGATCAGCTTTATGGAGATGCTGACTTCATTTTCCAACAAGACATGGCACCTGCCCACACTGCCAAAAGCACCAAAACCTGGTTAAATGACCATCGGATAACTGTGCTTTATTGGCCAGTAAACTCGCCTGACCTGAACCCCATAGAGAATTTAGGGGGCATTGCCAAGAGAAAGATGAGAGACATGAGACCAAACAATGCAGCAGAGCTGAAGGCTGCTATTGAAGCATCCATAACACCTCAGCACTGCCACAAGCTGTTAGCATCCATGCCACGCCGCACTGAGGCAGTAATTCATGCAAAAGGGGCCCAAACCAAGTACTAAGTACATATGCAAGATTAAACTTTTCAGAGGGCCAATATTTCTCTATCTAAAATCCCCTTTCTATTGATTGTATGTAATATTCTAATTTTCTGAGATTTTCAATTCGAGGTTTTCATAAGCTGTAAGCCATAATCATCAAAATTATAACAAATGAAGGCTTGAAATATCTTGAGTTGCATGTTATGAGCCTATGTCATATATTGGTTTCACCTTGTAAATCTAATTGCTGGAATAAATGAACCTTTGCACAATATACTAGTTTTTTGAGTTTCAAAAGATCAAATATCAAATATGACCTAAAGGCAAAGTTTGGTAGTGAGGATATTGCACTGGATATTACAATTGCTTATAAACTTATTAACATATATCAGAGGTGAAAAACTGTGAAAAACGTGTATTCTCCAGGACCTGACGGAGCAGTGATATTATAGGAGGGCCGAAGATGCTCAAAATGTGGAGACACTTCGCAGATCTAACTCTGAGCCGTGTCACTGTTAGCCTGATGAAAGTCTGAGACCAAAAAGTTGCAAATAAATCAATATTTTGCACATTAGACAGTGTGTGGGAGTCTATCTTTATGTCTTAAGTAGCTAAGATGCTGAAACTTCTACACCTTGTCTTTTCATTTAGCTATCTGGTGTTCTCCTCCAGCTAAAGGAACCGACACTGGAGAAAACAGAAGCGTTATCACATGAGTCATGATGAGAATAAACATAATTCGCCCACCACTAATTAGCTTAGCTCAAACACTGGGAGTCAATGGAAGGTGTTAGCCTGCCTCTGCCTACATACAAAACTAAACCACAGGGCGACTGCGTAAGCCACCGCAGACGTGCTTGTAAATAGATCAATAAAACAAAGCCTCTGTTTACGAGTAGAGGAAGATTGGTACTAAAGATTATGGCCGACTGTAAGAGAGGACGAGGATGATTTCTTTTTTGGACTGACAAAGATCTGGGGCGCAGATGGCCTAGCGGGGTTCGAGGTTCGCCCTCGAGCAGGTGGCTCGGGTTCATATCCTGCCTGTTGCCTTTTTCCGGCATGTCATTCCCCACTCTCACCCTGTTTCCTACTCTATCCACTGTACTCTCTCCTATCTGATTAAAGGCATAAAAATCCCCCAAAATAACTTGATAACAATAATAACAGGACACCACACACATAACGATTCTGTCCCACCACGATCTAGAATCTATTCCTGCAAGTCAGAAATCTAGCGTGATCAAACGTGATCTAGCAAAAACGAAGAACAAGAAGCATAGCAACAACCATAAACGTTGTCTATGGCAACAAGAGGAAAACAAAACACGCAACATGGGAGAGGACATACAAGAAGAGGGAATGATGGTGGTATTTTTGACGGAAAGTTGGGAACTAAATAAAAGAAAGACTGTGGAAAAATCCTGGAGACTACGTGAACACGTGAGCTGTCCTCTGCTTCTTAGGTCCACCGAACTTTAGTTTTGTGTTTCAGGTCAGCCATGCTTGTTTTTATTTGCACCTGCTTCCTTCTTCCTCAGTCACCTCGCTTCTTGATTGGCTACATTCTATTCCACGTCACGATTTACACACACGAAGAGTTTTGGTCATAAATATTGAACAAGTTTAATATTTACGATTGTGGGCACCAGCCCATTTCAGAGCCGATTATCGGGACAAATTCACTCTTAACACACCAAAGGCCACAGGATAATCTTATAGGAGAATCTTATAAGACAGAAGATAATCTGGCATTTGCCATCCTGGGTCAGGAAGGGGTAAAGTCGGGACAAAAACTGCCCGATAATCTTTATGTGTGTACCCTGCTTTACCTATTTGAACCAGAATAAACGGAGGAGGAACTACATGTTTTGAAAGCTGAGCATGCACAAAGAGAAGCTGAGGCAGTGGAACAGTTAGTTTCATTTGTATTTCTTTCAAAAATTTCATGAAGTGTTAATCTTAGTCTAAAATAGATAAAGTAACATAGCACGGTTAAAAAAGACTAACAAAAAGCACACAGAACTGTTTAGGATTGCTGAAGAGTTTATCTGATGACTGTAGGCTGAGGCAGGCTAACGGTTCCCACTGACTCCCAGCGTGTGAGCTAAGCTAACTAGCAGTGGGTGAGCTGTGCCCGTCTCTTCCTTGTTACTGCACACATAGTCAAAAGAATGGTGTCTATCTGCTTGTCATGTACTTGGGAGTGAGGCAAGACATGAAAACAAAAAAAATAAAAGTTGGCATGTCCTTTTAACACTCTTCATCATCTTAAAAGTATGAATCAGGACCTACTCAGGCACTGGAAGTGTTTTGGAATTATTGATTCAGCCCTGGGATCAGAATAATAAACAGCCGTGGTGGGTTAGTAACAGCTCTGTGGTTTAGTTCTGATTCATAGTCTTACATTGTAGAGTAAATCCAAAACCTCAGCCCTTAAAAACATTAAAAACATCCCTAATCCTTCGTCATGTTGCACGTCCGGACCCCCGGAGTGTCAGATCATCATCAGTCATAAATCTGCTTCAGCAGCGTGCACACAGACTCTGTCCTCACTCAGTTACAGTCTCTCTTACATGTTTTCCAGCTCTCACAGGCGTTTATTCTATATCTTTAACATTTCCAGGAACATGAGGACATGTTTCCACACTCACTCTGCCTCCCACAGGCTGACAGCAACCCTTCATCTGACACATGAGGAACAAGACCATCACCATCATCATCACCAGTGGGTCTGTTCCCTCCATCACTGCAGAGTCATCCCTCAGACCTCCTGGTCCTGCAGCCTCCTGGAGTTCACAGATCTGTGTGAGGTCACCTTAATGACCTGCAGGAGCACTAAAACTAGTGTGGGCATGTGCAACAGTCACTCAAAAGTACGTCATGCTGCCAGTTATGATGTTCAATGGAAACTGAATTCAAGACTGTTCTTGTCTCCTTGGCACACTCTTTAATGAGTCTGTTAACTGATTCAGAGAGCACAGAGCATGAGGTCTTCATGCCCTCTGCTCTTACAAACAGATGATGCTTGTCACAGGTTCAGTGGTGTTACAGTTCAGAGTGTGACCGTGTTAAAAGGAGGCTGAAGCTTTGAGTTTCTTTCCTCAACCTTCTTTTAATCATATTTATCCATCCATTATATTTATCTTTCCTAAACCTTCTTTTAATCATATTTATCCATCCAATCATCCATTATCTATAAGGCTTATCCCTTTCAGGGTTGCGGGGGGCTGGAGCTTATCCAGCTGACATTGGGTGAGAGGCGGGGTACACCCTGAACGGTTGCCAGCCAATCACTGGGCCACATAGTGAGATAGACAATCATTCACGTTCACACTCATCCTACGGGCAATTTGGAGTCACCAATCCACCTTATAAGCATGTTTTTAGTCTGTGGGAGAATCCAGAGTGGCCAGAGAGAACCCACGCATGCACGGAGAAAACATGCAAACTCCACATAGAAAGGCTCCTCTAAAACAGTCTTAAAGGGTTCGGTAATTTTGGAGATGGGTTGTATCAGGTGACAATAACCAGTGAAGTGGCTGTAAGGGCTCCAGCAGAGCTGCACCTTAAAGCAGGAAGAGCTGAAGGAGCCACTCACATCAGCAAATGCAGCAAAAAGCTTTGTGTTCTCCCACCTGTGTGCATTACTTCTTCAGTATTCTCCTTGTGCATCCAAAGTAAAGGGATTTCATCATCACTTGAGTCTAGGCACTTAACTGACTGCTGTCACGTACCTGATACAACCCAACTTCACAAATACTGAGCTATCCCTTTAACTGCAACAAACACAGACGTCTAGCAGCGCAGGTTTCCAAATCACGATGCAATGCAGTGAGCAGTATCAATAATGCTCCATATTTCTGCACCAGGCTTCTTTTCAGATGAAAAAAAGCTGTTAGATAAATATGAACTCGTTTTTTTATGGCTTTTGGTCCAGCTCTCATCTCTTTATACTTGTTTTTTTTCCTCCTCAGAAACTAAACTGATGCTGCAGTCTAGCAGCAGCCTCTGCAAGATTAAACGATTACTGACTGTCTCTGCATCGATGCATCTTCATCTACGTCACAATGCATCGACTAAAGATTATTTTTGACACCCCTACAGCTTGGTTCAGCCTTCAGAAGACAGAATATGAGTTCACCTGTGAGTCAGTAGACAAAGAAAACTGAATCCACGCCCTCCCTCCTCTATGTGTTAAAGACTGAATTAGGTTCAATCAGCTGCGGGCGCCATTTCTGAACCATTTCTGCTAGTAACCTGGCACACCTGATAGACCCTTCAATATATTTCACTGGTCCATCTGGGAAAGAGATCATAGACAGTGTTTGGGGAGGGCAGAACCTTTCAGAAGCACATCCAGAAGACGACTGGACAATCGTTCTATCAATCAACATTTATTACAGGCCAATCAGATAATATTGTAGGCAGGAGCTACTGCTATACAGTAAAACAAACTCTCGTCAAAACATGTCAAAATTGGGGTGAAAATATCCTGACTATAGAGAAGTTTGTAGTGTTAACATTTGTTTTTCATTTAATAAAGAAATGTGGCCCAGATCTGATAAAAATGCTACTGAAACTGTTAGCATCTATGCTAATCGCTGTAAGTGTAGTCACTTCCTGCTGTCGTCTCACTCGTAGCTTGTTCCTCTTCCTGCTCTAAAGGACTCTGATTTGGCCAGCCCGCTTTGGGCCTCTCACAATGGGTGTAGATTGGAGCTTGTCAAGAAGGATCTACATGATTACAGACATTGAATCAGGCTGATCCAGCTGCTGTGCAAGGTTAGGTCTGCAGCAGCCTAAGTTAGGGGTGCTGTGGTGTAGAATGGCGCCTCTTCTTCACCTCTATGAACCCTTAAAAATCTGTCCTTAATATTTGACTAAATAATCCTGCTGCACTGTACTTCTGGATCTGTATTAGGACCAACTCTGTGATGTATTACTGCATGTAATAGTTCCCTGCGGTAGTGGAACATGAGCACTCATGTGCATTTGGGACCTTTAGCTCATTTTTCTTTTGTATTGCTGCTGTTGCCTCACACTAAACAGCCTGTAATTTGCTCACTTTGTTCCATGCTGTCATTTAAAGACCAAACATTTATCTTGAAAGTTCCCCTAAATAAGTCAGAGTATATACCGCAGTAGAGAAATAGTTAAAATCATTTTTGCGGTTTTGTTCAGCTCTGATTCAAACCGCTCAGACACCAGCTGGACCGTCTACAGCTCCATCACATCCTGATGGGAATAATCTCAAACATCACAGTATTATGTTTCATTATGATAAAAATGATAAACAGACCTCTCCAGTCATCCGAGAACATGTTTGAGATTTAAGAGAATCACAACCATCCTCACTGCTAATAAACATCAGAAAATCCCTAACATCACACAGAGTCCATCTGATTATAATAAAAGATCTACAGACAACTCTGACGGCCTGAGAACATATTTCAGTTAAACAAATACCCACAAGCCTTCTCACTGTTAATAAATAACACATTATTGACTATCAGCCTGCATTCAGTGTCATAAACTCACCTTTGCGATCTTGATGAAGTGGCTGAGGATCTCCGCTCTGATCTTCAGCGTCTGAGCTGTCAGGATTTCTCTGACCAGCCAGAAGCTCACCTGAAACATCACGACAAAAAACACACATAACTGTAACACACAAACACACAATCACTTCTTTAAGGGGGTTAGTATTTGAGTCCTGGGCCGAATCTGAATAACAACATCATCACACTTTTATTGATTCCCATGCAGTTTTTTCTCTTCAGGAGTTTTTCTTCAGACTTTATTTAAACTCGTACGGGAGCTAAATTTCCATTCTTAATGTGCTGAATGTTTTTGTTCTTGTTTTTAAAAAAACAATTAATCTAGAAGAAAACCACACCAACACGATCATGGGGACAAAAATGACTGATTCAGCTTTACTGCAGCGTCAGATTTGTGATAGTGAAAAGCTGTTAAAAAATGAAGCAGCTCCCGAATTTCAGTCTGTTAAAAGAGACATGCCAACATTTTTTTTGTCCTTCTTCACTCCCGAGTCCCAGACAAGCAGGTAGACACCATTCTTTCAACTCTACGTGCAGTAACAAGGAAGACACAGGCAGAGCTTGTCCACCACTAATTAGCTTAGCTCAAGTACTGGTAGCCAATAGGTAGTGTTAGCCTGCCTCTGCCTACAGCCATCAGATGAACTCTTCAGCAACTCTAAACAGTCCAATGAGCTTGTTGTGACTAATTACTTTTTTACCACGTTATGTTACGTTATTTATTTTAAGGCTAAGATTAGCAAATACATATGAAACTACACCGCAGGGCTAAACCAGACGGACGTGATTGTAAGTAGGTCAACAAAATAAAGAATGTTGTTGGACCATTTAGAGTTGAAGAGTTTATCTGATGAGTGTAGGCAGAGGTAGGCTGACGTTACCCATTGACTCCTAGTGTTTGAGCTAAGATAGTTAGCGGTGGGCGAGCTCTGCCCGTCTCTTTCTTGTTACTGCACACGCAGTCCAAAGAATGGTGTCTATCTGCTTGTTATGGACTCGGGAGTGAGGCAAGACAAGAAAAGAAAAAAATGTTGGCATACCCCTTTAAAACAAGCAAAGACAAGGGAAGTCCAAACAAACATATCTTCAGTTTTATGACAGTTTGTAAGGGAAAAACAGCCATAATAACACAATATTGAAATTTCTGTTCCTCTTTGCCGCCCACATAAAGATCCTTCCTTCACATGTTGACTGCATGATGATGTTTAACTTCTATATTTTCTGCATTACAATCTCAGACTCATGACGCGTTTACCTGGTTGAATCTTCGAGTGAAGGCGACCACGTTTGGAGCCAGACTGTGTTTCTCTTTCCCGTTCCATCCACAGCTCGCCAGCTCCTGATAAACCACAAACACTCACATTAATCAGCAGATTTATTTAATATATTATGCCATTTGTGTGAGAAATTACCTTAAACATAACTTTTTGAGTGAAACAGTTTAAACTGGAGCCTTGGGACATTTTTTTATCAACCCACTGCAGTGTTTGCAGCTGAATTTCTTGAAGTTATTCTCCATTTATTTATAATTTTCCATGAGCAGTTTAGATTGTTTTTAAGAGGAACAGTGCCCTGATGAGTGTCTCTTATTTAAGATAAAGGGACATAAAACAAGTATTTTTTTATAATCCTCATTAAGACTCGGCTAAAGGAAGAATTAAATCAGCTGAAGTCTCCATATAGCATGCACTGTTTCAAGGAGTAAGAATCAGACCATGTGCGCACCGTGGTCTGTTGACCAAGTCGGCCATGACGGCGTGACGTGATTTAGGTCACATGTCTGACATCACACACCCTCTGCATGTGCACTTTGCTCTTGCAAGACTGAAATGGCCCTAATAAATTTACCAATATAAAACTATATCAGTAACAAATGAAAGAATGCACAGTCATGATACTGCTGTTAGTTTGTTGGGGGCCCTAGGTGGCTCAGCAGGTAGTGAATGTGCCTCACAGCAAGAAGGTTGCTAGTTTGATCCCCGTGTCAGTCACTTTTCTATGTTCTCCTGTGCATGCATGGGTTCTCTCCAAGGGCTCTGAATTGCCCTTAGGTATGAGTGTGAGTGTGAAGGGTTGTCTGCCTCTCTATGTGGCCCTGTGATTGGCTTGTGGTTCAGGGTGTACCCTGACTTTTGCCCAGTGTCAGCTGGGATAGGCTCCAGCCCCTCGTGACCTCAAAAGGCGTAAGCGGTGTAGGTAATGGATGTTTGTTTCACCACAAGACAGTTTGTGTGAATGGACCTGTAATATAATTAAATTGACTCTCTCAGAAAGGAGACATCACAGCAACATCATGGACAAAAAATAATAATCAATAATCTCAATATTGATCTTTTAGCATAATTAGAAATAAGAGGTTAAACATGAGGGCGTATCAGTTTAGCAATTCTCTGTTCTGATCATGATTTCAGCTTCTCATGGTCATTACAACAAAACAATAAACATTAAATGATGTCTGTGCTACAGGCTGCATGCACATGCCCATAATTACTGAGATATAATTTCACTTTTTCCTTTTATTTTCCTTTTATTTTTCTTTTACCTGAAGTGTTCAGAGTGTTTAATGATAAGAATGTTTCAGTTGAATAAAAACATGTGAAACAGATGTTGTAATGTCTTTGAGTAATTACTTCCAGTTAATTATGATTCAGATATTTTCCATAATTGAGCGTCTCTGATTAAAGTGGCTCAGCTTCAACTTTGAACATGTGGAAACACTGAAGGTCTGAGGCCAAGCCTCCATGAGCCTGTGAGGGAATATCTGAGCTTATTTCCTAAAGTCTCTGATCGTCTCTGTGATGAAAAGAAAACCTGCAGGACAAAAACTCACTGAAAAATGCTAACAGGAAGGACAAGGAGAAGATTTAAAATCACAAAGTGATCTGAGCTCAGAGACGTCAGGACGGATTTAGGACTGATTACACCACAGAGAGAGGAGATGTTTGAGGAGGCCTCCTGCATAACATTCATGAATTTCTTTGGATCATTTACTTAGAAATAAACCAGCAGGATCAACAACAACATTTCATCATGCTCTGTGGTTTCCAACCATCAGGTCCCTCCTCCTCCTTACAGAGTGAAACCTCTTTGTAAACTCAGAGAGAGGACAAAATAAACCTGTTTACAGAGGACAGACACGCAGGCATTTCTATCATGGGGGTCGGCATATAGCGGCCCCCAGGCCAAACCTGGCCCGCCAGTGATCATTTCTGGCCCTCGCTGTGATCTGGAAAATAACTTATATATGTATTCACTCATTTTTCTTAACAAACCAAATCTGACAATCAATACCAGTCGAAGCTAAACGCCTCAGTCACAGCATCGCTGCAGACAGCTGATGCCTCCTCCTTCTGCAGCCTCCACACCAGAGTGACGTGACACAGTAAGGCAGAGATTTTTTATTTCTGCAGATTAAGGATGATTTTTTTAAGTTACGAGTCTGATCAGCACACATCTGATTAACCAAAGTGCTTCTGTGGTGAGAGAGTTTTAAGGCAGATGTGATGAGGTGCAGCAAACATGAAGAAACCAAAAATGTGCTGCTCAATGCTGAAGAAAATTGTTCCCATAACGCAGAACCTGATGCTACAGCAGCTCACCCTGAGTGAGCCCTTATTGAAGTGATGATGGGTTTATTTTATCTCTTATGAACCTAAAGGCGGCCGCTCTTTCCCTCTGATGAGACATCGCTGCAGAAGAGACATAAAACAGCACAGAGCCATGGAGTAAGCCATAGAGCAGAACAGGTGAAAAAAAGAGAGAAAAACTGTTTCATCATCTGTTCTGATGTTTCTGAGTTTATCTGAGAGCAGATCAGACAGGAGCAGACTGTTCACTGACCGACGCTGTCTCACAGAAACATACAGGATGGACAGCAGTGGATCATCAGGGATCTGTTAATTATAAAAAGCTCAGGAACACGTCTGTATGAACCTTCACTGTGAACATTTGTCTGTTTTTTAATGTAAAGCTGTTAAAAGCTGCCTTCAGCATAAATTTCCCTCAATATTACAACAGAATAATAAAAACATGTGACTTTCTGCACCCTGAAAACTGTTATTTACACTTAAAAACCATTAAAGATATTGATACAGTGTTCATAAACTAAGTTTATCAGGTATCATAATACAAACAGCGTAAAGACGAATGATTCATGTTTTTTTGTCTCTTATTCTGAGTAATGGAGACACCAAGTGTTGATCGCCTCAGCACTCTCTCTCTCCTTTTTGTCGTGATCCTGGAGAAACACCTTCTTGTTTTGTTGATACCTTGGTATTAACAGAATGACAATAAATATGAATTTGGATTTTATATATTATTTATTTAATGATTGTAGAGGAAAAAAACAACTAAAACTGTTTTATTTTAGGAAAACAAGAGTAGCATTTTTAATAATTATCTCTACATATTAACCTCTGATTATGTTCTGGCCCGACATAAAGTGACTTGCGAAAATTTGGCCCGAGGACAAACTTAGTTGCCGACCCCTGATCTATAGGTTTATCCATAATAACACGATCATGATGATTTTACTTTTGAAAGTTTTTAGAGATTTAAAGAATTTAGCACACAATCATGAGAAAACCTGCTTTATTGTATAATAATAATGACATTAATGCGTCATAAACATTTAAGAGAACAGCCAAGATGTTCTCATCATCACTCAGAGTGTGGTAAATAAAATACATGGTGGTGCGTCTTTTACCATCATTTTATTTTTTCCAAGGAGACATTAATGACCCAACTAACAACAACTCTCTGGTCCCACTTTTGGGTCCTAAACCAGCAGTTGAGAACCTCTGGTTTAATTATTGTGTCAAACTATAGACAAGAGACAAATAATTAAAACTAGAGTCCAGGTAAAACGGTATTTAAATAAGGCTTTAGTGCATTTACTAAGACTTATCATAACTAGCCACACATTCAAATTTAATTACACTCAGTGTATAAAATGTATCTGGATATGAAACAAACAAACAAACAAAAACAAACAAACAAACTGAGAGTGGGTCTGAATGTCTCACCTCAGGCTGTATGGCTTTGAACACCGGAGCGTCCATCAGAGTGATCTGACTCTGAAACATAAAGACAAGAGACTTCAATAATCAGGATTTATGGTGCAGATTTAGACTTTTATCACTTATTACTGCTGTGAATGATGGTTGAATGAATGCACTGTGATGAGGATGATTCTGCATTGCTGCAGTGACAGAACATTTCTGGGTTATGACCCGGCCTGTGCTGCAGATTTTCCAGCTACAGCGAGGCTGTGGACGCCACAACCATCGAATATGTTTAAGACCTGTTTTTGCTGAGTTTTAGCTCTGACTGAAAATATCTACAAAAAGACAGATATTCAATGTTATTCTTCTAAATAATGTGAATAATTTCTTTTTCTTTAGCTCCAGTTTCTTCGCTCCTCCCTCCACATTTCCATGACCCCTCCAGGGAACCCTGGCGACCTGCCTGGGGTTGTGACCCCCTCTTTGAAAACACTGAAGTAGGGGATCATTCTCTCAGTCTGCAGCCTAAGACGTAGAGCAGCTCGTCATATTAAAAGACATCATTAATTTGAACACCCTGGTTATTCTCTGCTCCACGTCGTGTTCTGTGTTTGAGTTTCACTTACAGCGAACTCCTCGGGCGTCACCTTCAGGACGTCGAAGATGACGGCGTCGTAGCTCTTGGCGTAGTCGACACACGGTCCATCCAGAGAGTCAGAGCTGCTGCTCACCTGAAGATTAAGGACAAAAAACACAAGAAAATACTATTATCTATATATCGATCATTTTTTTTGTACTTTAAGAGTCAGAGCTGTTGCTTGCTTAATAGATTTCATGAAAAATTTACAAAAATGTAATGATACATTTAATTTACTGATAAATCTACAAGTGAGTCAGAGCTGCTGCTTTGCCTAAAAGAGACCCAAGAAAACATTATTAACATAACTCTGATAAATAACTAATCAATACATCCAGAGAGTCAGAGCTGCTGCTCACATAAAAACACAAAAATATACAAGAAAACACGATGATAAAACTAATCAAAAAATGAATCAAGAATAAATTCAGAGAGTCAGAGCTGAAGTTCACCAATAAGAGAAACAAAATATATCAGAAAATAAAACAAAAAGGTAAATAACTAATTGATTTGTACTGAACGTTAGAGCTGCGGATCATCTTTTGAAAATATGCAAAATTATACCAGAAAACATTCTTTAATAACCAGATAAATGAATAATAATCAATATATTCAGAGAGTCAGAGCTGCTGCTCATAAAATGCACAAAATATATCAGAAAATTAGTCATAAACATATATAACTAATTGATTTATCCTGAGGGTCAGAGATGCCTCATTCCTGTGAAAATATGGAAAAATATAAAAGAAAACAATTATAAATAATCCGATAAATACAAAATAAACGTGCCAAGAGACTCAGAGCTGCTGCTCACCAAAAGACACACAAGATATATTAAGAAAATTAATTAAAAATAAAATAACTAATTGATTTATCCTGAGGGTCAGCGCTGCTGCACGCCTTTGAAGAAAATATGCTCTGATAAATGCAAAATAAATGGGCCAAGAGAGTCAAAGCTCCTGCTCACCAAAAAGATGGACAAAATTGATCAGAAAATCAGTCAAAAATATAAATAACTGACTGATATATCCAGAGCGTCAGAGCTACAGCTCATATAAAAACACACAAAAATAAAATGATTTATTATAAAAGTGACAAACTGTAACTGTTTGATGAGAGCAGAAACTGAGTGATCAGCCTGAAAACACAGCTGAAACATATTTCTGATCATGAGCTGGGGATGTGATACGATTTTGTTTTCCACATAAACCACTGGGATAAACTGCTCTGCATTACTTTCTTATTATTTGAGAATTTTTGATTATGTCATAAAATGTGGACATATTACCCAGCCCTGAAGCTGAGTCACAAACATGGATGCAGACATTTCAGGAGCCACAAACATAAACAAACGAGCCGCTCTGATGTCGTGAGTACTGATGAAGCTGATCCACACCTCTGGACCTGAGGGTCACTGCAGAGTCTAAACCAAACCTGGTCCACAGATCGGCCCTCCTGGAGGAGCTCTGGATGAAAACGTTCATCTAACAAACATGTTTGGAGTGAATGCTCTTGCATAACTCCTTCCTGGTTTATTCCTCTGACTCAGAGTTAAAGCAGATGTTTGTTTGAGGGCATGTTGGCCTCTGTGGTGGACGGTAATCGAACATTAACCCTCCGTATGTTTCCGCTTTATTTCAGTGAGTTAATCTGATCTGAATGTCCAGACCTCTCCTCCTCTCTGTCCTCAGGGTTAATCAGGATCAGCAGAGGAATCTGAGGGAGGAGACTTTACATGAAGACAGAGAAATGTGTTTACATGGAGACACGTGGAGCGATGCCTTTAGAAAACAACAACACTGAGACATGAGCAGTTCACCCATGAGGAGTAAATACACGGATTTATTCAGACAAACATGAATTTATCCAAAGAAGAAAATAAGAGACTCTGCAGGAACTGCTAATGCGTTCAACAATAAACATCAGAATAAAGCCTTAAAGAAATGAAGCCTGAGATCTATTTTACATGTATACTGAACATTTGAATCATTATGGAGCTGAATCAGGCTGAAAAGTGTTGAAATTTGAAAATAAAAAAGACTGAAAATAAAAATTTGAAACTGAAACTTCACTGTTTGTTCTTAAATTTTTTTATATAAATAAAAACAAAAAATTGGATTAAAGATAAGTGTTTGAGACTTTTCTTCCAGTTTGAATATACTTTTGACTCAGCTCTGTAATCATTTAAACAAAATAATTAATATAAAATAATATATCTTAAGATGTAATGTGTCATTTTATCAGTTGCAGGATCAATATTTTCAGATTAAAATCTAATTTTTTTTGGTTACAGATTTTTTTTTTTCTTTAGAAAACACCCCCCACGCCAGATGCACATCTAGATTTAAACATGTGGAGGCTGTCAGACTTATTATTTTAACTATCAATGGAAATATGTTATATAAAGTTAACTTTATTTGCCCTGAAGGAGAATTTGTTTTACAGCATCAGTCATGATTGTTTCATGCAGTGTTTGTTTTAATCAACTTACTTAAATATTTAAACATTAGTAACAGGAGGGCTCAAACAATTCTAAAGAATTAAAAAATTAAAGATTCAGTTTGCAGAAAGATCGTCAGTGTTTTAGAGAGTTCACTTTGACTGTCTGAGCTCAGACTGTTTTTAGACCTGACCAACAGAGACCAGCAGAGGGCAGCAGACGACAACAATAATGACGGAGAGCATCTTATTATAACATTTAAAACAAGTCTTAAAATGAAGCACAGTCACATTAAACCCCTCAAACTCATAACGACATGTATTATTGGTTACCTCTGAGGTGAAGGAGTGGATGCTGGTGCCATCTGACAGGCCGTTCCTGCGATACATGCTCACAGAGGGACCCGAGGGTGGGGGCAGCAGAGGCCTTCAAGGAGGGGGCACACATAACCTCTCATCCATGCCTGGAGAACACAAAACACATAAAGTTTAACACTTTTAGTCTGTAAATAACCCTCCGACAGCTCTGTGAACATGGCTGAAGGAGGAGCTGCTGATTTAATCACATCATTAAGGTCAGAGCCTCAGACTGCTCCATGAAGACCTGATGAAGACTGAGAGGAGAAGATCTGTGAGAGAGAACATCAGCATCTGCTGTAGGGCTGAACAATACATCATTATCGTGTCGATATCGAGATATGAACGTTCAACATATTAATATCGAAAAGCAACGACATAAACGATATAGATTTCCCCCACACTAAAACTGCACTTTCCACATTCTTTTGTATTACGATGTTTTTATTTTTCTGAAAAATGCTTGGTTTTCACTGAACCCGTAGTCGTATCGTATCGATATCGAGATATCTGGCATGAATATCGAGATATGAAATTTTGTCCATATCGTTCAGCCTTAATCTGCTGTGTGATGATTCAAGGGAAAAACTCATCATCCAACACTGTGAAAAAAGTAGATTCATCTGCCCATCCATTCATCTATCCAGATATCATTCATCCATCCATCATCCATCCAGATATCCATCCACTCAGTCATCCATCCTTCTGTCTATCCATTCATCAGTCTTTCCATTCATTTATCCATCCATTATCCATCCATCCATTTGTCCATGCATTCTTTAATCCATCCATCCATTTAGCTATCCATTCATCATCCATCTGTCTGTCTATCCATCCATCCATCCAGTCATCCATGATAACTCCATCACTAATACTGTCTGTATAAAGTCAGTTTATTCTATGATACTGTGCTAATGTCCACAGGGCTGTTGAATCACAGCAGAAGTCAAAATTATGATTAATTTTCATTGATACTAGGATCATGATTAATAATCATAATTAAGAATCACTGATTCGACATCAAATGTAGCCTGTTTATCCATCTAAAGCTCTCTTAACACCGATGAACACTTTGAAAGTAAATAAAAGTAAATCAGCTTGTTTATGAGGAAGTGGGGATGTTTACATGTGTGCAAAATGTAAAAACCAACACTGATCCGTCTTCACTCATGAAAAACTGATGGAGCAGCAGAAAATACGGTAAAACAAAACAGCATCTCCTTTTCACGGTCAAGGGAGAACACTGTATTGAAATCTAAAGTTGATTTATCTCAAAGACATAAGTTTGTATTTTCCAATGAAGTTAGGACGTTGTGTAAAATGTAACAGAATACAATGATTTAAAAATCATTTTCAACATTTCTTAAATTGAATACATTACAAAGACAAGATATTTAATGTTCAAACTGTTAAACTCAGAGAAATCTGGACCCACAGCAGCTTTCTTGTAAGCAACAAGGCCGACATTCAACATGAATGCCGTGACCTCAGGCAGCACTGCGTTAAAAACTGACATCATTCTGTAAAGGATATTAACACGTGAGTTAAGGAACACTTCAGAAAACCATTGTCTCTTAACACAGTTTGTTTCACCCATACAAGTGCAAGTTAAAACTCTATCAAGCAAAGACAAAGCCAACAACACCCAGAAACGCTGCCGGCTTCTTTTCAGACTGTTTTTGGACATCATGGACGTGGTGTCCTCCAGGCCAAAGAGGAAAAGGACCATCCAGACTGTTATCAGAGCAAAGGTCAAAGGCCAGGATCTGAGATGGTATGGGGGGGTGTTAGTGCCCATGGCATGGGTAACCTGCACATCTGTGAAGGCACCATTAATGCTGAAGGTACATACAGGTTTTAGCAAAATATGCTGCCATTCAAGAGACGTCTTTTTCAGGACGTCCCTGCTTAATGCCAAGACACATTCTTCTCGTGTTACAACAGCGTGGCTTTGTAGCAAAAAAGTGCAGGTACTAGACTGCTCTACCTGAAATGTCAATAAAAACAGAATATCTGTCTCCCATTAACAATGTCTGGAACATTATGAAGCACAAAATACTACAACAGAGACCGTGGACTGTTGAGCAACTGAAGTCATACATCAAGAAAGAAGGAGAAAGAATTTCACCTACAAAGCTTCAACGATTTGTGTCCTCAGTTCACAAACACTGACTGAGTGTTATAACAAGGAAAGGTGATGTTACACAGCGCTGAACATGAACCTGTCCCAGCTTTTTTGGAACATGTTGCATGTATCATATCTTGTCCTTGTGGTGTATTCAGTTGAATATAGGCTGATACGGATTTAAAATCATTGTATTCTGCTTTGATTTATGTTTTACACAACGTCCCAACTTCACTGTAATCAGGGTTTGTACTGAAGATCCTCAGCTCAGTGTTGTAAGCAGGTTCTCTAACCAGTAGCACACGTTTGACCACACGGTGGAAGCAAACACAAACATTTATCCAGCACAGCAGGAGCCTGAGACACACCTCAATCTGAACGCTGCAGGTAACTCAGCCATGACAGGGAGGACTCAATGTCCCACAATGCACTGCCCAGAGAAAGATAAAGGAGCTGCTCACAGCTGCAGAGAGACTAAGTTCAAGATGCATGCTATTACAAGATCACTACATCATTAAGATGAACAAAATATGAATAAGAAATAATAAATATTAACTTATTTTATTATTTTTGACAGATCAGTTGGACTGAAGTCTTTACACACATTCTGTTTCTGGACAATATCTGCCCACAAATAAATCCATGAGGGCAAAATCTCCATTAAAGTCTACACAGCCGGACTTATTAAGATTTAAACGAGCCTCATTATTAATCCTCCATGCAGAGAGATTATTTCAAATGTAACTGGGACACAGCGCCAGACTGTAATTAAGATGTTTACACCATCAGCTGCAGACTCACACCACCTAAGGGTGTTCATCAGTAATAAAGACCATAATGTTCATCAGTATATAGATCATAGTGTTCATCAGTATATAGATCATAGTGTTCATCAGTATATAGATCATAGTGTTCATCAGTGTATTGATCATAATGTTCATCAGTATATAGATCATAGTGTTTATCAGTAATAAAGATCATAGTGTTCATCAGTAATAAAGATCATAGTGTTCATCAGTATATAGATCATAGTGTTCATCAGTATATAGATCATAGTGTTCATCAGTATATAGATCATAATGTTCATCAGTATATAGATCATAGTGTTCATCAGTATATAGATCATAGTGTTCATCAGTAATATAGATCATAGTGTTCATCAGTATATAGATCATAGTGTTCATCAGTAATAAAGACCATAATGTTCATCAGTATATAGATCATAGTGTTCATCAGTATATAGATCATAGTGTTCATCAGTAATATAGATCATAGTGTTCATCAGTATATAGATCATAATGTTCATCAGTATATAGATCATAGTGTTCATCAGTATATAGATCATAGTGTTCATCAGTAATAAAGACCATAATGTTCATCAGTATATAGATCATACTGTTCATCAGTAATAAAGACCAAAATGTTCATCAGTATATAGATCATAGTGTTCATCAGTATATAGATCATAGTGTTCATCAGTATATAGATCATAATGTTCATCAGTATATAGATCATAGTGTTCATCAGTATATAGATCATAGTGTTCATCAGTATATAGATCATAGTGTTCATCAGGTATATAGATCATAGTGTTTCATCAGTAATAGATCATAGTGTTCATCAGTATATAGATCATAGTGTTCATCAGTAATTAAAGATCATAGTGTTCATCAGTAATAAGATCATAGTGTTCATCAGTATATAGATATAGTTCATCATAATAGTTCATCAGTATCAGTTTAAAGATCATAGTGTTCATCAGTAATATAGATCATAGTGTTCATCAGTATATAGATCATAGTGTTCATCAGTATATAGATCATACTGTTCATCAGTATTAGATCATAGTGGTCATCAGTATATAGATCATATTGTTCATCAGTACTATAGATCATAGTGTTCATCAGTATATAGATCATAGTGTTCGATCAGTATATAGGATCATAATGTTCATCAGTATATAGATCATAGTGGTTCTTCAGTATATAGATCATAGTTGTTCATCAGTATATAGATCATAGTGTTCATCAGTATATAGATCATAGTGTTCATCAGTATATAGATCATAGTGTTCATCAGTATATAGATCATAGTGTTCATCAGTATATAGATCATAGTGTTCATCAGTATATAGATCATAGTGTTCATCAGTAATAAAGATCATAGTGTTCATCAGTATATAGATCATAGTGTTCATCAGTATATAGATCATAGTGTTCATCAGTATATAGATCATAGTGTTCATCAGTATATAGATCATAGTGTTCATCAGTATATAGATCATAGTGTTCATCAGTATATAGATCATAGTGTTCATCAGTATATAGATCATAGTGTTCATCAGTATATAGATCATAGTGTTCATCAGTATATAGATCATAGTGTTCATCAGTATATAGATCATAGTGTTCATCAGTAATAAAGATCATAGTGTTCATCAGTATATAGATCATAGTGTTCATCAGTATATAGATCATAGTGTTCATCAGTATATAGATCATAGTGTTCATCAGTATATAGATCATAGTGTTCATCAGTATATAGATCATAGTGTTCATCAGTAATAAAGATCATAGTGTTCATCAGTATATAGATCATAGTGTTCATCAGTATATAGATCATAGTGTTCATCAGTATATAGATCATAGTGTTCATCAGTAATAAAGATCAAAGTGTTCATCAGTATATAGATCATAGTGTTCATCAGTATATAGATCATAGTGTTCATCAGTAATAAAGATCATAGTGTTCATCAGTATATAGATCATAGTGTTCATCAGTATATAGATCATAGTGTTCATCAGTATATAGATCATAGTGTTCATCAGTATATAGATCATAGTGTTCATCAGTATATAGATCATAGTGTTCATCAGTATATAGATCATAAGTGTTCATCAGTATATAGATCATAGTGTTCATCAGTATATAGATCATAGTGTTCATCAGTATATAGATCATAGTGTTCATCAGTATATAGATCATAGTGTTCATCAGTATATAGATCATAGTGTTCATCAGTATATAGATCATAGTGTTCATCAGTATATAGATCATAGTGTTCATCAGTATATAGATCATAGTGTTCATCAGTATATAGATCATAGTGTTCATCAGTATATAGATCATAGTGTTCATCAGTATATAGATCATAGTGTTCATCAGTATATAGATCATAGTGTTCATCAGTATATAGATCATAGTGTTCATCAGTATATAGATCATAGTGTTCATCAGTATATAGATCATAGTGTTCATCAGTATATAGATCATAGTGTTCATCAGTAATATAGATCATAGTGTTCATCAGTATATAGATCATAGTGTTCATCAGTATATAGATCATAATGTTCATCAGTATATAGATCATAGTGTTCATCAGTATATAGATCATAGTGTTCATCAGTATATAGATCATAGTGTTCATCAGTATATAGATCATAGTGTTCATCAGTATATAGATCATAGTGTTCATCAGTATATAGATCATAGTGTTCATCAGTATATAGATCATAGTGTTCATCAGTATATAGATCATAATGTTCATCAGTATATAGATCATAGTGTTCATCAGTATATAGATCATAGTGTTCATCAGTATATAGATCATAGTGTTCATCAGTAATATAGATCATAGTGTTCATCAGTATATAGATCATAGTGTTCATCAGTATATAGATCATAGTGTTCATCAGTATATAGATCATAGTGTTCATCAGTAATATAGATCATAGTGTTCATCAGTAATATAGATCATAGTGTTCATCAGTATATAGATCATAGTGTTCATCAGTATATAGATCATAGTGTTCATCAGTATATAGATCATAGTGTTCATCAGTATATAGATCATAGTGTTCATCAGTATATAGATCATAGTGTTCATCAGTATATAGATCATAGTGTTCATCAGTATATAGATCATAGTGTTCATCAGTATATAGATCATAGTGTTCATCAGTATATAGATCATAGTGTTCATCAGTATATAGATCATAGTGTTCATCAGTATATAGATCATAGTGTTCATCAGTATATAGATCATAGTGTTCATCAGTATATAGATCATAGTGTTCATCAGTATATAGATCATAGTGTTCATCAGTATATAGATCATAGTGTTCATCAGTAATAAAGATCATAGTGTTCATCAGTATATAGATCATAGTGTTCATCATTAATAAAGATCAGTGTTCATCAGTATATAGATCATAGTGTTCATCATTAATAAAGATCATAGTGTTCATCAGTATATAGATCATAGTGTTCATCATTAATAAAGATCATAGTGTTCATCAGTATATAGATCATAGTGTTCATCAGTATATAGATCATAGTGTTCATCATTAATAAAGATCATAGTGTTCATCAGTATATAGATCATAGTGTTCATCAGTATATAGATCATAGTGTTCATCAGTAATAAAGATCATAGTGTTCATCAGTAATAAAGATCATAGTGTTCATCAGTATATAGATCATAGTGTTCATCAGTATATAGATCATAGTGTTCATCAGTATATAGATCATAGTGTTCATCAGTATATAGATCATAATGTTCATCAGTAATATTGATCATGATCAGTTTTTCCTGACTGATAAAATCACAACAGAACAGGCTAAAACACACAAACACACGCTCTTATTACAGAGTTGCTGCACATTGTCTAAAATTGAATTTAAAACTTTGAGACAATTTCAGCTGAGCTTGTACCATATTTTGATGCCATGTAGGATTCTACACCTTGGGAACGTTTTTCATATCGAGCAGGAAGCCTCCTGATTTTTAACATTCTGAAGGCAAATTTACTTGAACTTAAAATTCTCTAAATTCTTCTCTTTGTCCTCTGATCACGGTCCCTGAATGCATCGCTAACTCTGGTCACAGATGCTGCTGTGATCTCTGTCGATCATCATGAAAAAGGGAACGTGAAAATTAAAAAAAACAGTATTTTGTTGAAAAACTGAGCAGATTTGAATAAAAGCCCTCACATTCTAATCAAGTACAATCTTAAATTTAAGACTTCTTAAAGGAAAATAAGACCTTTTTACATGCTGAAGGCCTTTAGGGACTTAAAGGTTCTTTAGGAGCCCCTTTATTAAAGATCTTTTTAAGGAGAATGCTGTCACAGTGTTTTCAGTGTTTAAGTCGATAAATATAAACCCAGTTTTAATACCCTTAAAATGAACAGAGCCCCACACCTCTTGCGACCTCTAGCTGTCCTCTAAGGGGGCCCCAACCTCAGGTTGGGAACCATGGACTTAGTGAATGTCTGCACGACGATGAAGAGAAACCCTACAGCTGCTCTCCAGGAACATTCAACTGTCCAAATATGACCCACATATTTGTACAATTTGGACAAGTTTTTTTTTTTTTGAAAAAACAAACAAATAAACAAACAAACAAAAACACCAAGTCTCTCCTAGCTTAGACTAAACCTGCTCTCATGGTGACAGTCTATTTACTTCAGAAACAAAACAAAAACAACAAAACATTTAACTCCATTGTAAATAATAACTTACTGATTTAAATGGTAAATATTTAGAGCTGAAAATCAAATTACTGATTCTTTTTAGTTTGACCCTCAGAAAAATGTATTTTATCAGTGACCCTATGGCTAGAGCATTACAGAACATTAATTTTGCCGTAATTTAAAGTGATATAAGATAAAGTTTATGTCTAATCTGTGAGAGATGTAAGTTAGGAAATATCAACAGAAATGTTCATTCATGCCAAAAATATATCAGGTGAATAATAAATGCATCTCTAATAGTTTGTTAATGTTTCTTAAAAATAATCTAATGAAAACTTAAATTTCCTTTTCTTGGAGCTGCATTTGAATGCATCATGATGTCAACTTATCTTGTTTTTTTATATGGAATAGTTATTTTGTCAAACTGAACTTAAACACGTCATAATGTGAGTTCTGTCGCCTCAAACTGGATTTAAAAATCTGATCAACATTTTAAGTCATTAGGCTCATTCAGGGCGGCACAGCGGAGCGGCAGGTGGTGCACAGCAAGATGGTTGCTGGTTCAATCCCGAGTCGGTCAGAGCCTTTGGAGTTTGCATGTTCTCCCTGTGCATGCATGGGTTCTGTCCTGGTAGTCTTGCCTCCTCCCACAGACCAAAAACATGCTAATTAGGTTCATTAGTGGCTCTGGATTGCCTTTGGGTATGAGTGTGAGTGTGAATGGTCGTCTGTCTCTCTATGTGGCCCTGTGATTGGCTGGTGACTGGTTCAGGGTGTACCCTGCCTCTCGCCAAGTGTCAGCTGGGATAGACTTCAGCTCCCTGTGACCCTGAGAGGGATTTAGATTTAGATTTAGATTCATTTATCTATTTTTTTTATAAGGGACAGTATGCGTTAATAAACATTACCATGTACATGCATGGGATTATAGCCGAGTGGCTAATTTCCATCCCCAGTCCCATTAGCAGGTTGGTATCAACACACAAAACAGACATCCGTAATAGGAATAAAAACATACAGAACACATTACAGACAAAAATTGTCATACAGTCCAAAAGAAAACGGGCCAGGAGCTAGGAGACCATGGGAACTACACACACTGAATTATAAAGTGCTGAAGTGCTAATTAAAGTGCCATAGTGCTAAAGTGCCAAATGCTAAAGTGCATAGTGCTAGCTGTCTGGGAGCTCTGGTCCTCATTATATTGCACATTGCCCAATATTGCACAGAGATATTAAGTGCATGTTGCATTGCACATTACCCTTCTTCTTAAGATAATAAAGTGACATGTTGAATATAATATTGCACGATGCCCTTAACACACGGTTGCACATGCAGATTTTTAAGTAGATATTGCACTGAGAAAAGCATACATAGATATCTTACATAAGGACTAATTCACAAAAATGGTATACATAGATGTACTTATAGTGGACAATTATGGATAAAGAGCCCATCTGACATACATACAAAATTAGACACGGTTTAATCACAGATCTGGTTTTCCAACAGCCATGCTCGAAGGTGTTTGGAAAAGGAAGTCAGGGTCGGTAGTTCACGTATTGAGCTTAGTATTTGGTTCCAGGTCTTGGACGCATGAAAGAGTGGTAAAGTGGAATAGATAATTGATAGATGGACTCATTAATAAATTTCAGGAGTCCTACCACGGCTGATTTGAGAGGAGAAGGATGACTGACCCACAGCAGCAGCAGACTGAGTTTTACGAAGCCGACGATCAAAGGTGCTGCATTTCAGATTAATCTGATTCATAATAATGCCGTGTGCACTCAACTATTCACCCTCCAGACTGAATCTGAAGTATAGATGAGCTCAAACATGAATTTTGTTGTTATAAATTACTGAATCATGTCCTCTTGGACCCGTGTCTCCGGCCCCGTCTCTGTCCCTACAGTGAAACAGTTTCAGTGCTCTCAGCTCACAGGCTGGTGCAGACTCAGTGTGTGAGTTTCTGTCCTTGAATCCTCTCTCATTAGACCATCCTCCTCGACTCTGCTCACACCACCATCATTAAAAATCCTCTGAATGAACAAACACCTTGTTTTTAGAGGGGGGGGGGGCTTCAGGGGTGTCCCTGAGAGGTTTCAAAAAGGGGTCAGTGATTAATTATCAGTGAAGCAGCAGGGTAATCAAATTTTCAGCAGCCATCTTGCATGGTGGGGGAGGGGAGAAGGGGTTACAGTGATGGATAAGACTATAGTGAACAGACACTGAACATATTATATAATTATACTGTCATGATTTATTTTGTATTGTTCTGTATTTTATTGTTGAGCTTGTCTAATGTGTTTTCTGTATTTCTTATTGAGTTTTCTGTTTCAAAGGATCTCCTAAAGGCAGACACTGCAGCTCAGCTCAGGCTGGAAATGCTGCAGTGAAGGTTTTTCCTGCTTCATCGTCATAAAGAAATAAAGATTAAATCAACAAAGTCTATGATAATACTGAGTCAATTCTATCAGTGCACAGGCAGGGAGTAATTTAGAGCTCAATACATCCATGAAATAATAATTAAAAACACAAAACACACTCCCATCTTATCCATACATGCACATAGGGTTGGGGAAAACAGATGGAACAGTTTTATCAGTATGTTTTTAGTTTAATGGCAACACACAATATACCAATCCCAATTCTAATGAAGTTTGGATGTTGTGTAAAACGTTAATAAAATCAGAAAACAATGATCGGCAAATCCTTTTTGACCTACATTCATCTGAATACTCTACAAAGACAAGATACTTAATGTTCAAACTGATAAACTGAATTGTGTTTTTCGTTTTTTTTGATGACTGCAACACATTCCAAAGAAGTTGGGACGGGGCAACAAAAGACCTGGAAAATTGAGGAAAGCTCAAGAATATGCCACAGGAGAACAGGTTAACTGGAAGCAGGTGATAGTCATCAGATCAGGTCGGCACCACAACCTGCAAAGCCAACCCTACTTCAATCATAGGTGTTTACATGCGGTGAAGTTTTAGGGTGCAAGGGTCCAACACCTTCAGCTGTGTTACCAACTGCTGTAACCGGTGGCAGTGCCTCAGGAAACCAGCCTGCATCTCCCGAGCTACCAAACCAACTTCCAAGTATACTTCAATTAGGACTTGAACCAGCCACCCTCCAGTCTCCAGTCCAAGCAAATACTGAACGCCACTCTCGCCAGTGAGTGTCATGATTGGGTATAAAAAGAGCATCCCCGAAAGGCTCAGCCGTTCACAAGCAGAGGTGTGTCAAGGTTCACCACTTTGTCAACAACTGAGAGAGCAAACAGTCCAACGGTTTAAGAACAACTTTCCCCAGCATGTAACTACAGTCCATAATATCATCAAAAGATTCAGAGAATCAATCTCTGCATGTAAGCAACAAGGCCGAAAGGAAC
Organism: Cetoscarus ocellatus; assembly: GCA_037902135.1. Taxonomy (NCBI): domain Eukaryota; kingdom Metazoa; phylum Chordata; class Actinopteri; order Labriformes; family Labridae; genus Cetoscarus; species Cetoscarus ocellatus. Next base: position 265,131 of record JBAMNC010001923.1, read on the forward strand.
ACTGAATGCCTGTGACCTTTGATCCCTCAGGCAGCACTGCTTTATAAACCAACATCATTCTGTAACGGACACGTGGGCTCAGGAACACTTCAGAAAACCTCTGTCAGTTAACACAGTTAACTACACATCTACAAGGTCAAGGTCAAACCATGTAACGACAAAGCCACATTTTAACAACACCCAGAACCAATGCCGGCTTCTCTGGGCCTGAGCTCAACTGAGATGGACTGAGGCAAAGTGGAAAAGTCTGCTGTGGTCTGAGTCCACATTTCAGACTGTTTTTGGACATCATGGACGTGGTGTCCTCCAGGCTAAAGAGGAAAAGGACCATCTAGACTGTTATCAGAGCAAAGGTCAAAAACCAGCATCTGGGGGATGTTAGTGCCCATGGCATGGGTAACCTGCACATCTGTGAAGGCACCATTAATGCTGAAAGGTACATTCAGGTTTACTTTATCAGGTACACTCTCCTAATACCAGGTTTATTCCACTTGTCTCTTTTTGGTCTGGGTGGGCCTGGAGCCTATCCCCAGTTGTGTATGGGGCAGTGTACAATTGAACTGGTCGGCAACCAATCACAGGACCACCATGTAGAGACAAACAATCTTCAAATACAAACATTCACACCTAAGGGTGGTATAGAGACACCAGTTAACACAAGGAGCAAGTTTTTGGTCCAAGCACCTGGATAAACCCACACATGCACAGGGAGAACATGTTGACTCCACACAGGAAGGACCAAATGTTGAGCCACCAGCCCTGTTACCATGAGGTGTGAGCGTGACCTGCAACAACAGTGGGCAGCCCCAGCTAAGAGTAATGCTTACAGTGCAAAATTGGCCAATATGTCTATTACTTTATAGCAGTGATTCCCAACCAGGGGTATGAGAGAACATTGCAGGGGGTACGTGGAAACATTTAAAAATGAATTTCCAACTTGGAAGTACTGAGATAAGCCAATAAAATGGTATGTGTGCACTACAACTAGTTTTCCCGGGGAGACAACAGCCTGTGGCATAGCCCAGCAAAAGCGAAAACAGCTGCTAACCTGCAGCCAGGCAAATCTGGATACATGGCTGAAACGTCCAGTTGCTCCGGATTCAGGAGAGGGTTCAGAGGAGCCTACTGAGAAACTATTTTGTTAAGTGTTTTGTTCCTGATTATTTAAGTTTAAATGCCTGTTTTAAGGGGACTTATTCAAAGGAGCTCCAGTGTTTTGTGGTGAACATTACAGCGGTTATATAACAAAGGCAGGCTGATTATTCTGATTTCATATCTATTTATTTAGATTACTTATTTATTTTTAAGGCAACATATTATTTATTTTATGTTTCATTTGAGTTAAAAAGACTAACGTTTCTGAGAATTAAATGTTCAAATTAAGGAGATAAAATAAAATATTTTCATTTAATAATCAGTCATGTTATGTTCTGCTTTTGAAGAATCATCAACACGTATGAGTGAGCGGGTACTCATGGTACGACAAAAGGCTCAGGGAGTACACAAGACAAAAAAAAACTGGGAACCACTGCTTTATGGCTTAAAAAGACTGGCTAAAGGCGTCTGGGGCGACATGGTGGTGCAGCAGGTAGTGCACATGCCTCACAGCTAGGAGCTTGCTGGTTCAATCCCCGTGTTGGTCAGGGCCTTTTGTGTGGAGGTTGCATGTTCTTCCCATGCATGCGTGTGTTCTCTCCAGCCACTCCGGGTTCCTCCCACAGACCAAAAACATGCTCATTAGGTTGATTGGTGACTCCAAATTGCCCTTAGGTATGAGTGTGAATGGTTGACCGTCTCACTATGTGGCCCTGCGATCGACTGCTGACCGGTTCAGGGTGAACCATGCCTCTTGCCCAGTGTCAGCTGGGATAGGCTCCAGGCCGCCGCGACCCCAAAAGGGATAATCAGTATAGATAATGAACGAATGAATAAAGCCATGTAGTTAAAATCTCTCCCCTGACAGATAAGACCGGTCTGCATCCTCACTTTTCTGAGGAAGATAATGTTTCTTATCAACTAAAGCAGCAGACTTGACAATAATGACAAGATACTGTTTGCAGCTACTTTTCATGAAAACATGGAGACAAATGAAGTAAACATGAAGTAATTCACTATGAAACCAGTTCAGCGTGAATCTCTGCCTCTGATACTGCCGCTCTTCTCAGCACTGATTCTCTCCCAAAGGTCTGCAGCCTCCTCACGAAGGATCTCCTCAGAGACTTCATAAATCATTGAGGAGCTGTAGGAGGATCAGACCATCACGTCTGAACAACTGAACAAGATTTAACACAACTGCTAATCTGTCAAACGAGCTCTAAGGAGAGAAATGATCCAGCAGCAGGACTCCTGCACATGATAATGTAAATGAAACTAAAATAAAGGCATCTTCTGTGATGGATAAGACACCAATAACGAACCAGATAAGCAGGAAGAAGGTGGAGAAGCAGCCTCTAAATCAGGTCATAAAACAGTAATAATAATAGTAATGTTACAGTAAGCATTCTGTCCTGCTCTCTGATGACCGACCCCCCGCAGAGCTCAGCCACGTTCTTACTGGCAGCCATTAAAGAGCACAAACTGGCGAACAGATCTGAGCCTCTTGTTCCCATCAGATGGAAGAACTTCTGAATAAAAATGAAAATGGGACAGGAAGCACAAAAACATGGCCTCACAATAAACATACTTATGTTTGAGCCATGAGTCATTATGAAATACTAGTTATAATCAGTGTGAACTAAAACCCTGCAGAAAGGTTTCAGTATTTACTCATTACAGGTGTCTCACACACCTAAATTAACAATACTGACGTTAGTAAGGGTGTAAAATCAGGGCTGAATGATACTGGGAATAACGATCAAGTAATGTTTTTTTACTTTTGCAGTTCAGAGTTTAGCTCTCAGATTCTGATTGTCTGGTCATTACACCAATCAGGGAGGCAACAAAGGCTGACTGTTTTACTGTTTACAAGAAATTAGCATTAGATATGATTTATTTTAATGGTTTCTGTGAAGGTTTGATTGATTGAGAAGTTTTTTCAAACATATTACAAAAGGCAAAACAAATGTGTAGACAGAAAAAAAGGGAATTAGCACTTAATGAATGTTACGTGTCTGAAAAGGAGTGGAAAAAGTCAAAATTTATTTAATCCCATACCCTATCCATAAATTAATAACAATTATTTAGCTTCAGTCTAAAAATATGAAAATATAATTAGTATTTAAATCTACTTTTTTAATCTACTATTATCTATTTGTGAAGAAACAAGACTTAATCATTAAATGAAAAAAATCAAATGTACTTGTTCTACCAAAGTTTTACATGTATATATTATATATATATATATATGTAGCAGGTTTGTACCCAACAGTGAATTTTATTATATTCGTAAGACTTCTTGAGTACAGTCGTATGCTTCGATCTGTAATAGAAGACAGAGGACGGGAGGGAGCAGTAGCCAGTCAGTAGCCATATATTTTATTTTATATTTCATTTATATTTAGATTTATTTATATTTTTATTTAGATCTATCTTTTATACATACATGTATGTATATATATATACGTATATATATATGTATACATATATAAGTATATATATATGTATACATATATATATATCTTTTTAATCTGTATTACTGAACTTCTACTGAATCCCAATTTCCCTGAGGAAGTTTTTCTAATCTAATCTAATCTATTCTAATATTCTAGTTCTCTGACAGTAAGAACCATGATGTGGTCCTCGTGGTCACCAGAGTTGCTCATCCCTGTTGTAGAGCATCTCACCTTTAAACGCATCTCCTCTTAACAAATCTGAATACGAGCTGCGGACATGGACCATGAATAATCAGCTGTTCAGGACCTTCCCTTCAGGTCAGCTGTGGAGCAGCAGTAAACTGTAGAGTCAAGCCCTCAGTCCCTCTGCTCTGATCTGGAGTCAGCTGAAAGAGGAGAACGATCTGACACACAGAGATTAACAGATGGTGTTTCCTTTTCATCCCCGCGAGCAGCGAGCAGATCCTGCTCACACTTTCTCTGGACCACATGGGGACGAGGATGGGGGGACATGACTGCGTGGTAGTTTGTGTCTTTAAAACTCTCTGACACTCGAGTATCTCTGTCCTCTGCTGTGATCATATCAGCTCAGACGTTCTGCTGCTTTAAGCCCTTTATGGTCTGTTTCATGACCTCTTGATAACCAGCAGGAGACAAACTCCAAACTCTGATAACTGGATCTGAGCGACTGTCAGGATCATCACCACCACACAAAGTTCACACTGAGAAACATCTGCAGGCCTCACAGCTGGATCTGAGGGTCAACGGGACTCCCAGGATGTCAGAGGCTGTCATAATAAACCCTTCAGCGAGACCAAGACCCAAACACCTCCTCTTAGCTCACTGGAAACATGTTTGAACTGAACCCTCATGAACACATGTGGACAGAAACAGACTTAAAGGGATATGCCAACTTTCTTTTTCTCTTCATGTCCTCAGTCCCAGGTCCATGACAAGCAGATAGACACCATTCTTTCAACTGTACGTGCAGTAACAAGGCAGTTAGGGCAAAGCTCACCTACCGCTGATTAGCTTAGCTCAAACACTGGGAGTCAATGGGTAGTTTTAGCCTGACTCTGTCTACAGTCACCAGATAAACTGCAGGCCATTTGCATGAGAGAATGGCTTGTAAATGAATGGTTCACTGCGAATCAGTTCTTATCCTTCACTCAAAAGGGTTGTTCAAGGACTCGACTCGTTCGCAAATGGCACATCTCTGGCACAAACCGCGGATGTGCCTGTATGCAGGTCAACAAAACAAAGCCTCTGTTTAGGAGTAGAAGACGATATTAAGATGACAGTAGAAGATAATGTAACATAACGTGGTAAAAAAAAAAGTCACAACAAGCACACAGGACCGTTTAGTGTTGCTGACGAGTTTATCTGACGACTGTAGGCAGAGTCAGGCTAACACTACCCATTGACCCCCAGTGTTTGAGCTAAGCTAATTAGCGGTGAGTGATCTTTGGCCATCTTTTTCTTGTAACTGCATGCACAGTCAAAAGAATGGTGTCTTTCTGCTTGTCATGGACTCAGGAGTGAGGCAAGACATGAAAAGAAAAAAATGTTGGCGTATCCCTTTAAATCATCTTAACATCAGCTGCTCGGATATGAATAAAACCAACCTGCTGTCAAAATCAAACAATGTGTCAAAAACCTGCAAAACAGACACACGGCTGAATTGTGGTTCTTCATTTACTGAATATCAGAGCCAATGATGCTGAACCCTCTCTGCCTTCCCTCAGCTAAAGAAATTAACTGCACAACATCTCCATTCAAGAGCTGTTTGGGCATCAACATCATTTCAGAAGAACCAGCTTAGCCCCAGTTTAAAAACAGAACAATACTCAACTCAAGTCAAAAGCTGAATTTTGGTAGAGATGCATGGATCACACTTATTTTGCTGTCATCACCCATGATTGAGATTGGCCCACACATTACCTGTCATACTTTAGGGCACATTCACACAGTGCTTTGATTTCCGCGATCAAGGGTGTATTCTCGAAGTGGCATTTAGAGTTTATCAACTTGGATTTCAGCTCAAATTCTGGTACTGCTTATTGGTTCCAATCATTGGTTCCATATCAATAAACACTGGCTGACATTAAGTAATCATCAACATCTGGTGAAAGTATGTTTCCATGTCGCTTTTTCTGTGTTCAACATGATATGACCTAAAAATAAAATCCCTGATTTTTTTCCACAAAACTCGATTTATGGTTTAAATCTGTTTTTTCACTGTAAAAAAAAAAAACTCCAAATGACACAAAAATCACAAGAATCAACTTTTGCCTTTAAGTTATTGAAATATGTTCCAAAACCGAACAGACTTTCCCTCTTATAGTTAAAATGCATGCTGTAATTTTGTCATAAAATTATGGTTATGTAGTTCAAACATAGGGAGGCCTGTCTACATTAACACTGAAACATGAGCTATTTTCACAGTAAATTAACATCAACCAACTGATCAGTATACTAATCTGATTTTAAGAAACAAATAAAGTCTAAACATTTGCTCTTGCATGACCTGACAAGGCCTATCACCATCAAACTGTACATTTTCAGTTTTTATATTTTTAAACATTGCAACACCTTATAATTGGAGTACGTTAAAAAAAATTCTAGATTTTTTATTTTTAAATCTTCTGCAGAAAATAATTCAAATTAATCAACTTAATCGATATATTTCCCAGCCCTAGTTTAACCCCTTAAAGCCTGTTTTATCATATTTGATACATACTTTTTTGATACCTCTATACTCAACAAATTACTAAAAAAAAATCAGAATACAATCAGATAAATGATAAAAATGTCCTCAAGTGGATTATCAGTTGCCAAAAACACCTAACGCATTAAATGAGATACAAAAAATATACATGTTAAATTTATGGAAATTTTGATTTTTTTGGATTTCAGTAGAAAGTGAAATAAACATTTCAGCTCCAAAAAAATTGAATTTTCTGGCTATAATTTGTGTTTTCAGGCTTTCAAAGGTTAACATAAAGTGGAGAGAAACATTTTGCTAGCTGAGTAAGACGTTGATTCAAACGTTCACCAACATATAGGAAACACATAGGTATCATGCTGAGCTTGTAGGAACCTTAGCCTAACAGACCTGCACACTGTTGATCCTCGTACAAAAATATTGCAGCATCACTGTTCTATTTTCCTACCCATCACCTAAGTCGTCACAGATGTGGTGTGAGGTAAAACGGACGTTGACAAGCTGTACGAGGAGTCTTCTTGGTTTTCTCTGTCATTTCTCACTCAGCCAGCTCGTTAATCTGACTAACATGTCAAAGGTAACAGGGCACTCGTCTGTTTCAGTGAGTGAAATGATTTACTTTCACTTTCATCAGCACTGAGGGAGAAACTTTGATAAGCTTTCAGACCACTCCTTGTATAAAGTTACATAATACCAGGTCAGACTAAATGATTTATGCACGATTACGGCCAGACTCTGCGACTAATAGTCTACCCATCCATTATCTACACTGCCTATCTCTTCCAGGGTTGGGAGAGGGCTGGAGCCTATTCCAGCTGACATTAGGCGGGGGGGGGGGGGGGGGGGGGGGGTACACCCTGAACTAGACGCCAGCCAACCACAAGGCCACATAGAGAGACAGACAACCATCCACACTCACACTCACACCTAAGGGCAATTTGTAGTCAATAATCAACCAAATGAGCATGATTTCAGTCTGAGGAGAAAGCCGGAGTGCCTGGAGAGAACCCACGCATGCACAGGAAGACCCTGCCAGACCCAGGGATTGAACCGGCAACCTTCTTGCTGTGAGGTACATGCACTTCCTGCTGCACCACCGTGCTGCCCGACTGAGTCTGTCAGGTTTGATTTCTGTACCGCCTCCTATAATCTGTTCCTCCACATCAGAGACATTGACCGATGAGAGCACAGAGAGCTCTCATCGATGTAAACAAACCAAGGTCTATACCTAGAGAGCATCTTGAGAACAACAAGACACATGAAAAGTCTGCAAAGCTCCGAAAAAGAACATCCCTGCCCATGTGACGTGTTGAGGAGGAGCTACCAAAAACTGTAAACATAGAAATGTTGGAGCGAAACAGCAGAGGAACACAGAGAGAGACTGCTTACATTCATCAGCAAACTAACATCTTTCTACTTAACGTCTGTAGGTACAAACTGAAGCAGTGTTGATTTTGACAGCACTTTTTAATTTAGTTTTAGTTTTAGTCATAATTTAGTCATCTAAATTGTTTTAATTTTACTCTAGTTTTAGTTGATGAAATTTCACAACATTTTTTATGTTTCCTTGAATTTCTGAGGTCATGTTTTACATTTGGATCCCGCCACCATGAAGCTAAGGCGGTTGTGATTGGATGTCCCACTTAACTCATCCAACCTTTCCTCACAACCAAAGCAGCAGTGATTCCTAACTTGTGTCTTCTTTCTACATGACGAAATTAGGTCTGATTGGATTTAGTCTCTATCAAAAATTTTAGTCTAGTATTTATCTGTTGATTTAAATGTCAGTTAATTTAGTTTTTGTTTTTGTCAGTGTACACTTTTTTTTTTTAGTTATAGTCTAGTTTTCATCAGGGGAAAAAAGGTTGTTGACGAAGACTATGATGAAAATAATTAGTCGACAAAATTAACACTGAACTGAAGTCCTGTTCTCCAAACACAGTGTGATTGTTTGCTGTTCCTGGTGTTGCTCCTTCTCCTTCCACTGTCATCACATCAGTTGTTACATGTAGTCAGTCTCAGCTGTGTAGTCGTGCACATCAAGCGAGTCACTGCACGAATTTATGGCTCTGTGGTCGCGTAGTCTGATGTACTGACCGTCATTCCCAACGAACAACATGTGTAGTCTGACCTCAGCATAAAGAACTTCATGTCTGTTTCTCTGGCTGAACAATTAAAGCACCTGATACCTGTTTACGTGGAGACACAGGGCACGGAGTAACATTTTTGCAGGCGTGCAATGCTGCAAAATGCGATGCAGCATCGCAAACGATTCTGAGTTGACTCAGAATCGTTTCCTGCCCACAGCCTCTGTACTGAGTCCTATTTCTTCACTCTGTTGTCCCTCTGTCCAACTACATCCCCTCTGTCAGACTAAAGGGTTAAAATGTCCCAAAAAGAGCAACAACAACCCCTCAGTAACTGCAGTCAGCTCATGCCACAGTACTTTCTGATGTTTGGTTTTCTGGACTGACTCTGGTGCTAAACTTGTGCATCAGTGCAGCCCTCCTGATCACACTGGACCTCTCTATCTCTGCTTATGTTTGACTGTGATCCTCCAGATAGAAGAGGATGATGATGATGATGAAATGGAGGTGAACATCAGAGGAAACGTAAAGAGAAGTTGTCGTGCTTCCTTCATGACAGTCTTTATTTTCCGTCTCGTGCTTTTCACAGAATTTATGAATGAAAATGTTTTAATACTCTGAGCATGAATCAGCTGATCAGTCATTAATCAGCCATGTGAGTTTAAGGCTCACTGCATCAGAGGAGATCATAAACCTACACATTCAACATCAATTCTTTTTCTACAAGAACAAATTAACTTTACAAGGATACAAGAGAATGTTGTGTTGGTCCTTTTGCTTCTACACAGCAAACTGTAGCCTCTGAACCAGCATTAACTTCTTCAGTCTGAGCAGCAGTAGCTGGTCTGTTGGATGGGATGACCCTGTCCCCGGTTCTCCACTGTTCCCCTATGTTGTGTCTTTTAGAGTCCACAGAGCAAAACAGCAGCTCAGCAGAATCAGAAACCCAACCTCAAAAACACTGAACTATCCCTTTAAGACCGCCTGACCAACAGGATTTAAGTGTGGACACATCCATGTCAATCCTGTCCTTAATTCTTAAACCCAGAAATCCTCAATAAAACAAAACCAGGAGTGTTCAAAATTCACCTCCTAAAAGTGAGAGCACACTGATGTGTTAAATATTTAGACTGGAGATGTTTTTTTTGAAGATGCCTTAAAAATCACAATCATGTGACCTCCAGGGTTCTTACAAACTCTGCAAGTTGCTGCTCGATTATCTCATGACTACTTGAAGAGATTTTTACTGAACTTTGCACTAATGTCCAGTCTTACTCAAGGATGAACTGATTACATTTTCAAGGTCATTGGTCAAAGGTCGAGGCCATGGATGACCATCTGAATGCCAGGCTAGGAAACCTGATGTGCAAACAAGAAAAAGTAGAGAAGATCCTGAAGATCGACCTCAGCCAACGATCCATTAAAAATTTAGTCTCTGAGATTAAAAAAAAATCCTTTTGAATTTCTTTCACTTCAAAAATCAAATTTCAGAGTCTTCCAGAAAAGTCAGGCCTCAGAGGAGACGCTGTACAATCTGATAAATCTGAGCTCAAACCTGCAGCTCTAACACCCCTCCTCCCCTTGAGAGAGAGCGATCATAAAAATAATAATCTGGTTGTTTTTGTGTGTCAACTGTGCATGAACGGCGCCTGCTGGCAGTGAAGCAGCTCTGCGTCTCCATGGTAACGGCAGCTTCCTGCCTGTAGTGAAACAGAGTAGTCCCACAGAGTGCCTGTTTATTTATACCCTCAGTGTTTAACACCAAGACCATCAGAAGCTCCATCAGACTGAAGATGATTCACTCGAACATCTCGACACAGTCTGACAGCTTCTGCTTTAAAGACACTGAGACAGAGAGGACGCCTGTCCATCAGACTGGGCCTCTGCAGAGCAGCGTCTCCATCATCTGCAGTCATCTGAATGTTTAACACCCAGCAGCAGGCTCCCGCACATTGTCTAACTTGCAAGAAAATCATTTATTTGCACCGTTTCGGTCAGGCAAACAGTTTGTTAAAGAGTGCAGGACGTCGTAAATAGGAAGTGGCTGCACACATTGTCAACCATCATCGTGATGTCACATTTGCATCAACATTAGTGCTGCGTTCCAGGTGTACTGGGAAGTCGGGGATGCTCCGAGTGGGAAATTTCAACTTCATTTATGTAACCATAAAAAATATTCATTCATTCATACATGTTGCTTTATAAATCACAGAAAAATATGTAGAGGAAGTTCATCATTAAGGCCTTTTGGAGTCAGGTATAAATCCTGTCTGCTTCTCGCTGCTGTTAAAGTCTGTCATGCTTGCCGCCCCTGGGTGGTAGTTTTACCTGTTCACTGCCAAAGAAGTGCAGAGCAGATATGTCACATTGTGCATCCTTAAAATGTACAGCCACGGTATATCCCTGGTTATTTCTGTGTATTCAACTTTAGTGTTCACTGACTGTAGGCCACAGGGACAGACAGTCATGCAGATTACATGAGCTGATGCACAGGTAATGGGGACGAGAGTTCACTGTCTGATGATAAGATATGCCAATGTTTCTTCAGCACAGATCGGATGGTGCTGGAGTGTGTGGAGCGCTGCGTGATACATGTCACAGAGAACCTTTTCATTTTTATTTTGTAGTCAATGGATGTGATGATTAATGTCTTACTTTTACTTTGAGTTTATTATATAACTTGTCTTATGGACTTTTAAGCAGGGTCAACACATAAATCTGAAGAGATTTTTTCATCTGTTAGAGACCCCACACATGAAGATAAACAATCAGGCATTGAACAGTTTTGATCGTACTGTGTGTGGTGTGCTCTGATAATCTCAACACAGCACACCTCACACATAATCCTTCTGTCCCTCCACAATCTAGAATCTAGTCCTCCGAGCCAGAAATCTGATCAAACCTGATCCAACAAAAACCAAGAAGAAGAAACATAGTACCAGAAAACACAATACTCAACATTGAAGAGGACATACGAGAAGAGGGAATGATGGTGGTCTTGGGACTGTTTCTGAGGGAAAAATTCAGAACTTAAAAAAAAGAAAAGACTGTGGAAAAAAACCTGGAGACAGTGTGAACTCGTGAGCTGGTCCTCCATTTCTGAGATCAACCAAACTTTATGTTTCAGGTCGACCATGCCTGTTTTTATTTACACCTGCTTCCTTGTTCCTCAGTCAGCTTGCTTCTTGATTGGCTACATTCACGTCACAATTCACAGAGTCATGACTCGGGAGTCGTCGGCTTACCCCACACACATGAAGATTTTTGGTTGTAAGTACTGAACAAGTTTAACATTTACGATTATTGGACCTGATTGTCAGGACAAATTCTTAACACACCTCAGATCACTGGATCATCTTAAAGCATAATCTTATAAGACATAAGATAATCCAGGGAAAGGGGAAAGTCGGGAAAAAAACAGCCGGGTAATCTTTATGTGTGTACCCTGCTCTAACAAACTGTTTGCCAGATGAAGATCTGAGACTGAAACGTTGCAAAAAAATGACTTGAATGCAAGTTAGACAGTCTGCAGGAGTCTATCTTTACGTCTAAACTGACCTTTTTTTCTCCTACGCACCTGTCTCTTGAATAAGATGTGCAAAGTACCTCCTTATTTAACACCGAGCAGGAGGCTTCAGTGTTAAAGATGGAGCCTGTGCAGCAGCAGGAGGAACAAACCTCACAGAGGTTCAGAGGAGCAATCAGATGATTCTGATCAATGTGGCTCATTTAGGTCTGACTGAGGCGCTCACGTGTAAGATGAATCATCTCTGAGGAACTCAGTTTGATGTGATTAAAGTCAGGAGGATGTGTCTACAGTCCCAGATCATCCAGCTGGTGTGAGCGCTCAGTACACTTTACTGGCCTCAAATGGGAGAGGGAGACCTCAGCATCGGACCAAAGGTACGCAGCTGTGTCAAACTGCAGTGACGTCCAACACAACAACTGTGGAGGCAGGGTCCACACATAACACCAGCCAAGCTCAAATGACAGGTAGATTTTCTGGTTAATTTCAGAGGGTTTAGCGCCACATGGCCTGTAAATATGGGTATCAAAACAGTCGTGACCAAACAAGCTCTACAGGTTTGATTAACTGAGTCCGTAGGGGCGGCTTAATGGGCCAGCCTGGGCGTTATATATAAAATTCTGCATGTTGTAAGTTTTGCTTATTTAGTTTATATTACACTCTTATCCACTTTAAAGTCTATATCTGATATTCCCGCTGCTATACTGTGTAGGGCTGGGTATTTCCAGCAACCTCACGATACGATATGTATCCCAATACACGTAAATTGTGAACATTGACTACGCTATTAAGAGAATTCCTGACAAGTTTTGGTTTTTATTACAAGAAGAAAAAGAACAAGGATGAGTTTTAGATGATTTTACAACTTAAAAAACTTAAATTCAGGTTCTCAAAGGTGGTAGACCCAAGTTCAAATTTGGATCATGTGCTTCATCATGTATCTTGGCTTCTACTTTGAACTGTGCCATTGTTAACATTACCCAAAGTGTAACAGCTGTCAAAACATTGAGGCCGAATCGATTCAGTAGACTCCGTATCGATACACGTATCCCCAAGGAGTGCGTGACGATATTTTGCTGTACCGATATTTTCAGCATAGGCCTAACACTGTGTGCAAGAGCAACTGAAACAACTGGATTTCCCCTTAGGGATATATAAAGTATTTCTGATTCTGATATAGAACTCTTAATAATTCATTTACAATGTCTTAATTTTCTGATCTGAGCATTATAACAAAACTGCAAAGCTAAATGCACTGAAGCTTTGTAAGTGACAATGAAATACGATCTAATATTTTAGCCAGTGACTAATCTGCTTGGCCGGTGAGTCAAAAGTAAATCTCAGAGCCTGAATGGGGGACGTGGAGGTGATGGTACATACAGCAGGGCGAAGACCACCAGAGGGGTTTGATTCCTGTGAGGGACATCTCACAGGTCCAACTCCTAGTTAGGACACTCTCTGACCAACCAGAGGTCAGCAGGGTCTTTATGTCACATCTTAGTTTCAGCTCTGCGTTGACAGAATATTACAAAACATGACCACGCACCATCACATACAGAAGCTTCACATCAGAGTAATTAAAGCAGCATGTTCTCATTTCGGCACCCATGCTACTGAGACAAAGCTTTCGTCCTTTCCCCAGAATAAAAATCTGGGGAAAGCGCTCGTATCTTGGTCATAGCAGACAGGAGAATGATAAATATGGAGCCATGTTTACCTGATGTCAGCACGTGTGTCCACAGCAGAAGACAGAGACAGCTGAAGTCCAGACAGGTCAGGCTGATTCCACAGAGTGAAACTTCACCAAGTGACGGCCAAACGCTTCCTTTATTCTGAGAGGAAGGACTGTTTTTCTTCTTGATACTAAATCTCCTTGACCTTGCATTTCCTTCTCCCTTCATCAGAATTTAGTGAATTCTTTGGAAACTCCCTGCTGTCATGGCCGTCATCGTCCGACTAAATCCACAACAGGGTTACTAATATGTTACAACACCAGCAAAGAGTCATGGGATAAGGCTCAGCTAAATGTGGATCATTTGTAAAAGCTGTTCTGGTACAAGTGGGCGCTCCCTGTTTGGACACAGCAACCGACCCCTGTTTCAGTACAAACAACCACGCTGAGCTCGTCTGAAGGAGGTGGTCTCTGCCTGCTTCCAACTGACCCATGGAGCGGTCTGTTTGAAGTGAGGACACAACCGCCCCAGGAACCGACACAATCAGGGTGACGAGTTACCTCATCACACTACTGCAGTAGTACAAGCAACAGTGATAATAACAGCATTACAGCTACCAGGTAACCAGGCTGATAACAAACTTACTGTAATTTCTCTATTATAACACGCCCTCGTTTATAACATGCACCCCATTTTTTCATGCTTTTGTCCAGGAAAAACGCTGTATTCATATATAACACGCACCCACATTTTACCCAACCTTACTCTCTCAGACAACTCAAAAATTACCTTTATTCAAAGTTTTAATCAATGAAATTTCAGTATTTTCACAACAAATACCGTACACGATTTTCTCTCTAAATTGATGCAGAAATACCTTTTCACCGCGTGAGAATTACACGATCATTACACAGAGTTAAACTAATTAAGTAACAAATTAATTAACTAAAATATTGGATTAGAACAGTTTAACAGTCAGTTTAATAAGAATTACACAAGTTTGACAGAAATGTTTTGCGGAGAGAGAGAATATTTCAGCTTTTTGTATCAGATGTAGTGTAATTGCGATGTTGGGAGACGAAATATTTTACATATTTTGCTTGTACTAGTGAATAACATGCATCCGAAAATTAGACCTTATTTAAGAGCAAAAAATGTGTGTTATAAATGAGAAACTATGGTAATATTAATGTTCTGATCCCACAGTCACCTTCTGTGTTCAGAAAGTATCAACATGTGAACATCACTCACTGTCTCTGCAGCAGATAAAACAGGACTCAACAACATGGACTGATCTAAAAACTGGTTTATGTCATGGAGTTTAGTCCAAGCGGGAGGATTTATACTTTTTAAAGCTGCTCTACTTACAACCTTGCACAGCTGCTGCACCTGCCTCGATTCAATGTCTGTAATCAGGCAGATCCATCTTGACAAACTTGACCGCAGCAAGAAGGGGCTTCATTTATCGAGATTAGCATAGATGCTAACAGCTGCAATGGCAGTTTTATCAGATTGTGACCGCATTTCTTTATTAAATGAGAAACAAATAACGCTACAATCTTCTCTGTAGTCAGGATATTTTCATTTCTGACATGTTTAACAGAGTTTGTTTTAAGCAGTTGCTCACATTCTGTAGCGCAGCACCCACTTCATTAGCTGACTGCCCCGTAATAAATGTTGATTTACGGAACGATCGTCCAATCACCGGCCGGATATGCTTCGGGAAAGGTTCAGCCCTCCTCAAACACTTTCTATGGGCTCTTTCCCAAACGGACTAGTGAAATATTTTGGACCGGTTACTCTACTTAAAGCATCACCAATACTTTCTCTGCTGCTACAGGTGTTAACTGTGATAAGTTACCATGCTATCTGGTGTCCCACATGGTCCACTGTAGACACTGACGAGCATTAAAAGGCCCACTTCTTCGTGCTCTGAGTTTACCTTTATATCATAAAGCCTGTCCCACATTGATACATTTACTAGCTTTTCTCCCATAATGCACAGCACGACTCGTAGTCATACCAACGCTGGCTGTCACGTGATGACATAAGGCCCGCTCTGACCTTTTGTGGGACTCAACCCACTTCCAAATACTGCTGTGTGAACATGAAACAATACAAAGGAAATATAAACACTAGTAAAGTATTGTTTAGCTGAGCTGTATGAGTGAAAAACACCTCAGACTTCTGACCAGACAAAAAAAACTTTAAGACATTTTACAACCACAAATTCTGAAACTCAAGGTCAAGACTTTCTAGGTCTTAAAGGGTGTGGAGGATCTCTGCTGCTGTTAGTGCTCTTCTTTGGCCCTGGGGTGGTTAAATGGGGCTCATGTTATCTCAGCGTGGACGCTCACGCAGTAGCAAGGCAGGGGGACACGGCATGGACCTGGTGTAGCATGCTAACATGTTACCTCAGTGCAGAAAGAAGAGGGGCTTTCAAGACCCTTTGTTCAGTTTTATTAACCCTTTACTGTGTTTAACATGTCTCCTCAGTGGGATAGAGAACTTCTATAGACAAGACAACAAGCCCACAGCATCAGGACTTCTCCTTCTCCAGTAGCCGCCTGACATAGCATTTAATATCCTGTCTTTGTGGTGCATTAGCTTGAAAAGGATAAACAAATTATCGAATTCTGTTCTGGGTGGCATGGTGGTGCACATTCCTCGCAGCCAGAAGGTTGCTGGTTCGAGCCCCGTGTTGGTCAGGGCCTTCTTATGTGGAGTTTATATGTTCTCCCGGCGCATGCATGGGTTCTCCCACAGACCCAAAACATGTTCATTAGTTTGATTAGTGACCCTAAATTGCCCTTAGGTATGGGTGTGAGTGAATGGTTGTCTGTCTCTCTATGTGGCCCTTTGATTGGCTGGGGGCCGGTTCAGGATGTACCCTAGCTATCGCCCAATGTCAGCTGGGATAGGCTCCAGCCTCCACAAGCCCAAAAGGGATAGGTGGTGTAGATAATGGATGGATGAAGTCTGTTTTCATTCATGTTTAACACCATGTCCCAACTTCATTGGAATTGGGTTTGTAGGTGTGAAAACACCCTCCTTAGGTTTTGATCTTTATTTTAAAAAAATCAGGGTTAAAAAATGTTTTAACTGTTTTATTTTCATTTGCCATAAGTCTTTTTTATGTAGAATCTTGACTGAGACTTTCGAAGCTGAAGATTTGATTTTAACCCTTTAGTGGAGTTTTTAAGGTGACGACGTCAGCAGCTATGGCAGTACGGACAGTGAGTGATTCAGGAGAAATGCTGATCGAACAGAGTAGGAAACGCAACGTCTAGTAAATGTGGTTTCAAGATGAGAAATAAAGGAAGTATTTTGTGAACATGGATCGAGGGCTTAGATGTGAAAATAGTGGGAACCAACGTTTATGTGTCCCACAGGAAGTCCAGATATAGAGTTACCACCTCTGCAAAAATGATGTTTCTTTTCTTTGGGTCTTAAAAATGTCTTAAATCTGACACTGAAAGGTGAGCGGCTGCACCTCCATCATGGTATCAGCTTGACCTGTCTGGACTAATCTCTTAGTTTTACTATCAGTGAAGGAACACTTTAATTTTACACGTTTAAATCTTTTGTCCCTCAGTCCATCAGACTGCACAACTCCTCACTCGAAGGGAAGAGGAGTAACAGGAAGACAAAGGACGGGAAGGAGCAGTAGCCATATTTTTATTTATATTTATTTACATTTTTACTTATATCTATTTATATTTTTATTTATATCTATCTTATTTATATCTTTACATCTGTTATATAAAGCTGCTGCTGGAATCTTAATTGACCTGAAGGAGTCTTACCAAGGGATTAATTAAATTCTTTCTAATCTAATCTAATCTAATTTGTTTAAGTGCTTTTCGTCATTATTGGAAGGCTTAATTATTCTTGATGATATTCATAACAGAGAAATCTGGATTCAAAGACAGTGTGTGTTTAAAAATGTCTAAATAAACTGTTGGAGCCATAAAGTTATGTTTATAAAGCAGCATTAATTATCCTGAGACTAACTCTGTGTTTGTGAGATTTTATGTTGAGATGGATGTTTCCTGACTCTCCCTGAGCAGACGACTTTAACCTCCGTTCAACTGTCTTTTCCTCCTGTTTTTTTTTGATGTACTGAACTGGTCGAAACCCTCATATTAAGAAAATAAGTGACAATAATGTTAATAATTGGCCGAATATAAGTCATATTAATTTAATTATTTCATGACCTTGTGTTGAAATATATGGTCTTAATTTGATCTGTTGTCCTCGGAGCCTCATGGGCAAAGATATTGATTTTTGGTTTTATGAGCAATTTGCTGAAATTAAATGTCCTGATTTTTCTTGAAAGACACTAGAGGACAGAGAGAGAAGTGAGTTCATATTCATCATTACCTGAATGTGTGCACGCTCAGTGATTAGATAACAGTTGCTGTAACATCACATCTACGTCTTCGCCATACACCTAATGATCTACAGCATCAGCCGAGGATCTACACTGACCACTGCAATTCTACTCACTTGCATTGACATGTACCTCTATTAGGAACCATCAAGAACCAGAATCGATATGAACAACTGAAACCAGAACCAGAATCAATGAAAATAGTACACAACACTACACAAGAATCAGAACCCTCTAATGGTCTTCGTCCTGCTCTATGTCTCTCCTGGACTCTTCTTGTCTTTCTGCTTGTGACCATCTCTGGAACAAAACTTACCCCTTATTTCCACATTGCCCACCAGCAGTGTCCCGTATGCACTGGACACTCTACAGCAAATCAACCCCACTCCTGTCTATCAGTTTGTTTCCACAGCCGGCACCCCAAAACCTCCATGGGGTGTGCCAGCAGTGCAGCTCCACACGGGTTTGCTGGAAATACGTGACGAGTCTATTTTCAGCGGAGGCCACTTCAACTCCAAATCGATCTCTGCCAAGCAAATCCACCCAACATAGAAAAACAAGAGCTCAGAGTTTCCAGGTCACTTCAAAATACAGCAGAATAGTGGAAACAGTATCGATGGAGACAGCAAATCAGCGTCGCATAGGAAGTACAACCCTGTTATCTCTAGGGATGTGAATTGATAAGATTTTATCGATACCAAGGCTTTAACGATCCTGCTAATCAATCCAATTCTTTAACGATTCTCTTATTGATTCCTGCAGATTTTCCGTGTGGGCAAATGTTGGCCTGTAGATTTCAGTGGCAACAATGTCAAACACACGTCACAGCATAGACAACTGCTTCTGCAAGTTGCTGGTGTTTCCACTCACTTAAGGTTGTGCAGTAGGTGCTTTTTGTAAAAAAAATAAGCCACAATTCTGACTGCTTCTGAACCCTGTCAGTGGAAGGAATTGATAAAGGAATTGATTAGCAAAGAGACTCATGATATCAATACTTTGATGGAGCTGTTAACGATTCTCAACTGGAATTGGTTTTCGATTCCCATCCCTAGTTATCTCAGACTCACAATTACCTTGTGTAGTTATGAATCTCTCATGATCTTATATTTCAAGCTTCCAGGCCTGCAACACTTTAAAAATGCTTTCTGTAGCTAAGGATATACACGATTGGTCAGAGCAAAGCTGCGGCACAGACGTGATGCTCTGCAGGTGGACTACGTGGAAAAACTGGGTTACAGTGTCAGACAGACTCAGACTGAGAACCACCATCACCTCCATGTCCTCCACTGTTGTTGTGATGGACCTCACTGCAGTTTGACACAGCTGAGCCACACAGGCCCCACCCACAAGAGGGAGGAGCTATCAGAGTATGAACTGGAATACAGAATGAAGGCCCTGGTACCAAAACAGAACAGATTTGAGTCTCCTGACCCGGTACCACATGTGGGAATGCACCGAACAGACCGAACCAGGGGTCAAACCTGCACCACAAACACACCTCCATCACCGTGCTCACCTGCTGTGTCTGATACCAGAGTCACTGCAGGAGGTGTTGATGTGAGGGTGTGGGACTGGGGGGGGGTCCATGATGCGTTCAAGGCCCTGTAACTCGTGTTCACGGCCCTGTTTCTCTCATTGACATGTTTTGAACGTATTGATCCACACGCACACGCACACCAACAAGAAGACGACACATGTAAACACAGCAGCCGTGCCCGTGCGTGAGACTGTCACGGTGATTTCCCAGCGGAGCCCGTGGGCCTGCGGAGTGCTCCCGAGCCTCGCTTCTCCCTCTTCCCGCTCCCCTCTTACCTTCCCCGGGCAGAGCGTGTCGGTGAGCCGCCCCCTCCTGCTCCTGCTCCGGCTCCTCTGATGATGAAGATGATGGAGATGATGATGAAGCTCCAGATCACATCACAGTCTGCTCAGACCCGGCGGGGGGGCTGCTGCTGCCGCTGCCGATGAAGATGAAGATGATGATGATGGGGGGCTTATTCCTCTCTGAGCCGAACATGAAGCCAAGGTCGCTCCGTGTCCGCCGCAGGGTCCGCGGACCTTCATGAGCCGCAGTCCCCCTTACGCACACGCTCACACATACACACACAGACACACTCACGTTCACACTCTCAGTTTGTGACGTGAAAGGCGCTCGTGCTGAATAAAGAGAGAAAGTGGATAAAATCAGACAGCAGGAAGTGACAGGTAGCTTCTCTGAGCCTGACGCACAGGTAATCCCACCAATCAGAGGCTCGGAGCGCAGCGCAGAGCCCGCCTACTGATATTCTCAGCCAATCAGGGAGCAGCGCTAGGAAAGGGTTCTCAAGACGCAGGTGCATCGATGGTGCGTTCACGGGACGGCTGCAGGGTCGGTATTTAGAGAATCCACACGGATCAAAACAAACCGGGTTTTTTTTTTTCAGTTTCTCGAAGATTTGCATGTTTGAACGGTTTGAGAGGTTTGGTTTGAGAGTCAGTGCTTTCAGAATTAACAGTTATTCAGTGAGAAACATCAGCTCTCAAATATCGCTTGATAGATTAGGGGCTTTTTATTTTCAAAAAGAAAATGAAACTAAAGCTGCGTTTTTATTACACAGTGAGTCTGTGTTTTGAGATAAGACAACCTGAACTGATTCCTCAGCTGAGGGAATGTTTGGTTTTTAATGGCAGTTCAAGACTAATGATAGAAAATAAAACCACATATATTAAAGACTAATTAAGCTATTAATGATAATAATCCTTAAAATATAAACAGAAAGGTAATTTACAATTTACTATGTACAGCAGATGAAACTGTTAAACTGGTCACTTTAACTGGTACCTCTATTCTAGTACTTGCTAATCAGCCAACCACAGGGCAGCAACTCAGTTTGACATGTAGACATGGTTCTGACGACCTGCTGAAGTTCAAACAGGATGGAGATGAAGGATATTTGAGAGACACTGAACGTGGCATGGTTGTTGCTATATTTCAAAAAATACTGATCTACTGTGATTTTCACACACAAACATCTATAGAGTTTACAGAGAATGATCTGTATAAGAGAAAATATCCAGTGAGCAGTTGTTCTCAGGGCCAAAAAGCCCTGTTCACATCAGAGGTCAGGAAAATGGTCAGATTGGTTGGAGATGATAAAAAGAAAACAAATGAGCTCTTGTTGCAACCAAGGTGTGCAGAAGACCATCTCTGAACCCACAACACTTCCAGTCTTGAAGCAGATGGGCTACCGCAGCAGAAGACCACACCAGGTGCCATTCCTGTTAGCTAAGAAAAGGAAACAGAGGATCTAACTCTCCAAAACTGGGCAATGGCAGACTGTTAAAATGTGTCCTGGTCTGATGAGTCTGAATTTCTGCTCCACATTCAGATGGTAGGCTCAGAATTTGGTGTGAACATCATGAAAGCATGGATCCATCCTGCCGTGGATCAGTCGTTCAGGCTGCTGCTGCTGGTGCGATGGTGTGGGGGATATTTCCTTGGCACACTTTGGGCCCCTTAGCACCACTTGATCATGGCTTAAACCCCACAGCCTACCTGAGTATTCTCCTGTGGCCCTCACAGTCACCAGATCTCAATCCAACAGTTTAGGATGTGGTGTAACAGAAGATTCTCATCATTGATGTTCAGCCGACAAATCTGCAGCAGCTGCTGTCATGGAGATATGGACCAACATCTCTGAGGGATGTTTCAGCACCGTGTTGAATCTATGACATCAAGAATTAAGGAGCTCTGAAGGACTAATAAGTATACCTAATTAAGTGGCCAGTCCTTCCAAAGCTTGTCTGAGAAAACATACATTCAGGCGACAAAAGATCATTAAAGAATAAAAACAGAGTCATCAGGGCTGCAGTGAAAGAAGCTCCAGGCTGTTCTAATCAGTACAGATTAATTTATGGTTTATATACATGACGGTGCATATCTGAACATGAAGTCAGTTTTCCTTTCAGTTTTCCCACTGATCAAACTCACTCCCTGTAAGACTTCTTCTCTGTTTCAGCTGCAGGCTCTTCTCTGAACACGTGCGTCCTCTAGTGGCCTCTGGATGAACAGCAGCATGAGCAGAGAGGTGTGGGTGAATAAATGAGGACAGACTGAAGGTCGATGAGTTACTCTGTGAATCTGTTTCACATTTGCTATTTATTCTACTTTTTAATTTTTCCTGTATAGATTTCCTCTTATATCATTATCTAATTAAATACATACAATAAACAGGCATTTATCAGACTAATCCCATCACCATGATCACATCAGAAGGAGAAATAACTTTTATTCTACCATAAAACTTTTAATAAACGCTCACCCCGGAGGAAGGTCCAGCCTCTTTATGAAACCCAGACCTTTCTAAAAATTAAACAAGTGGAAATTTGGTTACTTGTAAAGCTTTGGCACTTTCAATGCTATTGCTCATTAAATGAGATGTTTAAAGCTGATGTCAGCAAGTTAAAATCTTGCTGTTTTTTCCTTATTTTTGGTCCTGAAAATATTCCCACATTAAATCCCTGCAGGCCTCACACTGAAAACAAAAACACTGGAAACATTTCTGTTTCAAACATTGGACCAAAAAAAGAGAGAGAGATAAAAACTTCAGCGATGTTGGATAAAGTTCAGAAATATTCCAACTCTTCCCAAAGTCTTCTCCAAATATGCCAGAGTTTGACTGAATATTTCAGTAATAAATAAACTAAAACTAACTTGACTTTAGTTTTGGTGCCAAAGTATCAAAAAAGAACCTGTACAGTTGGATTTTTACTGAATATAAAAGCAGGGTCATTTCATTAACTGAATAAATGAGATACTTAATAGTTTAAAAAGTCATTAATCTGTTTGCAGAATCTTAATGAAGACAGAAACACTTTTGAATTCATTTCTCTTTATTTAAGTTGTCAGCAGTCTGTACAGAAAATAAACATCATTATTATTTGATTATCATGATCATTATTTAGCTCAAATCTTTACACCAACATTATCAAACATTAAATACCAAAGTCAGAAACGCTCCTTAAAGGGTCTCATTTACATTATTCCTGTTAAAACATGATCCACACAGCATTTCATCCATCTGTAGGAAAACTGGAGGAAGTTTGGTCACTTTATATGAAAAAGGTTTAATTAGTTTTGGCATGTTGTTATTATATAAATATTATAGTCTTTGTTAATCAGCTTTTAAAAATGATTTTTACCATAAAAACTTCAACATGACGAGCTCGCAGCACTAAAACAGGCTCTTCACTCAGTCAGTGCTCACGTACAAAAGTCCTTCATCATGCTGAAATCATTAAATTAATTTTTAATCGGACACAGTGATCAGTCTGTTAGATCATTAACAGCTGGAAGGGAAACTTGTTTGTCTTTGTGCAAATGATGTGCTTCTTTAGAGAGTAAAACGCTCTCTGATATGTTTGAGTTTTTGTGCAAGTATTATCAAAAAATAACAGAATTAAGACTTACCATTAAAGTCATCCTCCACTGTCTTAAGTAGGGATGGGAATTGAAAATGACTCCCTATAAGAATCAATATCATTTGTCATTAGTCTTATCAATTCCTTCCACTTTTTTAAAGTCCTTGTAAATCAAGGCTCTCATCAGAAAGAAATGATAATAAAGTCAAAAATCATGGCAGACGGGGAGCAGAAGTGGTCAATACTAATTAATTTAATTATTTTAATTTTCAACAAAAAAACCTTTCAGTAAGTGGAAACACAAGCAACCGGTTTAACACTTATCTGTGCAGCACAGCATAAATATTAGAAGTGTCATGTGTTTGACATTGTTACTTCTGAAAACCAGTGCTGATCGAAATTTAGCAGGAACTGATAAGAGGGTCTTTAAAGAATCGTATCGATAAGCAGACTCATTAATGGCAACGGTATCTTATCTATTCCCATCCCTAATCTTAAGATATTTATTTTCCATGTTTGATTCTTCAAACAAAACATTTGAGTTATTTTTCAAGCAAAAAAGATCTGTTTTCTGGTTTGTGAGATTTTCAGTTTTGATTATTTTCTTGTTTTAGGAGTTCAATAAAGTCAAATAATTTTCCAGTTTTGCCATATTACATGATGCTCCTCATAATAGGCAGATAGTAGAGTAGGGATGCACAATATTACTGGCAGATAAAATTGTCAAGAGTTGAAATTTAGATCTGGCAGGTATAAAAAAAAATCTGCTATTTGCAGCTAGTAAATCAGCCTTTACAGTTGGCCCCACATATCAGCTGTAATAGTGGCTAAATGTTCAAATGCAGATTATCATCACTGAATATTTTTAATTGAAAATCAGCAGAATCGTTTTAGTGAATCAAATGTTGTTCTTGATTATGTCTCAAACATGTTCGGCCGAGGTGTGTATGATCTCCAGCTCAGACCGTTGCATGTGTGTGTGACGCATTACTGCTGCGTCCGCCTGCTGTCACAGCTCAGTTATCATACATATTTAACCTTAATAAAGAGATTCAACAGAGAGTTTAGGCAGTACCACAATAAACTCCCCACAGGGACCTGATTTACTGAATAACTCACCTGGAAACCTTCAGAATCAAAGCATTCTCTATGAAAAAGAGGAGTTTCTACAGATATGGAAAACTGAGCTTTATTTTGAAAGGTACAGATAATGTGTATCCTCAAAGTTTCTGTCTATTTAATGTAATTCACAAAAAAATGATGAGCTGTAGGACCAGCAGCTTTGCTCGAATGTCATGAGACATTTCACAATCAAGTAGACCTCCGTCGGGGAGGTCTGGGCACTGATAACAATAATAATAATAATAATAATAATAATAATAATAATAATAATAATAACTTTTTTGCATTGCACTTTTAAAAACAGATTTACAGAAGGAATGCATAACATCATTGACACAACATTGGCATGGATATCAGGTAACAGCCTAAAAGGTTGATTTTCAGCATTGGCAGATTGGATATGGCTGTACATATCTACAGCATTTTATCATACGTTCTGGCTGTTATATTGGCTAAATCTAGCATAATGCTTCATCTTGGGTAAAAAAGAATGGTGCAACTGAGGAAGGATGGGGTCCACATGTGGCCCCTGGCCCCCCAGGTGCCCAACCCTACTTTACATAATCAAAGTTAATCAAAGTTATAAAAGAAAGTCATTTCCATGGTTATTAAAGACACCATCCATCCTTCATCTATACAGCTTATCTCTTGTGGGGTCACACAGCTTATCCAAGCTGACATTAGGCAAGAGGCAGCGTACACCCTGAGCCAGTTGCCAGCCAATCACAGGGCCACATAGAGAGACAGACAACCATGATCTTCTGCTTCTGCCACAACACAAATGGACTGTAGAATAAAAGGAACTGATAGGTTTTAGTTAAACTCTCACAACTCTTTCACATTTGTATCAGTGTTGGCAATAAAAAGTTTGGTAGTGTTGACAGATCAAATATCTGCAAAAATCTAATACTGTGCATCCCTAATAAAGAGGATCAAAGCGCTAAAGATGTCTGGATCCTTACTTGCAGAAAGATTGCTTTGTAAATAAAAAGACATAAAATGCATCCATATTGGACATTTCTTCACTGAAAATGCTCAAAATCAGACTCTAGTTAGTCACACCGTGTTCATCATGGTCTTTCTCCTCATTTTCTATCGAACAGCTGCTACATACTTCATTTAATGTTCTTTAGTGTTAAATCATTACTGTGCTTCTCCAGAATATAACTCACATTGATGTGCCGAAGCTCAGTGTGCAAAATTTTTAAAACATTTAATCTGATTAATGTTTGACCTCATAAATAAATCAGTGAATGTTAATAAGCATCAATAAAAACACTCATAATTACTGAATCATACAGTAGTACTTTGGATAAATAAGAATATGCAGATTGGATCACATAAATATTAAAATCAACAGTAGTTTGTTCACAGTGCGTTATTGTTAATAAATATTAATATAGTTTTGTGTTTTATAGAGCAGCAGTTTCATGTCAGTGCAAATACATCAATGAGATCCCTTTATGATTCAGAGCAAAAATCAGAATCATGTCATAAAACCATGAAATTCTGCATTGAATTACAAATATAAATATTAATCTAAAGGACCGTGCACTGCTACTGTGGCTTTGACAGCTACAATATGATAAAGTGAGGGAATGCAGGCAGTTTTAGCATCAATCAGTAAATACTCATAAATAAAAAGACCCTTAAACCATATTCACGAAATATCACCACATGTATTACGTTAAAATATTAATTTAAACATTTATCACACAAGTTTAAAAAAGTTATTGCTCATTACGGCTACAGGAAGAGCTGAGTCTTCAGTGTTTCTGATGGAGATGTTCTCCGTGTTGCTTCAGTGTGTATGATGAATATTCCTAAAATAACTGGATTAAAGTTAAAAGAATGAAAACGTGGAGACTGTCAAGAGGAAGTCATCTCAATTTGTGCAAACTTCAGTGCATAAAGGGACTGTGTTTCATTACAGAGAACCAAGCAGATCATGTGTGATTAATAAACAAACATTGTTATAATTATAATTTTTTCAAACCTTTAAGACTAGGATACAAACTGTATATGTCATAAATGAGCTATGGTTGGAAAGCCTGCTGTTTCATAAGGTTTCCTCTTCAGGGGGGAAACTAAAGAGAATAAGTGATCAAAATGTTCAGCTTCAGCTCTTAAACTTCATTGTGCGATCTGAAGGGCATGCAGCAGTTTGTTTGCAATTTCTTATAATAAAAAGTGAAAATCACCCAGTGCAGGGGCTCCAGGACAGCCTTTCTGATGCTTTTGTATCAAATGAAGGAGTTTTATTTACTTCTGGACCAGGTTGTTTGCAGTCAAATTCTCCTGATGCACACCAGGGTCAGACGTGAGCAGAAAGTGAAGAACATCAGATGGGCACTGATGTTAGACTGATTAGCACAGCCCTAGACAGCACAATTTTGACAACACTGTTTACGAGGAAATCACTTCCTGCCTCCATCTGGAGTTCTGAGTCTCTGATGTTGTTAAATAATCTCAGCACGAACACTCACAGACTCCCTGGCTCTAATCAGCTTGTGTTCTGACCATAAAAACTAGGGATGTCTCGATACAGTAAAGGTAAGAGTATCAAATCAGGGCCTGTGTGAGTATTTTTGAATGATCTGGGATCAGATTAAATACTGATCATCTCCACCGATTGTTTATGTCACATACATCAGGCTGTGAATGAGTGAGTGATGTAGCAGGAGCAGAGCAGCCCTGTGGCTAACATGTTTTTTTTACCTCTGCCAAGGAGGTTATGTTTTTGCCAGCGTTTATCTGTCTGTCTGTCTGTCTGTCTGTCTGTTTGTTTGTTTGTGTTTTAAATAACTTAAAAAGTTCTGAACGGATTTGGATGAAATTTTCAGGAGTTGCTGGAAATGGGATATGGAAGAACTGATTAAATTTTGGGACTGATCCGGATCACCTTGGTGGAGGTCTGCGCTCTCTGAGTGCTTTTCTAGTTTTCATTAGTTTTACAATAATGCTAGTTGGACTTGAAAATTTAAAAGTGGAATTAAGACTCATTATCAGCAGATTCTCTTGTTTGGAAAAACTGAATTGGGATTGGGAGCCAAAAAGCTGATCGGGACATCCCTAAAGCTGCGTTCACACCAAATGCAACTTGACGACCAAGATCACGTCACCCACACAAGTCGCGTCGTCTGTCCATAAATAGCTAATTTTGTTACCAACACGTCGCTCAGTGATGTTACGCCCGCTCAAGTTTCACAGCAATCATATCATATAATAGGATGTATTAGCTGACATTATTCCAACTGTATCCTTTTCACTCACCTACCAACCACAAAACACTGCAGCTAATGGCCCTACAGCAGAATCGACTAAGTTCTCTGCAGTCCTGTCCAGGCCGAACTAATGTACTCTCTAACTAATGTTTCCCACAAGGACATGGATTGTTACTCTGTAAACCAGAATAAAAACCAATTCTGTCACAGGTGTCTTCACACACCCAAACAACACTGATTGGCTGTCGTGGCAAAGCCACACGTGATGTCGCCTGAAAAGTTCAAATTGTTCAACTTTGGCGGCCGAGCGATGCGACCTGACCCAAAGCGACCCAGTAATGTGACCAAGTCACCCAGATCACGTCCGTGGCATCGTGGGAGGGTTGGCCCGCCCCATCATGGCTGTACATTGACTTTGCATGGAGAGTGGTCACCGAGGTCGCTCAAGTCACGTTCGGTGTGAATGTGGCTTAATAAAAACTCTGCTGAACGTCAGAGCACAGCTGCTGTTTATTGGCCTTAAGTTTCATTTAGCCCACCAACATCTTTAATTTACCAAAAATAAAGGCTAAGACCCTCTTAAGAAAAGGGGACAACATTTTCCAACAGGCTACAAAAACATATACGGGCATGTTCGTTGCTTGAATAGGCAATGGTGAGTTTTAAGGTTAAAGTAATTATTGCTGGAATCTAGGATGGACCACATCTTTGTTGAACCTTCTTGGGCTCCTCATTCGAGTTTGGCCCCAGAAAGTTTCACCATTTCTCCCTCCTTATGATTGGCTACGCTCCAAACCGACAGGACACCATTTTAAGACTTTCCACTCCTGTACTCTCTGCTAAAAGTAGTAATGTGCTTTTCAAACATCAGAGAGCTGAGCAGCACTCACACTGAGGAGCACAAAGGGACGAGAACACCTGGACAAGGTCTGATGGTTGTGAGGAGACGAGGTAAGGCTGCAGCGAGGAGGTCAGGGATACAATGGAGGTGCAGGTCATACTTTGGCATGGGTCTGGGTTAATCAGGCATCAGGTGGAGGAGCTGAGGGTCTCTGTGGTGATGTGGACAGAATGTTCTCGGCCTCCTCATACAGCTGAAACACAAGACCAGACAAACACTGAAACCAACGTCTTTCAGTCCTTACATCCTGTGTTACAGTGACAGGGAGTTCAGTGAGCTGTGATATATGGATCCTTTAACCTGCAGACTGATCATTCTGCATCTTACCGGTGTGAAGGGAACATCTTGGAAGAGTTCCTGGATGAAGCGGCGTGAAGTCAGACGAAAGGAACAGCAAGCCAGCAGGGAGGACACCTCCGAGTACAGACAGACGTCATCGAACGCAGACGGAAACTTCTCCTTGATCCTGAGTATGAAGACACATGTTAAACCAACACGCCTACATAAGCTGTGATCAAGTCTTTTCATAGATGTCATCAGATTCAAACAGACACTTCTCTTTTGTTTGAAACTTAAAACACATGACAGTTGATTTCACAAAAACATTTCAGTGGACTCGTAGTTTTATCTCTAATTTGGTTCAGTTAGCGTTCTCAAGAGATAAACAAGAACACAGTGTTATGGACCAGAATCTTATCTACACATGCAGCATGGAGAGGAGGGCTGAAGAGGTGACCTCTGCCTAAACTTAAATACAGACGGCACCCTTTGATGGGTGACACAATAAAACACTTAGAAGATAAGAATCTGTTCAGAGGGCAGACACCTCAGGAAACTTTATTTCACTTGGAGCCTTTGGCTCCATGCTGATGGTTAAGCAGCTTGAGACCATTGAGCAGTGCCTGTGCTTCTAAATTGTTATTTATGTTAAAGCCTCTGCACTTAATTGCAAGACACCTTGCACTCAAAGAAGTGGGTTTTAACTTACTTTATATTGTCAATTTTTGATCATGATCATGTTCCAGGTCACCCTTGTGAAAGAGATCTTGATCTCAATGGGTTTTTAACTGGTTAAATAAAGGTTGAACAAAAAAAACATCAAACATAGCGCTTCAGTATTTTGAGCAAGATTATGTTGTAGGTGCACATAAAAATATACATCCATATAACTGTGAGGGGCTAAATATATCAAACTGTTTATCCAATGGGCTCTCAGTGTTAAAAGATATCTCTGATGCAGTTTGCAGAAAATTTGTCAGCAGATCGAAGGTGCAAGTGGACGTTAATCTGCAAGAAGAGTCAGAAGGATCCTAGCAAAGCTAACATTAGCCACACCAAGCAAAATGGAGCAAAGCCCTGAGTTTATTAATCGATTATCTATACCATTTATCCTATCCCAGCTGACATTGGGCAAGAGGCAGGATACACCCTGAACCAGCTGATCGCAGGGCCACATAGAGAGATGGACAACCATTCACACACTCACACCTAAGGGCATTTTGGGGTCACCACTTAACTTAATAAGCATGTTTTTGGTCTGTGGGAGGAAGCCAGAGTGCCCGGAGAGAACCCACTTATGCACGGGAAGAACATGTAGACTTCACACAGAAAGGCCCTGCTTGGCCTGGGGATGTTAGCTGGGGATCAAACCGGCGACCTTCTTGCTGTGAGGCACGTGCACTACCTGCTGCACTTCTCATGATCTGTTTGGGCTGCGCTCTTACCCAAAGTAAGCCGAGCTTTGGTGCATTTGGAGGTCAACCTGTTTTCATAGCACAAGACTTTGGTTCTTTCTTTATTTAAGGTTTGAGCTGTTCCCAGGCTCACGTCAGCAGACTTGAAGGATGTTAAAATACTTTTTAAATCTGTTTTATTTGAGGTAAATGAAGCTGCAGAGGCTCACGTCAGCAGGCTGGTCTCATGGTTTTTTGTCCCCACGGACGAGCTGAGGTTGATGATCAGACGGAGAACTTCTTTCCTCAGGAGAACCCGACCTGCAGGAGCATCCTCTGTAATGGACTTCACTCCTGAAACAGAAAACAAAGACTGGAGATATGGAGGTTCCAGGAGAACTGGGACACTCTGACCTGACACTTGAACCTTTCACTCAAATCAAGGATGCTTCATGGGACTAAAGACTAAAGACTAAAGACCACAAAACAAAATGAAGACAAACTAATGAAATAAGAAGTAAAGAGCGTTTGGTGGAGGGGGGGCGAGGCCATAGGCAGTGGTGAAGGTGGCAGGTGGTTTCTGTGGAGTTTTTCCAAAGACGGAGCTCTGTGGACATGGGCGCTGTAGAGATTAAAGCCTTGTCTCCATGGGTATGGTGTCTGGCATTGGGAGTGCCCTCCATCCATCCATCCAGCCAACCATCCATCTGTCCTTCTGTCTGTTCATCCATCCAACCATCTACCCATCCATCCATTCCTCCTTAAAACCATCTGTCCTTCTATTAGTCTGTCAATCCATCTGTCCATTCATCAATCAGTTCATCCATCCTACAGCCCATCAGCCTGTCTGTCCATCCATCCATCTGCCCTTCTATTAGTCTGTCCATCTCACAGCCCATACATCCATCAGTCAGCCCATCCAACTACCCAACTATCAATCAGTCTCTCCATCAATCCATCTTACAGCCCATCCATCCATCCATCCATCCACCCCTCCATCTGTCCATCTTTCAGTATATCTATCCATCTGTGCATCTATTTGTCCTTCTATCAGGCCATATATCCATCTGTCTTTCCATCCAACGGCCCATCCATCAATCAGTCCATCTGTCTATCCATCCTACAGTCCATCCATTCATTCGTCCATCGTCCGAGCATAGAATAGAGTTCAAAATCCTCCTGTACACCTTCAAAGCCACCCACGACCTCGCCCCGCCTTACCTGTCTGACCTCCTCCACATCGCCACTCCAGCCCGCTCCCTCAGATCCTCCTCCTCCATCCCCCTCACTGTGCCCTCTGCCCACCTCAGCACCATGGCCTTCAGTCGCTCTGTTCCCCAGCTCTGGAACTCTCTCCCACCAGCCCACTTTCCCCGGAGTCCACCGCCTGCTTCTGATTGGCCCTGCTCCCTGTCAGCAGCTCTGTGACACTGAGCTGTGGGCGGAGCCTAAGGGGGCGTCCTCCATCGCTAAGACCTGAGACACAGGACAGCTAACAGGATGCTACAGCTAACTAAGACACTCGGCTAATATATTCTTATGGCTAACTGAAATGTAAACATAGCTAACAGGATGCTAAAGCTAACTGAAACACCAACTGACTGGATGCTAACGCTAACCAGAGCACAAAACAGAGCTAACAGGGCAGTAAATTAGGTCAGAGGAGTGTCACACTGTAAATTATAACAAGATTTAGGGTCTTAAAAACCAAAGTTCTTGTTACACACGAATTGTAAAATGAAGAGTTGAAAATTCTTCTCACCATCAGATTGAGCAGAGAAGAAACCGTCAGAGCGCTCCCCTGATGGAGGACTCATGGTCTTCTGGAAATACGGTGTGTCTTTAATCTGGATCAAGAGAAAGTCCATTTGAGGTCAAAGAACATCAGCAGGAGCAGATGAGTGAGTTGATTCTTCCTCCTCATTAAGCAGGCCTTACATGGAGCATGTTGTTGATGTTGACAGGCAGGGCGAGGCCCATGAACTCCTCAGAGGAGCTGTAGGATCCAGAAGAGACCATGGAGCGCAGAGATGAGGACTTCTGCAGAAAGTTCTGGTTGATCGGACTCAGCAGGTCTTCTTTGTCCAGAGATGCAAAACTCAGAGCTTTCAGGAACCTGAAGACACAGACAAAAAACAGATTTCAGACATCATGGGTCCATACCTACCTGAGCCCCTGGAGCTCTGCTGTTAGCTTCAAGTGTTGTTGGAGTCCTTAATGGGGTCACCAAGTGAAATGTGGTCCCGGAAAGGGTTCAGACTTCGGGCCTTTGAATGCAGGTAACTAGTTTTTGACCATTTCAAACTAACTTTAAACACATAAGGGCAGTTTGTAATGAACCAAAAGCCATCTGGAGCTCTTGTGCAGCTTTGACAGTGTCATCAGCATAACAGTGTGTTTTTGCTTTGACGTCTTTACCCAGGTTAGAGCTAAACAATATATTGTTTTTTCATTGCAAGTGCAGTGTGCCCATGTGCAACAGTCCCATTTCAGGACATGAGGTGGATGGAAACTTTCCTTAAAAACTGGCAGAATAGCAGATAAAATGGTACAGCATTTACCTGGACACATATTGCAGGAGAAAAAATATTGCAGTATCTTTGTTTCTACTAATGTTCAACCCAAACCCAGGTCATTAATAAAAACAGAGAATAACAGAGGTTCCAAAATAGAACCTTGGGGAACCTCCTCAGATCTGTGAGTCAGATTTGAGACCTTCTGCATAAACACACCGAGAACAGCATCTCTCAATTTTACAGTATTTCATGGATCACTGGGTCAATTGCTATGATGAAGTCTATAAAAAGGGCGGTACGGTTGCACAGCAGGTAGTGGGCATGCCTCACATAAAGAAGGTTGCTGGTTCGATCCCTGTGTTACTGTGGGGAGGCTCAGAGCCCCCCAAAAGGGATAAGAGGAATAGATAATAGACGGATGGAGGGTCTATAAATGAGGGAGCACAATTTTGTTTTTTGTCCAAGGCATTAATAAGGTTTGTCTCAGCCCTAGCTGCAGTTCTGGTACTATAACCAGATCTAAAACAAGACTGACAATCATGACCCCTGCTGAGGAGGTTATGTTTTTTCCAGCATTTGTTTGTTTGTTTGTCTGTTAGCAAGATAATTCTTTGGATGTGACCTGAATATGGCTACAGGTCCAGGGATGGTTAAATTAATTTTTCCACATTTTCAATAATAACTTAACAATGTCAGGAAGTGGAGGTTCGTGCTCTTGAAAAACTTCTATGAATTCACCAGGCTTTCAAAGTCCTTAGATAGGACTGAGAGTTTAGAAATGGTGCAGAGGGTTCCTGCAAACTAGGACTCAGGAGTGAAAATCAGGGATTGGCTCAGGGTGTTCTCAGCAGAAAGAAAGACGTGATGACCATGACTGTGGATCAGCTTGGGTGGGGGGAAGAACTTAAGATCAAGAAAGTCCAAAGATCCAAAGGATGTTTGAACAATCTCCTTTTCAAAGGCAGCTGAGATATGTGCAACCATTACTGGACCCCAGTAAGCAGAAGAAAGTGGATGGATGGGTTGATGGGTGGCTGATGAATTGATGGACAGCAACCTTCTTCACACCATTTCTTGAGAGATTTCACAAAATTTTATAAAATCTATGTGACTCTACCTCAGATGAAATAATGTGACCAGAGCAAATAAAACAAGTAAAATAATGAAGTAAACAAAATTGATTTTAAGAGATTCAAAACATTCAGACTGATTAAGAAGCTACAATTATCATGTCAATAAAATAACTCAGGAACCCAACCCTGACACTCCTGAGTCCTGTGTTGGTCTATCATGAAATCCTTTAACCAGAATTGTCATCCAAAACCTCCACCAATAAACACTGCTGCGCATCATTTTCCATTAAACTAAATGATTATAAAACAAGAGTCCTCACCTCTGAGCTGTGCGTCTGGAGTCCAGACTTCCAGACTTCATGGTGATTGCATCAGTGAACAGGATCTCCTTGGCGGGGGAGGCCCGGGACTCGCTGTGGGAGACGGATGGTTGGATGCGTTGGTGCTGCAGCCTCCTCAGGGTGGTGTAACCTAAGGCATCTCGAGGGCTGGTGCAGCAGCTGGAGGAGCTGCAGAACAGGCTGCAGTCTGCCAGGCTGCTCAGGGCGTTCACTGAGGGGGACTTGAAGGACGGGGCCCGCCGTGGCAGAGTGTGGGCGGAGCCAGGGGGGACCAGGAAGACAGAGCAGGACTTGGGAATAGAGAGAGGCGTGGAGCTAGGAGGGGGGGTCTTCCTGGTTTCGAGAGGAGGGTGCAGAGCCTCCCTGGTGGGGCTGGAGCTCATTGAGCTGATCCCACTGGTGGTGGTGTCGGTGTTAAAGCTCTGGCTGCGGCTCTTTAATGGGACTCCACCCCCTCCTGAGGGTCCGTCAGCAGCCAAACGCTCATAGCTGCGAGACCCCCTCTGATGGTTTTCCCCTAAACCATTTACCTCTCCTGACCCGTTCACCTCCCCGTCCCCGATGCTGGGGCTGCTCCCCTGGTTCTCCTCTCCACCTGGGGATAGGTGGTTTTTGTTGTAGAAGAAGTCCTCTTCATTGTCAGTCAGTCCCTGACCCCCTTCAGTCTCTCTTCTAGGGTCTGGGCTGATGTCCTCGGGGTGGTCAGGGGTGCAGAGCTTCTTCCTTGGCAGGGACAGTGAGTGAAGGAGACGGGATCGAAGGCTGCCAGAGGCCAGCATGGTGAGGGGGGTCTGGTCCTTCATCAGTTTGGGAGAGGTGAACAGTGAGGGGTCCTCTGATTGGTCAGAGCTCTGCAGCCTATCAGCATCCAGCACACAAACACCTGCACACACACACAGCAGGCCTTTTAGAATAAGGCTTAAAAAAAATGTATAAACCAGGACTTTACAGGTTGGTCTGGACTTACTGGGCTGTACAGGGTCTTTCCCAGACTCTGAGGGGGTCCTGCTCTGAGGCTCCAGCTCCTCTCGGACCACCGGCCACCGAGTCCTCCTGCCGTGTCTCACCGAGTCCCAGCCCTGCTGCTTCAACAAGTCACAGCCCCGACGAGTCCGACTGAGGAGACCGAGCACGTACAGACACGTCCTGCACAGAAACACAGAAGAAGAAGAAGAAGTCCATATGAGGGTCCAGGTATGGGCCTGTTTGTACATCAGGGACACGCTGATCGGACTATCACAGCGAACTGAGAAGACCACTTCTGTAGGGGGCGTACCCTCTGATGGACAGAACCTCGCAGCTGTGAGCCAGATCCACGATGTCAGGGATCACCCCCTCCTCCTGCAGCAGGTTCAGACCCCAGGTGGATGAGCCGATGTGTCCCTGCAGGAGCAGACAACAGGTGAGCTTCAGGTGTGGCTCTACTTCAAGTTTAATATCATAGAAATTTAACAAGATCACTCTGCTGACCAGAGCCCAGAGAGCAGCCTTCAGCTGTTTGATTCCCTCCCATCTGTCCAGGGCTGGAGAGCGAACGGTGAAGCTCAAATCAGGGACCACATTCTGCAGGAGAAAGAAAAACTTAGACTTTATTTTAATGAATGAAATTCAAAATGGGAAGTTGAGTCTTACACACATCTTTCAACGCACAGTTTGCAAATCAAATACGTCTGTGAAACTTTATCTCCATTTGCAGAGACATCATTAAAATCTGTAGTTGTAAAAAATATGTCAGGATGAAGTTACCTTGAAGGAGATCAAACCAGATGAACACTGACCTGAGACTGAAGAAGCTGACAGCCGGTCTTATCCTGAACCAGCTGACCGTACAGGTGAACAGGCAGGTAAACATGAGGCCGCTGTAACCTGCTGGAAAAAACAAACAGTAACACTTTTACTTCTTTTGCTACATATCATTTTACCAGGACTGTTCTCACTGAGATACAAAGACCTCTTTTGCAGTAGAGTCAAGACACAGAACAACAGTTTCACACAAATAACAAACAAAAGATTACCATACACAAATATTTAACCAAACATCAAATCAGCATTCAGACATAAAACAAGTGCTGGTCAGATGGTCTGTTATTCTGTTTTTAAAACCCTCTAAAATAAAACAAAGCTCTAGTTTAAGGTGACTCTGCAAGCTAGACCAAAATCCATCCATCCATGATCGATACTACTTATCCCTTTCAGGGCTGCAGAGCTGGAGCCTTTCCCAGCTGACATTGGGCAAGAGGCAGGGTACACCCTGAACCAGTTGCCAGCCAATCCCAGGGCCTCATAGAGAGACAGACAACCACTCACACTCACACTCATACCTAAGGGCATTTGTTTTTTGGAGACACCAGTCAACCTAATCAGCATGTTTTTGATCTGTGGGAGGAAGCCGGAGTGCCTGGAGAGAAGCCACGCATGCATGCGGAGAACATGCAAACTTCTCACAGAAAGGCTGTGACTGACCGGATTCGAACCAGCAACCTCCTTGCTGTGAAGCATGCGCACTATCTGCTGCGACACCGTGCTGCCAAGTCAGACCAAGATGATGGAGTAAAAGCACTTAAAACACTGAAAGCTCTTTTTCCAAAGACCGAGTGACTTTGAGTAGCAACATACATGATGAATCCATCTTCTTATTAAGACTTTATCATTTCACTGCAGGGTAACTTAATCTTGTGTTGACTCTATTTTTTGACCTTCAGTGAAGGTTGCAGAGTCATTAAAGTCCTTCAGATTCTTCCAGTGTGGACCGTTTTTATCTTTAAGTTGAAGCTGAAGAAAATCTGGGCAGCACGGTGCCGTAGTAGGTCGTGCACGTGCCTCACAGCAAGAAGGCTGGACCGGCCCCCGGGTCGGGCAGGGCCTTTCTGTGTGGAGTTTATATGTTCTTCCTGTGCATGAGTGGGTTCTTTTCTGGCACTCCGGCTTCTCCCACTGACCAAAAACATGCTTATTAGGTCAACTGGTGACTCCAAATCACCCTTAGGTACAAGTGTGAGGGTGAATGGTTGTCTGTCTCTCTGTTTGATTGGATGGCGAGGGTTCAGGGTGTACCCCGCCTCTTGCCCAAGGTCAGCTAGGATAGGCTCCAGCTCTCCCACGACCCCATAAGGGATAAGCGGTTCAGAAAATCTTCTGGTGAATCTCTGAACTTAAGCTGCAGGAACTTGACTTCAGTCCCCTGGTCCCAGTTTAGATCCTGGTATCTGGTACGAAAGAGATCTCAGGTCTCTGACCTCTGGTTGCTGCGGCGGACGTACTCCTCTCCATTAACAGGTTTTCTGTAGGTGGTGAGAGCTTCATTGAGCTGCTCCTCGATCAGGTCCACATACTTCAGGTTAAACCCCTGCACACACACACAGAGGCATCTAGAAAAGAGTCTCTTAATGCAAAAAAAATGACAAAAACAGGCTGTAACTGCACCTTCTGCCACCTCTCCATCTCTGCAGAGATGTATCCTCTCTCACTGAGGTACGAGAAGCCTTTAGGGATGGACAGAAACCTAAGAAAGCAGAAAGTTGGTTTAGTAATGATAATTTAAAAGATGTTCATCAGTTTTAACGCTTAGATATGGCTCAGAGCAGGGGAACCCAACAAGGTGTCCGTGAGCACCTGGTAGCCCGCAGGGAGCCAATGAGGTGCTCTCAGGGGCTTTTAAAAAATAACACAAGCTACCACCACAGAACTTTAAATAAACAGACATTTCATAAATATAAATTGTATGTTTTGCTAATAAATTACACTCAATAAATACAAAAATAATAAATGTAACATGTGCATTACATTTTTAAACAACCTAATTTTTCTAAACTTTGACCTGTAAATAATTAATAATAAATAACTGTAGTGCATGTAAGTATATCAGAAAATACCTGATAGATGTCATTTCGTGCCTAAAATTAGCTTTACTTGCCCTTTTAGAGGATCATTTTTATCTGTATTTGGGACTTTTGGTCGAGTCTGTATGTTTACCTGATAAGCAGCAGCACACCTTTATCCCCCAGGTGAGACAGGGCCGGTCTCATCTCGATCAGGGCGTGGAGGTTGGTCTGCAGGAGGAAAACACTGTCATTGATATGAATGGCCGTGGTTTGTTCATATGATCAGTGTGTGTTTTAACCCACACCTTGTCTTCACAGGCTTCGTCCAGGATGTCCACTGCCTCCATAGAGACGGTTTTGTTCCTGTCGTAGAGCTGGGTAACCAGCAGCTCGATGCCCCAGTTACTGAAGAACTCCACGCCGGCCCGCAGGAGGACACGCAGGTGCTTGGTGGCATAAAGTCTGCAGGTCTGTCACACATTCATAACAGTGAGAGAAGAGATGGGGGATTATATAACTCATTATGACCTCAACTTATCCATAATTTACTAATGTTATGTTGCAGTTAACAAAATAAAGGCACAACAAAGACACTAAAAACTATAATAAGTTGAAAAATACAGACCAATTTTAATATAAAGAGCCTTCTTCAATTGTATCAATTATTAATTATTGGAAACTGTTAATAAACCGTGTGTCTTACATCATTGGCAGCAGTGAGGACTTTGGACAGGATGACTCGGGACAGTCCGTCTCTGCTGTAGTCCAGTGTGGAGACGGTCAGCTTCAGCAGATGCTCCTGATTCTTCACACTGCACACGCTCAACAAGCTGATGGACGAGATGATGGAGAAACAAACTGTTAGAGACTTGAGTTTTTTCCTGCATGTCCCGCTGTCTCTCTCATTTTTCTATCCACTGTCCTCTCTCTGACGGTAAAAAGGACTATCATAAATCTCTGAGTAGATAAATAAGACGAGGTTAACATGACCTGCTGACCTCTGGAAGATGCTGCACTTTTCCAGCATCCTGACTCCGTGAGTGTGAGCCGACAGTGAGCCCAGGAAAAGGAAGTAGTGCTGACTGAGCGTGGAGAGCAGCCTGCTGCCTGACAGACTGCGCTCAGGGTTAAACTGAGCTGAGAACATGCGCTGGGCGATGTCCCTCACCAGGTCCTCCAGGTACACCTGACCGTCCTGAAGGAAACAGACGGAGAGAGACGGTCAGAGGAAATATTCATGCAGACGTCTTTGCTGCTAAAATACTGTAACATGTATAAGTGCATGCATATAGAAGACAATGGTCTAAATCAGGGGTGGGCAACTGGTGACCTGCAGACCACATGGAGCCCCCCCAATCCCACATTGTGGTCCACCTGGGAAAAACGTTTAAGTATAAATGTTTCCAAAAAAAAAAAAGCAGCCATTTCCTTTAATTACCTCCACCAAGGAGGTTATGATTTTTACAGCATTTGTTTGTTAGTTTGTTTGCTTGTTAGATTGTTAACAAAATATTTTAAAAAGTCAGGAGGAGACTTTAAATGTTTGTCACGGCACAAAGAAGAAGTGATTAGATTTTGGTAATGATGCAATGATGGTGGAAATTTTTTCTGAGTTTGCTGAAATCGCGAGATTGGACAGTTTTCCACATTTTCACTTGTAACTCAAAAACTTACGGGTGGATTTTGGTGACATTTTTGGGGAATGTTGGTCACGGTACAAGGAAGAACTGATTATATTTTGGGGATGATCCTACCCCAGGCGTGGATCCAGGAATTTTATTCAAGATGCAAGTTTTCAAATTTGTATAATGTTCTGTTAAATGCTATGAAATGAATTTGTAAGGGATAATTTACTTAAAGAACCAGTGAAAACTGTCATACCCACATAAAAATGAGCAGAATCTGGCCT
The DNA here is from genome assembly GCA_037902135.1 of Cetoscarus ocellatus. Classification (NCBI taxonomy): domain Eukaryota; kingdom Metazoa; phylum Chordata; class Actinopteri; order Labriformes; family Labridae; genus Cetoscarus; species Cetoscarus ocellatus. Next base: position 305,063 of record JBAMNC010001923.1, read on the forward strand.
GAATTCTGCATTTAATTGAAGTATTGCTATGAGCTATTGAGTCAAAAGATACAAGTCTTGATGTAATACCTCCTTATAACTATTTTTTGGAATAAAAGCATCCTTCAACTGCCATAATTCAGCCCTCAGGAAACAGGAACAAGGCTAATGTGGCCCCCATTAAAGTTACCCACCCCTGATTTTAATGACGCATTAGAGGACTTATTTTTCCATTAAAAAGTCTCTAGGATGGGGTCATACTTTCTGCAAGTACAACATCGGTTGAGATCAGGCTTATGGAGCAAAGATCTGTGACTGGGAGAGATTTTAATAAGCAGCAGAAATGTGTTGATTGGCTTTTGGCTTGTTTGAATGTCTGTTTGGATGTCCTAAAATGTGAATAAATGCGTGAAGATGAACATCAGCACAGCCAAAACCTTCTCACTAATTTGGTCTGTTAAAGTTCTTTCCCTGCAAGACATCATCTGTTTTAACAAGCTCTCATTGTTTCACTCTTATGTGCAAAAATGTCTTATTTAAGCATGTGCTTATTAATAGTAATACAACTAATTAATTAAATCATTGTTTGTTCTTTAACTTAAGAGCAAATGCATTCATTAACATGCATTTAAATCATGTGCATTTGATAACCAAAAAGTCCACATTATTTATTTTTGCCATTTAATTGCCTTTAAGTACCCCATTCTGCCACTAAGACTGAACGATTGTGTCATATCCAGCATGGTTAAAAACAGGAGAGTCTACATTAAATAAGCAAACGTAATATCCAGTGCAATACCCAGTCAAATGTGGTCTACAGTCACACAGTGCTGTCATGTTTATATTCATATTGTAAATATTGGTAATGTTAATAGTGTAAATTCATTGGCCTTGTTTATAGTTTCACTTTACTTATTTTAGTTATTTTTCCTTCATAAGGAAGTTGATATAAGTCAAAGATTCTGCAGGGTGCAACCTGCTTACTTATTGTTTTATGCTCTTATCTATTTTAATGTTTTATTTGATATTCCTACTGCTATACTATGTATGAGAGCAACTAAAAAAACCAAATTTCCCTTTGGGATAAATGTAGTATTTCTGATTCTGATTCTGATTACCCATAATGCAACAAAAACACCTTTTTACAAGACCTGTACCTCAAAACCTGATCAGAGATCAAATAAATAAAATGATTCATTAAACATTTGGGTAAGTCTGTTATTGTTTTGTTTATTTCATCAGTGTCTTTCCTTCAAACTGGATCAAGAATTATCATCTAACACCCTGGTTCCCAACCTGGGGTCTGAGGGCCGGATGATGGTCGCCCCTCTCCTATCTCGCCCTGCATGTTTGTAGAGAACCTGGTGCTAAATGACTTGCAGACGACCTGGTCCTCAGTCAGGGTTTTTTACATAGCAGAGCAGCTACCTCGCTGCAATCTATTGAAAGTCAGCCCTCAGTCCAAGATTTTGTTGGCAAGGCTCTGTAAGCTTTTAGACTGTCCAAATGTGGTTAAAAATATGATCTAAAACAATAACACACTGATGGGGGACTGTCTTCAAAAGTCTATGCACAGGAATCTGTTTGAAAGTCATTTCTACCTCCGCCAAGGAGGTTATGTTTTCGCTGGGGTCTGTCTGTTTGTTTGTCTGTTTGTCTGTTAGCAAGATTACGCAAAAACTACTGGATGGATTTACATGAAAATTTTACCAGAGGTGTGGTTTGGTCCAAGGAAGAAGCCATTACATTTTGGTGCTGATCCGATCCAGACTGAGGTCACAAAAAAACATTAAAGTTTATAATGAAGTCCCATAACTTAAAACTGGGCTGTATTTTGTCCCACCCACAGCACCATCCGAATGGTTACACGCTCTGGTTACACGCTCTGGTTACACACAGAGCCACGGCACAGCAAACAGCCAATCAACAGCGAAAGCTGTGCATGCAGTTCTACTCACAGACACAGCGGAGAAGAGAAAGTTCTGCTGATGGAGAAAGCCCGGCGCCGTTCCTGGAGCCTTGGTTTCTAAGATAAATTAATGCAGCAGACTTTCCTGAAGTTGTAATAAACACCCCAGTCCTCCACAACTCACAACTGCTAGTAACATTACTGTGAGCCCATTAACGTTATAGAAACATACACGGCAGCTCTGCTCGCTCGCAGTCCCTCCAAACGTGCCTGTTAATCACTCGAAACAAGGCTGATAATGTCGATACGGAAATAGTCCATCATAGCAGAAGTCTGTGTGTGTGTGAGTAAAAACCTAACCCCCAAATTCCACATAGAGTGAACGCGCCATGCACCGAAGTGCCATGGTTTTGCTTCGACCAACAGGCTGGCGACATCGCCCACAGGAAGCACCGCGGCGCACACAACACCAACATCTGAACAAGCAGCAGCAAATTGGTTCAGTCAACAAGTTACAAGACCCTGGATGATATTTATATCAAGATTGATTTTTTTTCTCATTCCACAATGTGCGTATAAAATAAATATAGGACTATAATGTTGGGTGGAAATCACAGTTTATGGGTGGAGCTGAGCTCCTTGGCGGAGGTCTGCACTCTTGGAGTGTTTTTCTAGTTTATATTATTTTTATCCATGAAAACCATTAAAACTGTTAACTGAGGTACAACTAGGGGGGTCTCAGAGGCAAAAAGCTCAGGAACCACCGCTCGAATACAATAAAACAACATGAAGGACCACTCATGAAGTTGTTGTTACCTCCTCAGAGGAGAGCAGGAAGTCGACAAACTGACACCCCACCACGGTCAGCTGACGGGCCTTTGGGTGCTCAACCTCCAGGCTGCCGTACTGCTGACTGCTGGGTTTATAGAAGAGGAGGAGACGGTGCACAAACCTGCAGGAAGCATACGTTAGAAAATACGCCATGTGAATGACTGGGAGAGAGATGCACGAGCAGACAGAGCAGATGAGAACAGGTGAGAACAGGTGAGAACAGGTGCTCACTTGTGCATTTGTTCGTCCTTGTGGCTCCTCAGGCTGATGTTTGGCCACTAGAGGGCAGCAGCAGAAACACAGTTTACAGATTTACAGGAAAAGTCAACCAGAGCAACACCAGCAGATGAATTCAAACAGAGTCCATCCTGCACTACAAAGAAAGTAACATAAAGTCATGTTAACCTTTAAAATGGTTGCTATCAGACACCAGTTCCAGTCGTGGTGGTCTTTGTGGGTCAGGATGTGACTGTCCCTGAGGTGGGACATCAGAGCGTCCTCAGAGTCCTGCAGCACAAACAGTCAAGAGTGAACCAACATTTAGAGGCTAATGATGAACACAGGAAGTAATTATCTGCTTTTTAAGTCCTATTTTACTACAATACCTGCTTATACTCTGATATACTATAAAACATTCAATAAAAGTGATTATCATTCTGATTTAAGCCCCGGTCATACTTCTGCATCAGAGTTACACCAAAGCTTCTGCCCCTCGGCCTCTTGAGTTTTTATACTCATGCTTTGGCTCAACCCCGCTGCCCTACAATACTGCAGAGAAAACTACAGACACACGAGGTATCATATTTTCACCCTTATGATACAAATACCTCAGCATGGTATGATGTGTTAATCTTTGCAGCGTATACATAAAAATAATATTTTACCTTGGTAATAAATACATCTGGGTGTGGTTTAAGATGTTAACCTTTGCAGCAGAAATATTTTAAATCATATTTTTAACATGACAACTGGTTCAGTTATGATGATGTGATAATGTGGTTTGATCTGTTATTCTTTGCTGCAGAAACATTTTTAATCATTTTTTTTTACCTTCATAGCAAAAATATCTGTGAGAATAAAGGTGTTAATGATTGCAGCAAAAATATTCAAAATCACTTTTTTACCTTGACAACTAGTTTAATAATAGTATATTGTGATAATGTGGTTTGACATGATAATCTAAGAGGCAGAACAGTTGAAATCATATTTTTAGTTTGACGTGTTTATCTTTGCAGCAGAATCATATAACATTATAGTTTTACATTATAATGAAATAACTCAGTGAGGGTTGACATGCAGCAGCAGCAGCAGACACATTTTATATATTTTGTTTACGTCTATAATAAATATTTCTGTGTTGATTAACATGCTAATCTTTATTAGTGGAATCATTAAAATCATATTTTACCTTTCTAATAAAATAATATATTTTTGCAGCAGAAACATTTTAAATATTTTGTTTGACATTGACAATCAAAATATATCTGTGAGGTTTAACATATTAATCTTGTAGCAGCAGAATCATATAACATCATATTTTTACCTTCATAGCAAAAATATCTCTGTGAGATTTAAGACATGATAATCCAAGCAGCAGAATCATTAAAAATCACTTTTTTACCTTGATAACTAGTTTAATAATAGTATGATGTGATAATGTGGTTTGACATGATAATCTTTGCAGCAGAATCATTTAAATCATATTTTACCTTTATAATAAAAATATCTCTGTGTGGTTTGACGTGTGTCTCCTTGCAGCAGTGCGATGCTCCGGTGGTCCGGAGGATGTGGTCGAGGTACAAGCTCTCTGGTTTGACTCCTCTCTTCTTCGTCTCATGGAGACGCTTCAGATGGTTCACTGCTGCACTCGCTCGACTGGAAAAAACAATAAAAATACTTATTAAAGTCCAAAAACTAGATATTATCAGTTTTATCATATGCACACTCAACATTTTAATTGATTTCTTCAATAGAGCATCATATAAATAAGAATAAAGTTGACAAAGCCTGCAGGGCTGCAGAGTGAAGCCACTTCAGCCTTCATGAGTCATAATAATATTTAAAATATATTTATATTTATATATTTATAGTTATAATAATAATATTTAATATGAAGCAAATAGTAAAATTAATTAACATGTTCAACATATCAATTAACATAAAAATCAATTATCAAAACAGCTGCTTCATCAGGGCGAGCTGTGGCTGGCAGGTGATTCTGAATGGATCACTTTAGAGTCTGAACAAACACATCAAACCTACATGTCAGCATGAACCAGAACTTTTGTACAACTTCTCACTAAGGGGAAGACGAAGAGTTCAAAGAGGAGTTGTTGCTGAAATCTTGATCTGAAGCTTTAGTTTTCATTACTCTACAAACTTTGGTGCATCTGTCCACCCGTACCATAAAGCCAGAGCACGCTGTAAACATGTAACCTGACGTGGTTCCTGTACTCACTGTCTCTTCTCGGCTGTGATGTCGAAGGAGGCGGCCATGTTGATGAGGGACGGTAAACAGTGAAGGTGATGGCTGTGGCTGTGAGGGAGGATGGTGTTCGCCTTACAAGAGGAAAATAAACATTAAAATCCCCCTTAATTATTCAATCAGGGAAATGTCACGCTCTAAGGCAGGACGTTTTGTCTACAAACAGGACTACATTAATAACATTCAAACTGCCAGAGGGCCAAATATTTCTAACCTTTAGAAAATGTTCAACAAAGAATTTAAATTTACATGATTTAACAAAAAAGAGGAATATAAGCTCTCTTTAGGACATGATATATCAATAAATGTAGTTTCTAAGATAAACGTAACGAGGGTGTTTAACTGAATGAGCTAAACACAAATGAAGCTTCTTTTTCAGAGCAATGTACAAATAACCAATATCTGTAAGCAACAGATCCATCCTGCCAAGCTCCAATCTACAATGACAGTGAGCGGTCCAAAGTGGCATGACCCAGTCAGAGTCCTTCAGAGCAGGAAGAGAAACGAGTGAGATGACAGCAGGAAGTGACTGCACATACGGAGATTAGCATAGATGCTAACAGCTTCAGTAGCAGTTTGATCAGACCTGGAGCGCATTTCTTCATTAAATGAACAAAAATCAACACTAGTAAGGACATTTTTGCTCCTCCTCTGACGTGTTTTGACGAGTTTGTTTTACAAAGTGGCTCACGATCTGGAGTGCAGTAGCCACTGCCTATGACATATCTGATTGGCTCGTAATAAATGTTGATCACCAATCACCTGCTGGAAATGGGCTATGGGCTCTATGGGCTCTTTCTCAGAGGGACTAGTGAAATATTTTGAGCGGTCCATCTGGTGTGTCAGGTTAATTTACAAATTAACTACCAGTTAAATTTGAGTTCAATATACATACATACATACATATATATATATATATATATATATATATATATATATATATATACATACATATTTATGTATATATGTATATATGTATATATATGTGTATATATATACATACATATATATACACATACATATTTATGTATACATACTATATATATATACATATTTATGTATACATACTGTATATATCGAAATAAAAGACTTCTACTTCAGGAATAATCATTGATAATCACATTTATAAAATGTAAATAGTTTAAGATTATCTAGAAAAACAGAAATTAAGATTTTTTATTTGTCATCAAGCACTGTATTATTATAAAATACCACTGAAATCCTTCACTGTAGATGTCTACATTTTCTGTGCATGTTTGCTTCTCCAAATATAACTGAAACTGACATGGGGGCTTTACTGACAGAGGAAGAGGGCCTCATGTGGCCCCAGGGCCACCAGTTGCACATCCCTGCTCTAAGGAGAGGAGGATGTACCATGTGCAGAAGTTCTCCGAGCAGGACGGTGGCACAGACGGATAAGACTTCATCGCTGCTGGTGATCACCTCGATTAAACCCTGCAGAGGGAAGAACAGGGTTGAACAAACATGAGGCCTGATCACAGAGGGACTGCACAGCTGATGTTCCCTTTAAACCTCCTAATGATTCAAAAATACACAGTTTGAGTCCCAAACCCACACAAAGATTAAATGTTCCTCTCACTGTCCTGCAGGGCTCACAGCAGCTCCATGATCTGCTGCTGGTCGACCCCTCGCTCCATCTCACTCACTCATTTATCTGTTTGTGCTCTTCAGACGTCCTCAGGAACACTGCTTGAGAACTGTGGGTGTTTTATTAAATATAGAATTATATTTCTCTGAATTTGTTTGCTTTAATTGGCGAATAACAGCAAAAATATGTTGGTGAAATTTGACAAAGTCTGAGGTGTTAGTGAGGAGGGAGGGTTGTGTCAGTGTCAGACTTTCTGTTCTTGTTTGATGGTTAAAATCATCTGTGATTTATCAATAAGAGTGAGCAGATGAACAGAGACAATATAAGGACATTTATGGAGATATTACCTGCTGTAATCAGTCCAGAGTGCAGCGTTTCTAAAATAGTGTGGTGGAGCTCACTGGTGAGTCTTGGGGTGAGGAAAGGTATCCATGCAAATTAGCACAACCACAGGATAATGATACAGCTAAACAACATCTACTAGAGAGGTTTTTAATTTATTATAAATATAATGTTGGTTTGATGAATATTTCTTTAGCTATTGTTTGTCACTTTCTACCAGGCATTTGTAGATAAGAGTAAACATGAGGATCAGATCGATAAATACTGGCACATGCTTTAAGGGTTTTCTTGGAAGGATATGAATTAAGTGTGCCATGGGATTTTGGTGTGGTATTTAGTGCCCCTTAAGAATAAGTATAGCATATCAGACCCTCATACTGACAGAGTGAAACACACAGACATGATTCAAATACATAAACCCTCTCTCTGTTTTACCTCCAAGAGCCCGCTTTGGATGAACGCAGAGAGAACCAGAGCGAAGTAGTTATCCATCAGATCCACCCTGAAAAAGGAGATTAAATAATATTTCAGCATCAATAATGAGGGGACACTGATCAGGGCTGGAGCGTGAACCAAGTTTAAAAGCTTAAAGTGTTTGGAGAAACTGATCTACAAGAAATGAGGAGAAGAAGTCATTGATTCTTGCCAACCACCTTTTGTTTCTGAGATGTAGTCTGTGCTCTCTCCATCTTGTTGGTAAAAATAAACTGAGGATCATTTATTTCAATACTCTGTCAATGACACTGACCATTAGATTAATGAAAATCGGATCATTTTGGAACACCTGATATTTAAAAGTACTAAACACAGTCAACCTTAACGTACAGAAATGATGCCATTTTTCTTCCCAATGTCTGGAAGTTTACCTTCAGTGTTTGATATTAAAATCAGTAAGTTCCCCCAATAGTGTGTCTAAAACTTCTCATTTTTGATTAACATGTTCTAAAAAACGAATCAGTTTCACTGGATTTTTCCATATTAAATTAAAGGGATACGCCAACATTTTTTTTTCTTTTCATGTCTTTCCTCACTCCCGAGTCCATGACAAGCAGATTGATGCCATTCTTTTAACTGTGGGTGCAGAAACAAGGAAGAGACGGGCAGAGCAAGCCCACCGCTAATTAGCTTGGCTCAAACACTGGGAGTCAATGGGTAGTGTTAGCCTGCCTCTGCCTACAGTCATCCGATAAACTCTTCAGCAACTCTACACAGTCCTGTGAGCTTGCTGTGACTGTTCCTTATCTATTTATTTTTTACCACGTTACGTTACATTATCTATTTTTAGACTTAAAATAGCACTTCATGTAATTTTCTTAAGAAATTCATAGGAAGCTATACCCCAGGGACGTGCTTTGTTTTGTTATCAGTCATCAGATAAACTCTTCAGCAACTCTAAACAGTCCTGTGTGCTTGTTGTATTTACTATCATCTACTATTATCTTATTATTTTCTTCTAATTGGAAACAGAGGCTTTGTTTTGTTGACCTACTTACAAGCACGTCCGCAGTGGTTTGTGCATGCACCCATTGGTTTAGTTTCATATGTATTTCTTTTGAAAATTACATAAAGTGCCGATCTTAGTCGAAACATAGATAATGTAACATAACTTGGTAAGAAAAAACAAGTCACAACAAGCACACAGGACTGTTTAGAGTTGCTGAAGAGTTTATCTGATGACAGAGGGAGGCTAACACTTCCCACTGACTCCAAGTGTTTGAGCTAAGCTAATGGCAGTGAGTGAGCTCTGCCCGTCTCTACCTTGTTACTACACGCACAGTCGAAAAAATTATGTCTGTCTGCTCATCATGGAATTGGGAGTGAGGCAAGACATGGAAAGAAAAAAAATGGAGTATCCCTTTAAAATTATGGTTTCGTGTTAACCTTGACTGTGTATCACCATTCAGTTAAAAGACATTGATTTTTGAATATTGGCCCATACTTCCCAGCCCTAACACTGACTATATAAATAACACAAATAAGTGTTTTTATCACCTGGAGCTGGATCGATGAGGTAAAATGGTTTTTGCCTCTGAAGCCACAAATCCATCAGAGAGTCTCCAGCTGTCCTGAAACCTGCTCGGGTCTGAAAAATGAATTTATTCAATAAATAATCATGATGTTACATTACAGACAACCTTATAAGGACATGATCACGTGATTGTACTTACCTACACTCCTTAAAGCTTCATTAAAATCTGCCGTCACTGCAGGTTTGACCAGATGGAAGATCTCATAAAAGACCTCCAGTAGAGCTTTCTGAGGACCAGACGGAGGAGCACCAACAGAGGGAACACAGTGTGGGTTAAAGTCAGAGTTTACCGACAGGTTACAGAGGAAAATCAACACATTTTAAAGCAAGATATGATTCATATTTTATATTCAGATGGTTAATCGATCCACCATTATCTGTTTTCAGTCTTTCGGGGGCTGGAGCCTGTCCCAGCTGACACTGGGCAGGAGGCCAGGTACACCCTGGACTGGTCACCAGCCAATCTCAGGGCTGACATATGGTTCATTGTAAACATGAAAATGAACCACATCAGTCCTAAAACAAAGATAGTTGGATTGCATTTATGTCTAAATAAAGAGTTCTCATGATTTTCATTTTATTGAAGACGTATTTGGATTATTGGTAAAAAAAACTATGCCTGTTTATTTTAACTGCGATAGAAATATAAGCTTAAACATGCATGTTTTTGGTGATTTACGGTTCTTAAAATGAACAAAAATTGCACAATAATTCCTCCATACAGTCTACATTCAACAAATTTGTGGCAAGTTTGGAAAAATTCGAAAGAACCGGTGAAAAGGGGGTATGAAATTGAAAATTCAGGTCTTTAGACACCATTTGTTCTTTTTTTACTGAAGACACATCTGCAATAAGCATACCAATTCAGTTAAAAAACAGACAATAAAAAACACAAATAAGATTAAAACAACTAAAACTAACATATTTAGTAAAAAAAACATGTAGGGGTGAGCGCTTCATTGGATCAAGACATAAGAAAAATGGTGGGCTCGGGTGCTCTTCAAGGATCCAAGGACGACGGTACACTGGAAAACACACATAAAAATCCGAGGCACTCTGATGAAGTTAAAATCCTTTATTGTGTTAGGGACATGTCAACGCATGTCATGTGATTGTCATGTGACAATGTCACATGACAATCACATGACACCTTCCATGTATTTTAAACACCTGTTTCGTGTTGTTCATTATGTCCTGATGAAGACTCTGATGAGTAGAAATGCGTTGACATGTCCCGAACACAATAAAGGATTTTAACTTCATCTGAGTGCCTCGGATTTTTATGTGTTTTCCAATGTAACATATTTTATATTTTGAGACCTATGAGAATACAATACATACGAAGAAGATGGTACAAATGTTTCCATGAAAACATTGAAAATAGAAATATCCTCAAGAAAACAGAGCAAAAATGATCAATAACTTTTTGTGTAAATTATTTTAGATGCATTACTTAATGCTGTTATTTTCTGTTAATGCACTTGCAAAGAATAAGAATGTGAGTGAAGTGAACTTGGATAGCCAGTTAATTCTCAACTGTGTACGCTGACTTAAATTGGCTTAAATTCAGGGTTTAGCAAATTAACTTACTTTTTACAATTAGGTTCAATCATATAGAAGTTCAAATATAATCACTTTTTGAAAAGTTTTTTACTTTCTTTTGTTGAATTATTATTGTTTGATGATAATAATAGGGATCAGTGTTTCCTTCAGTTTGCTTCAATCTGCCTCCCTGACAATGAGGACTGAATCTCTGCGACCATCATGGGAACCAAATCTGCTTAAAATGATGCTGAGTCTCAAACAAAAACATATGCATGTCCACATATTTATGTATATAACCGCAATCATGAAGCCCTCACAGCCTGTGCCCGCTGTGTGAAGGTTGTGTGTCCGTAAACAGACCACATTGACCCCCTATGAAGACCTACCCGCACCTCCATGTTTGGTATACAGAGCAAACCAATCAGAGACTGCAGACCAGAGCTGCCTGATTTACACAGGCTGATGATCCCTGCAGGGGGGAGAATGACGACATGAAAACATGAACAAGGATGAGTTTACAGCATAACAACATGTTTAAGAATGAGACAGATCATTAACAGTTAATGGGGCTCTTAGAGCTAAACACGGGCCACAGGAGGATCAGGGACTTTCAAGAGGAACAGGTTTGATACAGCAAACTTTTTGTTCTCCTAGTATTTTCTTAAAAACGTGATTCAGTGTTATATTTTAAACACATATGTTGTCGGGAAAACCAATATTATCAGTATGACACCATATCAGACAGGATTTAAATTTTTACAGATACTTAGAGTCAATATAAAATCAAGAGGGTTCATGTTCTCAAGAGTTAAGTGTTGATTTCTTCTTTTTTCATCTGTGCCTCACAAAAAAGACTCACATTTAAAGGGATGTGCCAACTTTTTTTGTTTTCGTGTATTTCCTCACTCCTGAGTCCATGACAAACAGATAGACACCATTCTTTAAACTGTACATGCAGTAACAAGGAAGAGACGGGCAGAGCTCGCACACCGGTCTAGCTTAGCTCAGATATTGGGAGTCAGTGGGTAGTGTTAGCCTGCCTCTGCCTACAGTCATCAGATAAACTCTTCAGCAACTCTAAACAGTCCTGTGTGCGTGTTGTGACTCATGTTTTACCGGGTTATGCAATGTTATCTATTTTTAGTCTAAGATTAACACTTCATGTAATTTTTGAAAGAAATGCATACGAAACTAAACCACAGGGCGCGTGCACAAACCACCGCAGACATGCTTGTAAGTAGGTCAACAAAACAAAGCATGTCAGCAGTGGTTTACGCATGAGCCCTGCGGTTAAGTTTTATATGTATTTCTTTTTAAAAAATTACATAAAGTGCTAACCTTAGTCTAAAAATAGATTATGTAACATAACGTGGTAAAAAAAACAAGTCACAACACGCACACAGGACTGTTTAGAGTTGCTGAAGACTTTATCTGATGACTGTAGGCAAAGGCAGGCTAACACTACCATTGACTCCCAGTGTGCTAATCTTGGTCTAAAAATAAATAAATAACATAACGCGGTAAAACAAGCGAGCTCTGCCCGTCTCTTCCTTGTTACTGCATGTATAGTCAAAAGAAAGGAGTCTATCTGCATTTCGTGGACTCGGGAATGAGGCAAACCATGAAAAAAAATGTTGGCATATCCCTTTAAAGCAACAAGTCTTTTCAAAAGTAAAAGACTTTGTGCTCCTGAAGAAAAATATCAGTATCATGATAATGAGTTCAGAAATTCAGCATCTTGCAAAAATCAAATATCGTGCATCTGAATATGTAGGTTAAAAGAGATACTCCCTGGATCTAATCACGTTTTTTATTTCTGAAAGATCCACTGCTGGGGTCGATTGGAGGCGAGCAGAGACCACCTCTTTCAGGTGAGCTCGGCGCAGTTGTTTTTACTGAAACAAGGATCACTTGATGGAACAAGCTGAGACATTTTGAACACAGAGAGTATAAATCTAAAATTAAATAATTATAGTTTAATGTGTTTACCTGACCAGGAGCGAAATGAAGCGACGATGGACATCTTACTGGCCGTGAACTGCGCCTGTCTGTCCTCCCTGATGATCACACAAGTGTTGTTTAATTTAGTAAACACAAAGATAATCCGAAAAAATCAACTATTTAGTGATGAACAGATGGTTTGACTCACTTTATCTGTCCTGTGTCTGGACTGTGTCTGTAGTGGAAGTCTGTGTAAGGAGCCAAGATTTGCTAAAGAGGAAAAAACAGAGAATCAGTTTTATTGAATATTTTCTTCTTCTGCTTTTGTCACAGACTGAAACGATTGTAAATGCTGTGTGATGTGTTTATATTTTCCTCCTCACTTATTCTGATTTGTTTATGTTAAAAATGCCTGTATGTGAATATTCACTAGCCACTTTATTAGGTACACCTCCATACTCCCAGGTTGGGCCTCCTTCACCTTCATTTCTCCTTAATTCTTGGTGTCACAGATTCAACAAGGAGCTGAAACGTCCCTCAGAGATGTTGGTCCATATCTCCATGATAGCATCCACCAAGGTGCTCTACTGGATTGAGATCTGCTGACTGTTGAGGCCACTGAAGTACAGTGAAATCATTGTCATGTTGAAAAAAAACAACAATTTGAGATGATGTGAGCTCTGAGACATGGAGCTGCTGGAAGTCTCCATCAGAAGATGGTCCACTGTGATCATAAAGGGATGGACATGGTCAGCAACAACACTCTGGCAGGCTGTGGGGTTTAAACCATGCTCAGGTGGGACTAAGGGGCCCAAAGTAAGCCAAGAAAATGTCCCCCACACCATCACACCACCAGCAGCAGCCTGAAGCATTGATGCAAGGCAGGATGGATCCATGCTTTATGATGTTTACACCAAATTCTGAGCCTACCATCTGAATGTGGAACAGAAACCCAGACTCACCAGATCAAATGGCCTTTCTACAATCTTCTATTGTCCAGTTTGGTGAGTTGGACCCTCAGTTTCCTGCTCTTAGCTGACAGGAGTGGCACCTGGTGTGGTCTTCTGCTGCTGTAGCTCATCTGCCTCAAGACTGGACGTTTTGCGAGTTCAGAAATGGTCTGATGCTCGGTTTGAACATCAGCAGGTTGTGTTAACCATGCCTACATGCCTGAATGCATTGAGTTTCTGCCATGTGATTGCCTGATTATCAGTTTGTGCTACCAAGCAGTTGAAATGGTGTACCTAATAATGTGACTTGTGAGTGTACATCCTGAGTGTGTGTGTGTTTTTTTCCATAGTTCCCCCCTCTGATGAGATTGTTGATTTTTTTCTTTTTAAATAAAGTTACATTCTCAAAAACAGGAGGCACATATTTCATAACTTATGTCTGAGATGAAAACATCATGACTGATGTGTTTTTTGAAGTCTGTCTTCGTCACCTCGAGCTCGACGTCGGCGCGGACGTAGCGGCGTGTGTGTGGGTGGTTGAGGAGGTGCAGTACGGTGGTGATCAGGGCCTCGTTGATGCGGATCAGCTGACACGCCGTCACGCTCCTCAGGATGGTGCTGAGGCCCCCCTGCTGGGCCACCACAACGGGGTTCTTTAAGGCTGCAGAATAAAGAGGCCACACACACTGTGAGGGCGCTGACGTCAGGCTGGGAGGAGGTGCATGAGTGTGTGTGTGTGTGTACTCACACAGCTCACAGATGATGGCGATGCAGGCTCGCACCATCCTGTCCCGCTCGTGCAGACCGTCGTTGCCCACGGCGATGAGGGAGTTGGTGAGAGAGGGGGGGAAGAGACGAGCGTTCACACTGATCATCTGAACACACAGATACACACAGGGGGTCAGGGTTGTTTTTTTGTTTGTTTGTTTGTTTGTCATTCCTCCCTTTGTCCCTCTATCCCGACACACCCCGATGGACTATCTCACATCTCCATGGGACAAGTTTCATGTCCATCTGGACAACATCCTGGGTAGGGCTGGGTGATATGGCCAAAACGTAATTTTTTTTCCACAACACTCGATTTTCAATTTTAATTTATTTTCTTCTTCTCCAAAAAAAAAACAAAAAACTCCCAGTGACACAAAAATGACACGAATCAAGTTTTGCCTTTGTGTTGTCAAAATATGTTCCCAAACCAAACAGAATTTCTCTCTTAAAGTTCAAGTGTGTGTCATAAAATGTTGATTATGTAGTTCAAATGTAGGCAGGTTTGTCTTCATAAACACTGAGAGCTATTCTCACAGTGTATTAGCATGAAAGTGTCTGATCAGAATTTCATTTCATTTAAAAAACAAATACAAGCCTTTAAAAGTGTTTGTGTAAAACCTGACAGGGCCTACCATCATGAAAACTTTTCAATATTTATATTTTTAAACATTAAAATCAAGCAAAAAAAAACTTGATTTTTAATTTTTAAATCTTGTGCAGAAAATAATACGAATTAATCAATTCAATCAATATATTTCCCAGCCCTATCCCAGGGTAGGACCTTTTAGAAAACTGTGAGGGGATTAAACAAAACTTCTTCTCACAATACAGCTTGGGAGCAGTGAGTTGATTTGTGCTTTAGCTGTCTAACAGTATCCAAATAACGTGGCAATAGGCAACGTCAAAAAACAGGCAAAGTAATACACAGCGAGGCTAGACTGTGAGAATGCTGGAATGAAAACTGTAAAGTGCGATGAACGGGCAATAAGACAGAGAGAGACATGAGGTTAAATACGAGAGGTAATGATGATGGGACACAGGCGGGGTGAAACAACCAGGAAGCACTGTGACAAGACGGAGGCAGGGCAAACACGAACAGGGACAAGGGTTAGTGACTTCAAAATGAATCAGGAAGGACAAGACATGAAACATGAATGTGCAAAAAATATAGAAAACTTAGCAGACATGACATGGGCTGCTCAATTATAGCACAAATCATAATCATGATTATTCTGATAGCCACTGAGAACACAATTATAAACACAAATACTCACTGATTTAAAAAAAAACCCATAAACGTATCACATGCATTCATGAGTTTAAAGTACTTCAAAATACTTAAAATAATTATAGATGGAAAAAACAACAAGAGTGGCATTTCATGTATCACAGCAACTGTTTATTAGGGATTATTCAAGTTTTATAGCAGTGGGAAGCAGTAATTGGAACTAAAACTCGATTAACTGCCCAGCTCTGTTGCAGATATAACCCAATATGACATATATTTGGGTCTACAGCATGCTGGATGGTCAGCAGAAACCCTGATCTGCTCCCACAGCTGTAGACGTCTGGGCGGCAAAGTCGACTGTTTTTTGACTTTGCCTATTGCCATGTTATTTGGATACTGCTGCCTCAATCTGACTGCTTTCTCACGTAACAACCCTTGCCTGACTTTTCATAAACCCTTTGCCTAATTGACCTTCGTGTTGGTGTTTTGCATTTGTGTCTGCCTTTTCTGTGCCTCATTTTATAAAAGCACTTATCTGTATTCTGCAATTCTGTTTATTCGTGCACTATCAGCACTGAATGACTGGACTGTTTGTGTGAGCCTGACATTTAACTTTGACCTAATGGAGGGTATGTCTTTCCAAATGCTGTTTTATAAGGAGAGGCACAAGTGTTCCCAGATAAGAATAATTTTATGGCTCTGCAAAAACTGCTGACCATCAATATCCTGATTGTTTTTGTATTTTTCCAACTGATGAAGCATCATGATAAAGAGAAGACGTGTCCTGTGTTATTGTTTTGTGACGTACTTTTCTGTTAACCTGGCACACCAGATGGACCGTTCAAAATATTTCTCTAGTCCATCTGGGATTGAGCCCATAGAAAGTGTTTCATGGAGGGCAGATGACTGAACGATAATGCTGTCAATCAACATTTAGTACAGGCCAATCAGATAATGAACTAGGCGGGCGCTACGGCGTTACAGAACGTGAGCCACTTCATAAAACAGACTCGGGTCAAAACAAGTCAGAAGTGGAGCGAGCTGGAAGTGTTGATATTTGTTTTTCAAATTATAAAGAAAAGCAGTCAAAATCTGATAAAACTGTTACTGAAGCTGTTAGCATCTATGCTAATCTCTATAAGTGCAGTCACTTTCTGCTGTGCTCTCACTCCTATCTCCCAAGATACAGGCAAGATGACTCTGCATGGTTACAGACACTGAATCAGGCTGATCCAGCTGCTGTGCAAGGTTACTTTTCCATGACCAACCCAATGACTCCTGTGATATATACTATAAATGGTTAATAGTAGTAGGAACCAAATGACATTATCATTATAAAAAAGGTTGATTCTGATGGAAAGCAGACGTCTCTGCTTTGAGTAAAGTCAGTCAGATCCGCAGGCTGTGTCCCAAGTTTAATTTTTTCTCCATTCAATTTCCCCTCCGGTTTTCTTTCCCACATTGCTGAAGTCAGATTCACATCCATCAGAATATTATCTGCATATTACTTCATCTCTACTTCTGGGAAAATACAAGACAAGACAAGTTACATGTAATAGACCAGAATCTCACAGTGTAAACTAATCCTTACAAAAAAATCTTGGATTTCCATCTGTATTCTGATTACCACAAAAATCTAATCAAGTTTTTGTGACCGACGTTCTCAGAAAATGTCATCAAAATCTGCGGATGTCTTCATGAGTAATCGTACACACAGACAGACAAATGTTGGCAAAAACATCACCTCTTAGGTTAAAATTTAATGTAACTTTATGACAGTGAAGTGGCATATTGTGTTTAGTATTCTGATTCTGGGCCACCTTAACAAGGGAACTATGGGCATTTTTTTCATTAGGCAGCACATATAGCTGCAGCAGTATTGCTCAGGACGGCCTTACAAATATTATCCATCACAGAAACAGAGACTTCAAACACGTTAATTCTTACGTCTATAAAACTCATGATTTCCATTACTCTGCTTATGATACTGATGTCATGTCGGTCAAGTTTTCTTTTATTTTGTACATTCATGTCTCTTGTCTTGTCATTCCTGTGTTATTTTGAAACATTGACTCTTGTCTCTGTTACAGATCTGTTCCTGTTTGTCCTGCCCCCGTCTTGTCACACCTGCCTCCTGATTGTTTCACCTCACCTGTTTCCCATCACCTCTTGTATTTAACCTCATGTCTCCCACTGTTGTGTTGCCTATTCCTCGTACCTCACAGTCTTTGTTCCAGCATTCATCATAGTCTTGTCTCTCCGTGTATAACCTTGCTTGTTTTCTGACCTTGCCTTTTTTGCCTCACGTTTTGGAAACCGTTGCCTGATCTGACTGCCTTTTTGTGTACCGAACTCTGCCTGATTAACCTTTTTTGCCTATTTGACCTCCGGTGTCTTTGTGTTGCATTTGTGTATGCATCTTCTGTGCGTCGTTTCATGACAGCTGAAATATTTGTATTGGTGATAAAACAGAATTTTTTAATTATAAAGTACAAAATGAGGAAACAACCTCTCAAAATTAAATACAATCTGTATCCAATACCCTGCAGAAAAAACAAAGCTGCATGAAAAACCACTTACCTTGGAAAATACAAACATGCAGGTTTTAATTGAATCTTAACTTAATAATAATTGATTCGACACTCTTCTGAGTTAAAGCTTCATTATAGATGATTCTTAAACTTTCGGCCCAATTAAAAACATGAATTATAACAAGCAGATCTCACCTTACGTGCCAGTCTGACAGCCTGAGTTCTCTCAACCTCATTACTCTGCTGAATATCAATACACCTGAAAAACAATCAAGAGGACAGAAAAATTAATAATCAGCTGTTAATAAAAAAATTGTCTATGTCTGGTTAAAAACTCTTATCTCCAAGATTGCTACTATTCAGAAAATGAAAAAAAAAACACAGAACTCCTGAATTACTAAATACAGAACTGTCCAAATCAGAAATAGATTTTTTATTCTTTCATAAGATTAGTTTAAATTCTAAAACCTTGTATGTGTGTTGTGGAGTGGGTTGCTCCGGCCATATATCACTTATTGAGGCTCTTGCTTTGGGGCCTGGGTTTGCACTTAACTCGAGGCCCATTCCCAGCGTGTCTTCCCCTACTCTCTTTTCCCTTCTCCAAGTCTCTTCAAGGCCATCAATGCCCCGAAATTCAGGAAGATAACATAAAATTGACCAATAGCATGTCTTTTTGTTTTGTTTTTTCTTTAACTAAAATAGTTGAAAATGCATGCAGTAACAAAGAAGAGACGGGCAGAGCTCGCCCACCGCTAATTAGCTTAGCTCAAATACTGGGAGTCAGTGGGTAGTGTTAGCGTGCCTCTGCCTACAGCCATGAGATAAACTCCTCAGCAACTCTAAACGGTCCAGCCACTGTGGACGTGCTTTGTTTTGTTGACCTACTTACAAGCATGTCCACTGTGGTTTGTGCATGTGCCCTGTGGTTTAGTTTTGTATGTTTCCCTTTCAAAAATAACAGAAAGTGCTAATCTTAGTCAAACAATAGATATTGGAACATAACGTGGCAAAAGAAATGAGTCACAACAAGCACACAGGACCGTTTAGAGTTGCTGTAGAGTTTATCTGATGACTGTAGGCAGAGGCAGGCAAATGCTACCCATTGACTCCCAGTGTTTGAGCTAAGCTAATTAGCGGTGGGCAAGCTCTGCCCGTCTCTTCCTTGTTACTGCACGCACAGTTGAAAGAATGGTGTCTATCTGCTTGTCATCAGCCCCACAGCCTCATCGTGCGCTCTCTCACCTGGCGATGAGGTAGTCGACCTGCAGCCTCAGCACCTTCTCCATCACGCTGCTGTCTCTGACCAGGTAACGCAGAGCTCGTAATCCTGCCGCTCTGACCTCTTTGACCTCATTCAGCAATGCCAAACGAAGACTTGGGAGAAGAGAATACACTTACTCAACCACTGCAGAAACATTAATGATAAATGTGCATGTTATGAAGGTGTCCAGACCCTCACCAGATGATGATCTCCTCATGTGTGAAGCCCAGTTTGTCCTCAGAGTGACCCACGCTGCACAGGAGCTGCACACAGACAGAGGGAGTAATCATGACTAAAGCACAGGCAGAGTGACTGACATCTGTTTGACTAAAGTCGGCAGAAATTCTTATTATTCATTCATTGTCTGCGAGTCATAAAGAAGAAATCAGTTTTCCTAATCTTACATATATAATCAACAGATTTTGACTTTGAGGTTGTATTCTGTAATTTTTTTATAAAATCTGAATCTTTTTAAGGCCTGCTCTCTTTCACAAGCCCACTGGTGTAGCTGCATATTTAGACACATAAATTCAGGGCTCAATGAGACCCCCAAGGACTAAGAGTGAAAATGGTTTGGGGCTCCAAAAAGCTGCAGGAAGACAATTAATGATTTTGACGTTATTTGCTTGACAAAACTTTATTTCATAATCTACAGAATCATATAGGTCTATCCTGAAGGAACACGTTAAGAAACAAAAATACCACAGATACATTTGGATATATAAAGACCTAATTAGATGTAATTTCATAAAACTTAATTTTGCTTAACTTAGCTTCAAAGTTTGTCATCAAACATGGCTTTATCACAATCCCAAAATGATATTTATGTACATCATTGTCACAAAAAAGATGCCATTTGGTTTGGATGAGAATATAAACACACACACACACATATGTATGCATTCATACATATATATGCTTTCAGCCTATAGCTTCTCTATACAGTCTAAATTGGACAAAAACTTGAACCATGTCTGTTTCCCCTCCCTCTATAACTTCTTAAAGCCAACTGATTCGCAGATTTGCATTCTGCTACAAACACTTAAACCAGAGCATTTAGGGCATGTGAATTATTAAATGTTACAGCACCAGTGTAAATGTATGTCTACGGTAAATAAATGAATAAATAAAAATAAATAACTCTTCTACAGACAGTATATTCACACAGAGGTGACCCAGTAAAGTTCTGTTATTGTTACACCCTGACATGTTCATGTTAATTCTGAAAAGATGTGATTTTAGTGTCAGTGGAAAATGGTTTTGGAGGAACAACATGGGGCATGATTCACCTTCTCACACACTCACCCAGCACTGTGCTCCCCCGCTGGCTTTAACCAGTCTTTAACAGACGACATCACATCACTCCTGCCCTCGTTTCCCTTCACCGGCTTCTTGTCTATATTAGGATTGAATTTAAGATTTGACTGGTCACTTTCAAAGCACGTATGGGTCTTAGCCCAAATTACATATCTGAATTGTTAACCCATTAATAACCAGCTCTCAGCCTCAGATCTTCGGGCGGGGCCCTCCTGGCTGTTTCAAAGTCGAGACTCAAACCAAAGCAGATCCAGATTCTTCCATGAGAGCTCCTCGACTTTGAAACAACATGCACGAGGACATAAGATGTGCTGAATCAGTGAGAAATCACTTCCTCAAACTCTCTTCTACAGACTTGCTTTCACCTTATTTCAGACTTTAATTAACTTCACTTCTTATTTACTTCTTTAGATATTTTTTTTGTATTTAATCTCAGCTGCCTTCCTTCCTTTTACTCATTTCTTATCTCTTTCTTTCATTGGCTATTTTTTATTACTTTACTCATCCATGCTCTCATTTTTCCCTCACTCATTTGTCTGTTTAATTTTTTTTAGCCCCGTTTATCACTGATGTGATGTCGTCTTCTGTCTTCTTTTATATGTTACCTTCTTTAATATTCTGACACATTTTATTATATTTTACTTTTTCCTGGCATGATGTTTTATTGGTCTTTTCTGGCTAAATGCCCATAACCACCTTAATTTCCTTCGTCTGCTTTATTTTTCATTCTTGTTGATTCTCTGTGCTTATATTTTTTTTTTGCCCTTTTGTTTGAATTTCCTGCTCATTTTGTTTTTGACCTGATTGTTAAAGTTCATTTTTTATTCTCTGCCCTTAACTGTCAAAGCACTTTGTAAACATCTGCTTCAAAAGGTGCTATATAAATAAAAAAATAAATATATCTTTAATATTATTATTATTATTATTATGTGCTCCCCTGTCGCCAATAATACACCTCTGATACGACCTCTTGAGACAGGACACATGGGGGTCAACTTGTTCACCCATCCCCCTCGGTGATGCTCACAGCGAGGATAATGTAACACCTGAAACAGCAGCATTAATCGCTGTCAGCCTGTCTAGCTTTTCCACATAGTGCTGACATGTTTGTGTTCTTTTCATTTGGTCCATGTTTTAGTCCAGTTTGGAGAATCAAGAGCTTCAGGTAAATAAAGGACTGAAGATCTGTGTTCCCTTCTTAAAGCTTTGGCACGATTTGATTCCATCATTAAAACAGTTTGGAGCAGCTGCAGCAATAAAAAAATCACTTTATTTAGTTTGTTGCAGATTTTTTCTCTTTCTTTATGACCTACAGACCACAGGAGGTCTATGAACATTAACTGATTATCTCCCCTTGTTTCTTTACTCTTCCTGTTTGCACAAACCTTCACAAAGTTGTTGAGATGACCGAGCTTCCTCATGTTGGAGACTTCCTTCTGTTTGACCACGTTCTGGAGGATTTCATGAAGATTCTCTGCAGGATCTGAAAACAGAGCCAAACATCAGACATCAGTCCATAAATCAGAGTAAACAGGGTGTTCATATAAACTGTAAATACTGAGTTTAACAGAGATGACATGGAGAGTGTCAGAGAGAAACCTGAACAGCAAACACAGACAGAGGAGTAAATACAGGTACCATCGCACCATTCACATCAGTCTGATACTCTGTGTTTTAACGCTGCTGATGACAAAAACAGACTGTAGAAACAAATCTGGAAAAGCAGGACTGCAGCAAAGGCTTGTCTTTGACAAGTTTCAATTAATTTTAATTTTATAATGTTTCAATTTGGTTTACAAGATAGAAGAAATCATAACAAAGAAGCACAATAAAAAAAACCTTGAAGATGATTTGCTGACAAAAAAACTGGTTAAAAATCAAAATGACAAAAACAAAAGTATCTGAAAATGTCATGACTTATAATCTTTAATACCATAATGATTCTGAATAGGAAGATATGCAGTGCAGCTGACGGTACAATTAAAAATACAAACATAATTACAATTTAAACCAATTTGATTAGACATGAATACAGCAGTGGTCTTTCACAACCAGCAGAGGGTGCTGTTTCTGTTCTCCTTCAGATGAAGCAGCAGTTTTAAATGTAATTATAAAATAAATTAATGTGTGTTGTTTAATAAGTAGCTACCATAAATCATAATATAACATCCTCAGCTTTATTAACTCTGGTCGATGTAATGAGACTGTTCTTATTAGGGACTGGCTTCAACATAAGATGAACCTCGAATTGATTTACATATGAATATTTAAGGAGGCACGGATTTGGATTTAATTTTCAGAGAATCTTGGTCACAGCAGTCCATGACAGGCAGATAGACACCATTCTTTAGACTGTGTGTGCAGTAGCAAGAAAGAGATGGGCAGAGCTCGCCCACCGCTAATTAGCTTAGCTCGAACACTGGGAGTCAATGGGTAGCGTTAGCCTGCCTCTGCCTACAGTCATCAGATAAACCCTTCAGCAACTCCAAATGGTCCTGTGAGCTTGTTGTGACTTATTTTTTTTAGTGCGTTATGTTACGTTATCTATTTTTAAATGGAAATACTTTACATTTGAAATATACATACATATTTGCGCATGTACCCTGCAGTTTTGTCTAATATGTATTTCTTTTGAAAATTACATAAAGTGCTTATATTAGTCTAAAAATCGATAAATAGTTGCTGAAGAGTTCATCTGATGACTGTGGGCAGAGGCAAGCTAACACTACCCATTGACTCCCAGTGTTTGAGCTAAGCTAATTAGCGTTGGGCGAGCTCTGCCCGTCTCTTCCTTGTTACTGCACACACAGTCAAAAGAATGGTGTCTATCTGCTTGTCATGGACTTGGGAGTGAGGCAAGACACGAAAAGGAAAAAAAAAGTTGGCGTATCCCTTTAAGCTGACGAGCTGAGACCACAGGTAAGGGACACTTCTGCTGTCAGGTACAGTTATTTCACGTCATTTTTAGTTTTATGTAAAAATGAGCCACACAACAGCGTCGGTTCAACTGTATGATTGGCAGCGCTTTATTTTTTCTCCAGGAATGTCTGTGTTTGGCACTCTTTTTATCTTATTTTCTGCTTTACTGTATTTTAGCTTTTCTCTATCAGTATTGCTCTTATCATTTTTCCTCTTACCCTTTTAAGTCCTTCTTCTTTTATTTACATCTTCTTTGTTAGGTTTCATATTAATGCCATGACTTACTTTTAATTCTGATTTTATTTAATTATGCTTCACCTTTGTTACACTTTTAATCCTTTTATAGATCACCTTTTTATACTTTTTATTGTTTTATCTCCTGCTCATGTCTGTTGTTTTATTCTATCATTGCTGTTATTATTATTATTTTATTGTCATTACTAATATTGTCTTTCTCACCCCCTTTTTACTTTTTCTTACTTTTTTTAAGCTTTTATTTCATTTTGCATGGTTCCTGTATTGTCTGGGTTCTTACGACAACACGTGTTTTTCTGAAACAGTGCCTTGATTTAAACTGGGCTTTTTTTTATTTCCTCTTGTGCTGAAGCTCTTGTAATTGTTTTCTGTATGTTCTTGTCTGTTTGTCAAAGCACTTTGTATACCTCTGTTTTTAAAAGTGCTATACAAATAAAGTTATTATTATTATTATTTGATGACACAGCAAATGACTGTGTTCTTCCATCTGTGCTCACTGATTCAGCTCGCTGGTACTGGCTCTGAAGATGGGAATCAAAAACCAGTCCCATAACAAGGATCAAAACTCCCTCAAGGAACTGATATCATTAGCCTGTTTGATGATCATTTCCTTCCACTAACAGGGCTCAGGAGTGGTCAGAATTGTGGCCCAATTTTTGACTAAAAACACATGTGCCCACCCCTGGTTTAGACATAAGTGGCTTGTCTGCAATTTCAACAATTTAAAAAAAAAAAAATCCAATAGAAGCTGCTCTGGACCAGTTTTATCTGTCCTGGTATCAAAAACTCAAGAATAATTTAATCTGAGCAGAAATAAATCAGAGTTTATGATCTCTCTGTGTCGAACATGTATTTGTTTACAATAAATAACATCCAGATAAACAGGCTAGAGGGTCAGTAATAACTCAGCTAAATGTGATTATTGGTCCCTGACATACAGCCCTGTGACAGTGATGAAGATGATGAAGATGGTGATGCTCCTCAGACTCACCCCTGTTCAGGTCCAGAGGAACTGCCTCCTCTCCGCTCTCATTACGACCTGCCACACACACACACACACACACACACACACGAAGTCAAAGAGGACGCGCACACGCACACATGATCAGCTGTCGGTCAGATCAATGGCTCCTAAAAAAGTGCGTGTATGTGTGTGCGTGTGCGCGTGAGTCACCTCTGAACCGTCCGCTCCTGCTCGGTCTGATCCTGATGCTGCTCACCGCCATCTTTACAGACTGACACACATTGAGAGGAAGTATCGCGAGAATCTGCCTCCTGTCATCATCCTCCTGCCTCCTCTTCATCACCGTGAGGAGGGAGCATCGGGAGGTGACAGAGAGGAGGTGAAGATCAGGATCAGATAGAGGATATGATATTAATGATCAGAGAGACAGGAAAAATACGTTAGTTTATTTAATATGTTATCATCATTTAACTGAAAATTCTTTGATACAATAGAAATATAATAAAGTTATGGTCCCTTAAAAAGTTGAAAAGTCAATAAATATATTAAATAATAAGTAGTGAAAATTAAATATAATGAAAGACCACTGACCATTTCTTTTGTAAAGAGTCTTGAGATAGCATTTAACATTTTTATACCAATAAAGACTGATTGACTGATTTACGTAATTATTGATTGATTGAAAATAGTAATTATGATGAAGATGAGGGAGAGGAAATAAATTCCCCTTTCATTTAAACAATAATTATACAGCAATGTCATGATGAGAATATTATGACAAAAGAAGATAAAATATAATCAGTTAAATGAAAGTATGATCGATCATTTCAAATGATAATGACATTTTAGAGTTGGGGGAGGAAGGGAAAAAAGGAGAAATACTATATAAAATCACAAGTAAAATAACAGTCATGCAAAATGTTAATGAAAAAGCATAATAGTTGTGTTAAAGAAAGTCATAAAATAAACGTTTTAACATCAAATTAAAATAAAAACATTTAAAAAGAATGTATTAATCATAATGATTAGAAGAGCAGGAACACAAGGACAATAAAGAAAATAAATTAAAAATAAGAACAATTGTGTGAAGAAAAATTAAATGACTTTTTGTTTTTAATATCCTAAAAAATATATGCATTTATGCATTCAAACTGAAATTCAAACTTAATTTAATTAACAGAACCTCATTGAGATGAACAACCTTATCTACAAGAGTGTCCTGGCCAAGATTTTATTCTTTGTTCTTATTATAACAATCACAATAAACGAAATGATTTTTCTAAGTATAACATCAGAAATCATCACCATAACAGGCATAGGATTAAATGTGTTTTTACTTCATTCTCTTTTTTGGAACTTGTGATCTGAAATGATCAAGTGTTGAGAGGAGAATTAGCCTATTGCATTTACTTTCCTATTGTTCATTATTTTCCTTTTAAAAAAAAAAAAAAAAAAAATACATTTTCAAAATGAAGCCATCAGCCAATCTTCATCATAACCCATATGACTGTAGGCCTGTTTAATAAACGCTACGAATTGTTAGCAAGTACTGAATATGTTTTAAGGTGAGTCAAATAATCATCATCAAAGGCAAGAATTAAGAAGCAAACCATTTACATTGGTTCTTAAAGTTAGTTATTCATTTAAAATTTCACCAGTAGTCAGCAGATTCCTAAAAGTAATTCTATATTTTCTGTTTTTGTTTTATTAATTGCTTCTTTGTTTATTTTGTGGACCCTGAAAGAAGAAGAATATTTGTTTTGGTGGTAAATAATGTGGATCTAAATAAAAATGGGCTTGTTTTTCCTTTTGAATTTCCCCAAATAACACTTCTAAAAAGTATATATGCTGATTTAAATCTTATCTAACTGTGTTGATCTGTGCTCCTTTATTTCTGCCTGTCTGATCTGTTCTTAATTAACGGCTTTTATAATGAGCAGTAATCTTTGTGATATAACCGCAGATCTAACTGGATTAACAGATCACTGCTGAGAGTTTAATGAAAGGATCTAACTCATCATTTCCTTTTACTACTAGAAGGACCAGGTCCAGGACCAGACCAGGACCAGGGCCAGACCCTCAACTATCATAGAAAAATACCGTAAACACTGTAAATACGGCATGAACAGTAAATACCGTAAACACTGTTAGTACCGTAATTACCATAGAACTGTCCCTTTAGTGTGAGATCAGAGCGGAAGTGCGGGAGCCCCCTGCCGGTGGACGAAGGGCGCTGCAGGGATCTCTACAGAGAGGCTGAACGGCAGATTCTCCGCACACAAACAGGTATATCTTTATTTTTATTTTATTTTAGCACAGTTTATTCAACCAGGAACACAAATAAAAGATTAATAATCTATTATGAAAATGAATCGTTGATTGAATCATTCGTGTATCGATCCTAACGTCGGGGTTTGATGAAATAGACGTTTTTAAAATGACGTATGTGTCGTTTTAAACCGTAAAAATGTTAATTTATTAAGCAATGATGTGTTTTAATGATGTAAAATGAGCTGTCCGTGTTTCCTTTACTAACACTTGGCAGGATGCTCAGGATGAACCCGGCCCGTGTCTCCATCAGCCATCTTTACTCCGAGGATGAACACGTTCATTCAGCCTCATTATTCAGCTTTATTCATGAAGAATATCAGCTGAATCCCGTTATATCACTGTGTTATGAAGGTGTTAGTGTAAAAGTGAGGGTGTTTTCCCCTTTGTGACTCGGTATAGGTCGGTTTTTCTCGGTTTTGCTCGGTCCATCCCTTCATGTCGTCCTTACTCTCCGTAGTGAAGCTCCAACCTGTCTGAGAGACTCATCATAGGGCTGGGCAACACGGACCACAAATCACATCTCCAATGGTTACTAGTGGGGAATCACTGTATACTTAGATTTTGTCCTAAGAGTAAAGTAAATGGCAACAGCACCAAAATATCAAACAATAATTTGATTCAAACAGGGGCGGTTTCAGGATCTGACGCTTAGAGGGCCTCAACTCTTACAGAAATTATGACATAAAAACAAACATACGTCTTCAATTCTCTAAAAGCAACCACTCAGGGAAACATTTCACTACATGGGAGACTCTAAATAATAGGAATGTGCAGTAACATGAGTTTGACACCATTATAGATTTTGTGTTATTGGTTTTTCTCCCCAAAGCATACAGGAGTTTCATCATTAAAGTATTTTCAGAACATCATTTTGTTTGTAGTTCAGCACAACAGGCAGGTCAGCTAGTGTTCAGACATTTTTTACAGCATTTTTTTTATACTAGTGAATGCAGGATTGTCACACTCCATTTCCACATTTTACATAATAACCACTTTGTCTAAAGTCATTAAGCCCCTTTAACATAAATATTCTTTTTAATTTTAAGTTCAGAAAAGAGCCTTGGAACTCATTTCTTATCAAAAAAAAAAAAAAAAAACTGCTTTGGCATCACTAACCTGTTTTCATCTGCCATTTATTAAGAAACAATTAATTTCCACTGCATCCTGACTTAGAATTATCATTTAGAATTGAGTGTTTTGGTCACTAAAATACCACACTAAGAGCTTTGCTCTTTTTTGTCATTAAAAAAAAATAAAGGTGAAATGGCCATATGTTATTATTATTTTAGGGAGGCCAAGATGGAATTTAGGGGGTGCTTCAGCCCCAGTAAAAAGGGTTGAAAATGGCCTATGGATTCAAGTGAGTGTCTAATCATATTGCATTAATGAATGATCAAGTTATTGATTTTAATCATTAAAAAATTGCAGGAAAACTCAAAATCACCAGAGGTGGGACCAAGCCATTTCTTGCATGAGTCAAGTAAGCCACAAGTATTTGGTCTCGAGTCAGGAGACAGAAAAATTGAGTCTTGAAGTCCTCAGCTATAAAATTTAGAGTCACATTGGTGCTGTTCACCCTATGAAATACCATATAAACATAACAATAATGTATTTTTTATGTAGATTATATGTTTTAATACATATATATTTAATTAATATATAAGCAGTTTGCCTGAATTTACTCACACTACACTACATTTTTACAAGGGACTATTTTTGTCCCTAACACATGCAATGAGGACCTCTTATAACTGAAACAATGTAAACATTTTGGTCCAGTTAATACAGATACAGCCGCTTCAATTTTCCCCTGCCAGCCGAATGCCTGCCGAGTTCAGGCAAGTACCAGCCGAACCCAGCCAATGGGAGTGCCCACTTTCACCATTAACGCGCCCATGTAATGGTATTTCCCTCACAAGAGCACATCCAATGGGCTTTTCCTTATTGGAGTAGCTTTAGCGTTAACCAGTCACTACATTTCTGCTGAGTCATTGGTGCAGATCTCATTACAGTCATGACAGCGGGCAGGTCCCAGCATGTTCCAGTCATGAAAAGTAGGGAAATTTAAGTGGCTCTGTCTGTGTATGACTAGTCCACATTTTTAAAAAATATTTTTCATAATTGTCAGTATTTTTTAGCCTTTAAGAGTAAGATCAGTCCCTGTCACTCACACTGCTGGCAGACAGCATTATGGGAAATAGGGACTGATGTGATATCATAGCTTAGATATGCTGTTTTCCTCTCTTGCCTCACTCCTGAGTCCATGACAAGCCGGCAGACACCATTCTGTCTTGTAAATAGGTCAACAAAACAAAGCACGTTTGCTGTGGTTTGTGCATGAGCCCTGCAGTTTAGTTTCCTATGTATTTCTTACAAAAATTATATAAAGTGATAATCCTAGTCTAAAAATAGATGAAGTGACATAATGTGGTTAAAAAAACAAGTCACAACAAGCACACGGGACTGTTTAGAGTTGCTGAAGAGTTTATCTGATGACTGTAAGCAGAGGCAGGCTAGCGCTACCCATTGACTCTCAGTGTTTGAGCTAATTAGCAGTGGGCAAGCTCTGCCCAGATTTTTCTTGTTACGTACACACAGTCTAAAGAATGGTGTCTATCTGCTTGTCATGGACTCAGAAGTGAGACAAGACATGACAAAAAAAAATGTTGGCGTATCCCTTTAAAGCAGAAGAGAACTTAAGGAGCTGAAACTGTACCTGTTTTTGCTCAGCAACAAAACTGACAGACTGAATGTTTGTGTGAAACAGCTGATGTGTAAAGACCTTAAAATCGTGGAGATTCAGTGAATATAGTTTAATTTACTTTAATTTGAAAGTATAAGCTCCCAAAAAAAGTTGATTTCCTGTCAATGGAAAATAAGCAGAAGTCGTAGATCCATTTTGGGATTTACTTGTTGGTTTATTTCTGCCCTGCTCCTTAATTTGGAAATGCTAAATTACAGATTTCATTTCATTTCATATTTTTTCAGTCTTCCTCCTCACCCCTTCAGGACACAGGACATGTTTTATTAATGCTATAATTAAAAATATTTGTATATCAAAGTGAACTTGCTTCATGCCCGATAACCTTTTTTATATTAAAATAATGTGTTTAAAGTAGTAGCACGTTGGCGCAGCAGGTAGTGCTCGTGCCTCACAGCAAGAAGCTTGCCAGTTCGATCGCTGGGTCGGTCAGGGCTTTTCTGTGTGGAGTTTGAATGTTGTCCTTGTGATTCTCTCCAGGTCTCCCAATTGTCCTTAGGTATGAGTGTGAATGGTTGTTTTCTCTCTATGTGGCCCTGTGATTGGCTGGTTCATGGTGTACCCCGCCTCTCGCCCAATGCCAGCTGGGATAGGCTCCAGCCCCTCTGCGACCTCCAAAGGGAAAAGCAGTATATGTGATGGATGGATGTTATTAACATGTCAGTCTGTAAAAAGGTCCCCCCCCCCCGTCACATGACTGATGCTGTATCTCCTCTCTCAGTGGGAGATGTCTGTCAGGATGGAGATGGATGTCAGCGGGGGGTCTCGGGCTCACGTCTCCGTCCTTCCCGCTGCTGAGATCAAATCGACCCTGAAACCCGAACCGGAGCGACCCCGCTGTGCCAGCACGCCGTGCTCCCCCATCAGAGGCACCGTGTCCGGGTACCACATCCTCCACATGGACTCCAACTACCTGGTGGGCTTCACCACGGGGGAGGAGCTGCTCAAACTGGCCCACAGGTGGTCGGAGGGCGGTCCAGAGAAGAGCCCCGCCCCCGAGCCTGTCACTCCGCCGGTGCAGAGCCCCCTCCCCAAGTCAGTGGACCTGGGAGTCCACAGGTCATCCAGAGTCTTTAAAGCAAAGACTCGATACTACCAACCGTATGACATCCCGGCCTCTGGGGGGCGCCGCAGGAGGCGCATGCCCAGCTCCTGCGAGACCTTCCTCAAACCTCCCCCTCATGGTCTCCACGCCCCCCTCCCCCTCTGCCTGCTCAAAGGGAAGCGGTCCCAGTCCAAGTCTCTTGACTACCTGAACCTGGACAGACTGAGTGTGACGGACTCGACGGACACGGAGGTGTTACAGGTCCAACTGCAGCACCTGACCCTGAGGGGGGGAGGCGGGGGCCGGGGGGAGCGAGTGTTTACCAGGAACAAGACATGAAGCTGCTGGATGCCTGATTTAGACCCGCCCCCTCCCTCATGCGGGGATTTAGGTGCTATCTTCTGCTCGCTCGCCCTCTCCCTCTCTCTCTTTCCTCAGATTACAGCAGGTCTGTTTAAAGACGCTCCAATAATCCCCATAGATTATTTCAGGAGGGGGAGGGGCCACGATAATGTGAATCATAGAAACTTAGCAATAACGAGTGAACATGCTAACGGCAGCAAGTGTGTGTGAAAGTGTGTGTTAGGGCTGAGCAATATGGACCAATAATCAAACCAGGTATTCTCTATAAACAGGGAGGGACATGTCTGGATTATTTAATGATCACCACGATCAAGACTAATGTTGATATGATTTTAGTAAAACAAACAAATCAGAGCAGAGTCACGTTTTAGGCCCAAATTACAGTTTCCTCTCCGCATAGGAGCACCCTACCAGAGTCTAAGAGATTATCAAGAGGCTATGTTTTTGCTGATTTATGTCTGTTTGTTACCAAACTACTGGACAGATTTTGATGAAATTTCCAGGAGATGTTGGTAGTGGCCCAACTTAAAAATGGTTAGATTTTGGTTGTAATCCAGATAACCACCATTCGTGAACGATCATTTTTGCTCAATAACTGTGTAACTAACAATGATATCAACATGATTCTGAGTGCTAGGTGTGGGTTTACAGGGTCATGAATCATATCATGATGGTAACTTTATCATGGAACTATTGCTTGTAACAGTAATATGTGAGCTACCTTGGTGGAAATTTGTGCTCTCCTAGTGCTTTTTAGTCCGAACATGATTTCAGGGACATAAATGTTTGCTCGTGTAAAGAAAGAGAAACCAGAAAAATCTTAGTTTTTTCAAAATGTCTTGTTTACATGTAATCTTAGCCTCGAAGCAGAGCTGCTGCTGCTGCTTTACAGCAATATTTTTGCATCTAATTACAAGGCCCCTTGTTGTTTTCTGGGCTCACCCAACTGGGAGGAGACCCCAGGGCAGACCCACAAAGTGCTGTAGGGATTGTATGTCCCGTCTGGCCAGGGAACGCCTCATAGTCTGCCAGTGAGAGCTGGAAAATGAAGCTGGGGAGAGGGATGTCTGGGTTGACCTGCCTGGTCTGCTGCCCTCGGGTATAGAAGATGGACAAATCAAGGATGTTTTAGCAAGAGCAGCTACAAGGCTGTAGTGAGCCTGAAAGTCTTGGTTCCTAAGAAGTAACATAGAACTAGAAAAGCACTCGGAGAGCACAGACCTCCACCCAGCAGCTCAGTTAAGGCAGTGGTTTTTCCACAACCCCTGTAAAAGATTCAATTCTGGATCACCACGCATTCCGATTGGACGGCCAAGTCTCCGCTCATGTCTGTCCATGTGGAGAGCTTCTTGGCCAGCATTGCAAGGGAAGCTGGGAAATGAAGTGAAATAGGCTTTAAAAATGTTGACGTCAGTTTGCAAATAAACTAGAATTCCCATAATGACACAGCACACGGCAGCCAAGGAGAAATGAATGAGATTTCCCATTATAAAGTTCAATGTTTTTTTATGACGTCAGTCTGGATCGGATCCAGATGAAATTTACTTTGATGATAGAGTCATATTATATATATAATCATGTAAATTTTGAAGCGAATCCAGTAAGTGATGGTGGAGATATGATTTTTTAAATATGGCCCAATGTTAACTTTTGGGATTTTAGAAAATTTTGGGGAATTTTTTACATCCAGACAAATACGCGTATCACCATCAAAGTGTAATGGCTTCTTCCTCGGACCAAGCCACACCTTTGGTAAAATTTTCATGTAAATCCATCCAGTAGTTTTTGCATTATCTTGCTTACAGACAGACAGACAAACAAACATCATAACCTCCTGGATAATGATGACTTACTAAGGGGATTCTTTCCTGAAATGTCTGGCAGCAGGGTTCAACCGGAGTTTTGAAGAATATGAAAATCATCAAAAAAGAGGTTGGAAATGTTATTTTGGTCAATTTTTTGCACACTTTAAAACCAAAAGCAACTGGTGTAGCATGGCTACACATGTGGGTTGGACCCAAAAAACATGTTCTCTGCTGCCGAAGCTGATGTTTTAGTAGGCAGAGTGTCAGAATTATTTGGTGGCAGCCCTGGTACCATTTCCAAACTTCTCCCTCTTACCATGACCAACTTTCCCTGAGTGTTTCATCCAAATCTGTGTAGAATTGTTTATATTGCTCACAGACGGATGGTCAAACAAACAATCACAGCAAAAACAAACCTCCTCTGGAAGTTCATACGTTTTGTTAACTTTTTGATGGCTCCAAAACACATCTTGTGCAGAATTAAAATACATTTTAGCCTTTTGAAAGCTGTGGTACCTTCACCATCAACTTAAAGGTTTTTATTTCATTTAAAAGGGTATCAGTAAATCTTAAAATCCTAACATATTGCCCAGCCCTAGTGTGTGAATGAGTGTTTTAAGAAGCACATATCACAGACTGAACCTGCTCTCATTTTAGTTGGATTATAAATTAACTGTTAATCTGTGAGTGTGGATTTTATTCTAATTAAATCACATCAAACGGCTGATCACTAACTGAATATCTTATTATATCACCAACTATTGATTATTGTTGTCAGCCAGCATCAGTGTGCTTTTTAAACCAGGATCATCTTCATCACTGCTCTGTTTAAACTGGTTTATTAAATCTTCTGATCCAGACCATTATAATCACAGGGTGCTTTCACACTGGAGGAACTTTAACACTGCTCTGTTTCAAATGTTCTTTTGTTGTATTTAACTGTAAGAACCTGAAGCTCTCTGTGGGTGCTTTTCCATCTGTGGTACCAGCTCAGCTCAGCTCCTCTGTTCTGGTCCCAGTTTTTTGGTTCCTCATCGTCAGCGGGATCATCATGGTGCAGCTGTGTCACACTGACCTGGGCGTGGGAGGTCATACAGGTGTATGGAGATCAAGGATGATGCTCCCTGACCAATCAGAGATCAGCGGGGTCTCTATGTCACAGTTTAAGGGCCTGGCTACACGACAATGAAAACAGAGAGTTGTTGTTGCGGTTGCTCCCTCCGTTTACACGAGAACAGTGCCCGGAGTGCCTGAATACACAAACTTTTGAAACCGGGGTCCAGAGTGAAAGGTTTTGAAAATGTTTTTGTTGTTGTTGCCGTATTAACAGGAATTGCCGTTTTCAGGGAAAATGGGGACGCGCAACGAATGTGCAGTACTCTTTCAGATAAAGGTTGCGCGTGCACCTAGAAACAACAACAGCTATGGCTGACTAAAAGCAACATGTGTGCTGTTAACAGTGCTCAGTTTGTAATCGCTCCTTCAACAAAATATGGATTTGCTGTATCAATACTCTGATTAGTGGAGACGCAGTTGCTATATTCACCAAGGACACTACAAACTTACATCGCCATTACTAGCCTGGCATGCACGCTACCGCTTTTCAGTCGTTCTCGCAGAACTGTGTGAACGCACATCGTTATTACAGCATCTCCGTGTGAATGCGGAGGGCTTATGAAAACCCAAAGGAAAAACTTTTCTGTCTCTGATGACCACGTTGTCGTGGAAACGGGCCCTAAGTGTCAGCTCACTTGGAGCGTCAACAGAGGGGTTACCAGACTAGGAACCAGGTACCATCACTACTGGACCACCAAGTCCAGAGGCGAGTTGAGCTGTCACCACAGGGGATAAGAGCATCTGTCATGCCCTGCATAGCCTGCTGTCACCTCGGATAAGCTGAGGAGAATGGATGGATGCTTGACTGATTGCTGGATGATGGTTGGATGGATGGACAGCCAGGCTTGCACTAATACCAGATCTTCTCCATGTAGGTGTCACTTCTTGTATTGATCTCCGTTGTCCATGTTCGCTCGATGCTCTGGCTCCGGGTGCGGCTCAGTGTGTAGCCTGTGTGTGTTTTTATAGTGTGTGTTAACCTCACAATCAGTGGTGTGTGTTCCTGCAGAATAACACTATAACCCTCTGCAGCTGACAGAGTGATGATGATGACGTGCTGCAGACTGAGACACTGTAACGATCAGTCAGGTGTAGATAATCAAAGCCATGTGCAGGTCTGTACACCCTCTGAGCCTGTCAGTGGTGTGATCGTCTGATTTATGAGGAAATATTTTCAAAAATCTGTTTACGGTGGATTAAATGGAGCAGTGTCAGGGTCAGGCATCAAAAGAGGAATAAGAGGTGGAAGGTTATTGATTATTAGTAATGTTCAGTGCTGCTGTGCTTCATAAAGTGTGGGTTGTTGCCCCCTGCTGGGCTCCAGAGGTGCTGCAGGAGCACCATGATAATACATTTAAACTCCAAACCTGATGTTTACAACTGAATTCATGTTTTAAATGATAATGTTCATATAAATTAACTTATATTCTTACTGGGATACTTAAAATTCAGCAGCTCCACTTTCCTTACAGCTTTTTGAGCCCATTTCAGCTTTCTTTCCTTAAAAAACAGACTCCTTCCAACATTTTAACTTAATTTTTTAATGAAATGCGTAAAGAACATTATATCCCTCCCTCTCTTATTATTCTTTTTCCTGCCCGGCCCTAATACTCTCGGTTTCGAATCCTCATTAAGCTTGAATTTTTCAGTGTGTGCTCATAAAGATGTTCCTTTTTTGTGTGTGTAGTAAAAAACATTCTTTGTAAAATGGTTATATCTTGATTTTGTTGCTCCAATAATCTCAGACCCAAACTGAAGTTCCTGTTTGTTGATCTTTTGCATTTTCATTCTTACTTGTTAAAAGTTTTAATTGTACTCATCATGATTAAAAGTTTAATTATTAAACAGTTAAGCTGTAGTATTCTATCAACACTTTAATTATCGCTAGTTTAACCTGCTGATAGAAATATTACTGACAATGACGAGTTTTCATATTTTCTGACCACAGTCACGGCCCTGCATTTAACTGAACCCCATAAACAGTATGCAGGCTTAGTATAAGAGCATTTATTTGTGTCAGTGAATCTTTTGAGGCTTTTGAAGAACAAAGCTAAATTATTTTTTATCATACTTTTAACTAAAAAACATGATGGCACTGTCTAAATTGCATTTTTCATATGCATCAAAGATATTTGTGCATTTAGACATCATGCAGGAGTTTGACTCAATATTTTATGATTAATAATGATAAATCGTCCAATCTTGAGTGTTTAAGGATTACATTTTTGTTGTTAAAACTGTCTCCACATTAGTTTCACCTACGTGTCCAAATGTTGCAAAATTATTTGTGCAATTTAGACAATATCAGGAGAATTGCTTAACATTTTTGGTAATCATACAGCGAGGAAATAAATTGTTAAGATGAAAAACTGATCCAATTGGTTGTAAGCAATTCAGTTATTACCATTTAAGGTTGTGGGGAATTGACTGAATGTGTGACTAAAGTCAAGGTTACCTAATTTGGTGACTTTTTACTAATTAAAGTAATTTTTTATGCTAGGCCATTTTTAAAGCTGAACAATTATTATTTAAAATAATTTTACACTAAAATTAATGAAACAGTATAAATAAGTTTATGGAATTAAGTCAATCTGCAGTAGAAAAAATATAAAATAAACCAAAAGAGAGATTGCTGCTTCTGAATTGCACGTCAGGTCTGTAACATTCATTTAGGCAAAATAATTCAGAGTAAAGCAAAAATCATGTTGGAAAATATAGTTACATAAAAAAGAATGTTAAGTAATTCTCCTGATGCTGTCAGGATTGCACCAATTTGTCTGCATTTTTTAGACAAGGTTTTCAGTCATCCCTCGCTTATTTCAGCCACTTGTCCTGAAGGTAGCTTTAAAGACATCAGTCATATTTAGTAATTTTTAATGTGTATTCCATATTGATAACCTTCTGTCATGACTTAAATTTGAGGCCCTGGTATTTTTTCCTAATGGTAAATCAGCATATTAAAGTGTTCCTGAACATCTCTATGATGGCTGCAGACTATATTTTCACTTCAGTATCCTTCACCCTTTGCTTCAGTCATCTTGTCCTGATGCTGATGAGTTTAAGGTTTTTAGTGAAAGCTCATGTTATCAATGATTTTATCACGATGTGATGCTCTCAGAAGAACCGAAACTTGTTTTGGTTCCTGACGAGTGATAAACTGCTGTCATAACAGACTCTGCTTTAAGCTTTGTATATCTGCCTTCCACATAAATGTTATTTTAGGGAGAAAGTATAATTTAAAACCATCACTTTTTAATTATCAGACCTTGTGTTCACTTTAAATTGGAGCTCTGGGGGTGTACAGCCTGTTTCACTTCACTCTGTTTGTGAGTCACTCTTATGCACTCTTATCGATAAAGCCAAACAGAAATGTACACTTGATGTAACCAATGACTGTTCAGCAAATAAAGATTATTTAAACACATTTACCACATGTCTCTGGTTAATTACTCTGAACATCGTTTTGTTTGTTTTGTTTACAGGGATTTTGGGCTGTTTGTTTTTTTTAACTGAAAGCTGCAGTTCCCCTGGTGTCCACTAGAGGCTATGCCCAGCCGTGACTCAGTCCCATAGAAGCCCATAGTCTACTGGTTTTTGAAGTGTGGGGTGGGGAGGACTTCAAGAAGGGAAAACAATAAGAAAACAAAACAGCAGAAAATGATCAGAAAAATTCTCTGATTCATGGAACAAATCGAAAAAATATTTTTGAGGAAACAGTTTCTGGGGTTAATGTAGAAAAGAGGGAAGAGGCCTACAACTAGTTTTATTTTAAGGTTCATTTTTGGTGAATTGGTCTTAAAAAAAACCCTCCATATCTACAGTTTATAGTCTACTGAGAATTAATGGCTTTATTAGAAGGAAGTTAATTCTCAAAAGAATAAAAGACAATTCTTGTATGTTTTATGTATGAGGCTCATTTTAGAGGCTGATTTTCTTCGTTGTTTGAATTTTAATAATGCACAAAAACTGTTATAACATTGAAGACATAATAGAGGTGATCTAGTTGGAATCTTCAAAATTATATTTTTCTCTTTTTAAGACAAAAATGTAAAAAGAAATGCTTAAAAATGTGACAAAGATATTTTAACAAGATTGCTTCATTCATCATTTAAAATTGTTTATAATATATTAATTTGTTATAAATAATATATTATTTCTGAAAGCCTATTTTATTTGGGGCTGTGTGCTAGGCCACCTATAAAGCAGGTATAAATGGAAAAGCTGTCTTGGACCTAGCCTCACGGGGGCTTGTAAAGGTTTAATAGCTCGTTTAATGACTAAGAAAGAAAGATAATTGTTAACTCAAAGGTGCTCCAGTAAAATGTTCCTGGTTTCCAAATGCCAATCTCCTTTTCTTGAAATGTTATGGGCCTTTTTCAATGAATCAGCATTTTTACGAGATCAGTTAAACCAAACTGTGAGGATGGCAGTTCAACTTGAGGGGGGGTCACTCTCACACACTTTGGAAAAGCCAGAGTCAAATGCTGTGAGGTCAGAGGTTTTATCTGGGTAGGTTACCTGGGTATCTTCTGAGAAATATCAGGGGAGCATGTGTGAAAGGGCTCTGGTCATATGTCACACCCTTGGTGAATGTTCAAGAGGGAGCCTCTTAAAGCAACAATCAGTGTTGTTCTTATATAAAAATTTGGACATCACCAAAAAAATTCCCAAAAGTTTTTTCTTCTTTTCTGTTAACAAGCTCCTCTTTGGGAATCTCAGTTGGTATTTCAACATGAGAGGTTCTCAAACACAAAACGACTCCAAACGTTTCTGTAAAACTTTGGATTTTATTCCAGTAGGGTTTTCACTCTCATACAAAACCAACATTTCTCATGGAGGAGGCTCAGGGAGGCAGGAGGGAAACACGAGAGGAAACATTTTCTTGATGTGCTTCAAGAAAAAGATGAAAACAATAATGTTGAAATTCAGTGTTGAAAAAGACTTTTTGTCCAGGTTTTTATTTTGACTTCACTCATAACATTTCAACTTTTTTCTCATAGTAAAATATAGAAACATTTCTCTTTCTATGTGTTTTACTCCTGCGTTCCCCTGATGCTCGTCCAACATTTTTGAAATATTCTTATTACATTGAAAACCTTGGTAATCAATAACAATAAAGATCAAACACAAAAGAAGATTTATATGCAGGATTCTTTTGGCTAGTATTTATGCGTATTCTGTGTTACACAGTGAAAGTAGGAGTATCAAAATCATGAAATACACTCATATTCTTACACCAATATACAAAAAATATATAAAATAAAAAGGTGCCTGAGGTTAAGTTTAGCTTCATAAATTCAAAAAAGTATTAAACTTCCAAAACACAATAAAGAACTTTGGGTTTAACTTTGGGAGTATAAACTAGAGAATCATTTTGACTTAATAGCTGATGTATTTAATAATTCATATAATAAAGATATTAAACATTGTCACCACCGCAGAATGTTTAGCCGCTGTACCACACCGGGCTTAAACCCTGAGGGCTGCAAGTGGGCAAAGGCAGCTCAGGTGTGCTTTCAGCCCTGATTTAACTCTTCCACTGAGAAACAAGTTTATTATCATGAAGTCCTATGAGACTCTTATTTTGAAAGGCTTATGGCACAGTCTACACAGAGTTTTATTTCAGGTAGAAATAAAACAGACAGCTCGGGTAAGGTGCTGAAAGGAGGAGAGGTCAAAGATCAGGGAAGGACAGAAAGGCTAACAAGTACAGATTCAAGAACATGAAGGAAAACAGAAATACCAGAGGAAGTCAGGAAAAGTGCAAAACATGGTGGTATGGTGGGTTTGTGTGATGTCACATCCTGGTCTCCTCTGGTAGTCTGCTCATGTAGTCCTGCAGCGCCTGATGGAGAGGAAGCCACTTCTTTATGGACCCTTTGAGGGCGATGATCCATCTGAGGGAGAGCACCACACACACATCAGGAATAAATCAATAAGAGGAGCAAATTAAATTTTAAACACTGTACTTAACCATTAAAATAATCTCAGGATATTGTTGTTAAAGACGTATGTCAAACATTAAAT
The DNA here is from genome assembly GCA_037902135.1 of Cetoscarus ocellatus. Lineage (NCBI taxonomy): Eukaryota > Metazoa > Chordata > Actinopteri > Labriformes > Labridae > Cetoscarus > Cetoscarus ocellatus. The sequence goes on from JBAMNC010001923.1 coordinate 345,374, forward strand.
AGGTTTGATAGGCTAAGATATATTTGTGGCTCTAGAGCCAGGCATACCTTCAAAATTACCTGTCAAATACACATTCAATTTTTTGTGTAAACACACCAGTAATCATTTTATTACAGGTGAAAATAACTTTGCTTCTGGTGCTACCAGTCATAAACACTCTACTTTTACTTGTGTATTAAAGACCTCACACGGGGCACCAACAATTGAGATGGTGTGCTGTAACACTGGCCCTTAACCTGTGCCAGCTTCAGAAATATCAACAACTGATATCAGCATCCATTTTGGGCGTCCAAAGACCATCAAGGCACAAAGACTTTGGACCCTGTCCCCCGTAACCTCAGCAGTTTGTCCTTGATTCTGTGGATATTTGTGCAAAAGTTTGAAAAATCCTGGGAGGGAGGGATAAGTAACCTGGCACAACACATGTACATGTTTCTACTGGTCCGGGTACCAATCGAGCCTGTGGCCTGTATCTTTAGCCCCCTCTCACAAGCCTATCCACTGTCTCTCTTTCTACTGTCAAGAAAGGCCTAGAAATGCCAATAAAAATAATAATCTTAAGAAAATCCTGGGAAACATGTTTGAGAGTTCATGTTCACAATCTGACTGTTAACATGACGGCTGATAACCTTTGACCTCCAAAATACATTTAGTTCACCTTTCAGTGTGAGAAGACAAATCTTCAACATCTGACCTAATAATCCCTAAAACTTCTTCAGTTTCTGCATTTATTAGCAGAAGACGATCTCGACCTCGACCGATGGTTCTCTGGGTCAGGAGCACTCACTGTTTCAGGACCATGACTAAGAAGGTGAGGCAGATTTTAGTTCCTCTGCTCCTCACCTGTGGAAACAAACTACCAGAGAACCTGTGACCATCTACATCTGTGAGCTTTTTTAAAACAGGACTTAACCCTTTAATGCCTTTTGTATCATATTTGATACATACTTTTTAATACCTCTATTTAATCAATATGATCAACAAATTACAATAAAAAAAATCTGAATAAAATCAGATCAATGATAAAAATGTCCTCAAAAGGATTATCAGCTGCCAAAAACACCTCATGTATGAAACGAGATACAAAAAAAATATATGTTAAATTTCATGGAAATTTTGATTTTTTTAGGATTTCAGTAGAAAGTGAAATAAACATTTCAGCTCCAAAAAAATCTGAATTTTCTGGTTATAATTTGTGTTTTCAAGCATTAAAGGGTTAAAACATTTTTATTCACTACAGCCCCCTCATAAGGCCAGCTTCTTCTTCTTTTTCATCTGTCTTTATCTCCTCTGCTCTTTAATGTCTTCTGCCAAGGTGAAAGTGATTTTGCCTGCATTTGTTCATTAGTTTGTGTATAACCAGATAACTCAAGAAGTTAAAGACTGAATTTCATGACATTTTCAGAATAGGTCAGAAAGGAGCCAAAGACCAATCGGTTGGATTTGGGGGGAGATCAGAATATGGATGCAGATCCAGATATTATTTTTTTAGAGCTTGTTAACAGAGTGAGACAGTTTTCCACATTTTTGACAAAACTTTGCCCTGACAGTTGGCAAAGCTCTGACAAGGGTTTGTGCTCACTGAGCACCTCCAGTTAAGTATACATCTATTTTAATCTTCAATTTTTCCTTTAAACTTTGAAATTATCAATGTTTTATATTCAATTGTCTTAATTTTGCTACTTTTATGTCTTTAATGCTCATAATGTCGCACTGTTTTAGTTTTTAACAAATTTTAACATTAGACAAAGATAGCCTGAGTAAATACAAAATGCTGTTTTTAAATGATGATTTTATTTATTAAGGGAAAAAAGCTCCCCAAACCTACATGACCCTATGTGAAAAGGTAATTGCCCCCTGAACCTAATAACTGGTTGTGTCACCCTTGGCAGCAACAGCTGCAATCAAGCATTTGCGATAACTGGTGATGAGTCTTTCACATCGCTGTGGAGGAATGTTGGCCCACTCTTCTGCACAGAATTGTTTTAACTCAGCCACATTGGAGGGTTTCTGAGCATGAACTGCCCGTTTAAGGTCACACCACAGCATCTCAATTGGATTTAAGTCTGGACTTTGACTCGGCCACTCCAAAACCTTCATTTTATTTTTTTTAAGCCATTCAGAGGTGGACTTGCTAGTGTGTTTTGGGTCGTTGTCCTGTTGCATAACCCAAGTGCCCTTGAACTTGAGGTCATGAACTGATGGCTGAATGTTCTCCTTCAGGATTTTCTGGTAGACAGCAGAATTCATGGTTTCATCAATCACAGCAAGTCGTCCAGGTCTTGAAGCAGCAAAGCAGCCCCAGACCATCACACTACCACCACCATGTCTGACTGTTGCTATGATGTTCTTTTTATCAAATGCTGTGTTGTTTTTACGCCAGATGTAACGGGACACACACCATTCAAATAGTTCAACTTTCGTCTCGTCAGTCCACAGAATATTTTTCCAAAAGTCTTGGGGATCATCAAGTTGTTTTTTGGCAAATGTGAGACGATCCTTTGTGTTCTTTTTGGTCAGTAGTGGGTTTGGCCTTGGAGCTCTCCCATGATGCCATTTTTGCTCAGTCTCTTTCTTATTGTTGAGTCATGAACACTGACCTTAACTGAGGCAGGTGAGGCCTGCAGTTCTTTAGATGTTGTTCTGGGTTCTTTTTGACCTCCTGGATGAGTCGTCGTTGTGCTCTTGGTGTAATTTTGGTAGGCCGACCACTCCTGGGAAGGTTCACCACTGTTCCCAGTTTTCTCCATTTGTGGATAACGGCTCTGACCGTGGTTCACTGGAGTCCTAAAGCCTTAGAAATGGCTTTGTAACCCTTTCCAGACTGATAGATTTCAATCACTTTGTTTCTCATTTGTTCTTGGATTTTTTTGGATTGTGGCATGATGTGTTTCTTTTCAAGATCTTGCAGCCTACTTCGCTTTGTCAGACAGGTTCTGTTTAAGTGATTTCTTAATTCAACAGGTCTGGCAGTAATCAGGTCCAAGTGTGGTCAGTGAAATTGAACTCAGCTTTCAAAAACATGTGGTTAATCAAAGGTAACTCATGATTTAACAAGGTGGGGCAATTTTCACATAGGGTCATGTAGGTTTGGAGAGCTTTTTTCCCTTAATAAATAAAATCATCATTTAAAAACTGCATTTTGTATTTACTCAGGTTATCGTTGTCTGATGTTAAAATTTGTGTGATGATCTGAAACATTTAAGTGTGACAAATATGCAAAAAAGTAAGAAATCAGGAAGGGGGCAAATACTCTTTCATGGCACTGTATGTCATGCTGGATCTTTCAGCTCTTTCAGAAGATCCATTTTTCTTTTTTTCTCTTTGCTAACTTATTTTAGTCTGTTTTGATAATAATAATTACAGTTGTGTGAACTGGTGAACTCGGGTATTGATTATTAAAAAGGTATAGAAATGCAAAGAAAACAAATATTTTAGCTTCTCCAAAGTTTCTGTTTGGGAGTTTTCTCCTCACCGTTTGTTCTCGGTTGGATCTTCAGCACAAAGATAAAACGTCTTAAACTCATCACACGGAGGTTTCAGCTCAATGGTCGACTTCTTTGATCCAAATGGCTGCTCTCTGACCTGGTAACCCTGCAGGTAGATCCCACCTGAGGAGACAGTTCATTATGTGAAGTCAGTGATAATGTGTGGTTTGTTAGGACTTTGTACTCCTCAAAAAATATAAAAGGTAAGGATAGAAACTTTAAAGGTGAGCAAAGTTAATCAAGAGACGGTTATTCACTGAAACAACAGATTGAAGCTTGAGCGCTCTTTAACTAGGTATTATTAGCATTACATTCTTCCAGTAGTTTCATGAGCCAGGACTTATTTAAAGCAAATATATCTGTGTTTGTACCATGAACATGTGTGGATCTGATCTCACTGGACAGGACAAACAGCCTTCTTTTCAATGAATTTGGACATGTTTAGATTACATGACAATGTTAGTACCATTTTTATAAATGGCCATGATCTCACTGCACAGGAACAAACAGCCGTTGTTCATATAAATTTGTACGTTATAATTTATTTATCATTTATTATAATTTGGAGATTATATATGATGTATATATGATGTTGTTTGTACCTCGTGCATGTGTAGCCCTTATCCCGCTGTACAGGAACAGACATCCGTCCTTTAGGATGCAGTAATGCTGCACCCACATGTCTCTGCTCCTGTCCATCTTATGGAGAAGTCCCAAACACTCAGGGTTCTTCACGGCCAGTGGAGGCAGCATGGAGTTATGTCGCGTCACATCCACCCAAACATGCTTCTACAGCAGGAGATTAGAAGGAGGATGAGGGTTAATGTGACGCTGATTAACAGGAGTGACGCAGACGAGCTGATAAACACCTCTGAGTGGTAAGACTGAAACTACACTAAGAAACAAACCTTAGTAAGACCCACCTGTGTGATGGGATGGACAGCTCGCTCCATGGCTTCAAGCCACCTGAAATCACAAAAATGATCCTTCAAAATGATGCTCAGATATATCTGCTGCACTTAATCAGCCTTTATGCTCAAAACTCAACATGTCAACATTCGGTCATTCAGTGACAAATAAAGCATGTTTTTAATAGCTTGACCTGAGAATATCTGGATTGGCCTCATTTCTGATTCTTTTTCTTTCCTTTTAAAAAGTAAAATAAATGACCACATTTTCAGTGTTGTTCTTTAGACATGCCTTAACTATCTTATCAAAAGATAATAAAGACAGTTTAACCACATCATGAATGATCTATTGCAGTAAAATAAACTTTTGAACCCACTGAACTACATCTTACATCTCACATCTGCAGTAACACAAGAAGAGTTAAACCAGCTGCTTTTAAAGCTTCACAATACTTTTTTAAAATTAAATATAATCAATATATAAATAACTGAATACCTCTCTGAACCTTAGAGAGGATGTTCAGAATATAAATCACTTCAAGAAGCTTGCCTACATTTTTCAAAATCTGTGTATTATTAAAAAAAATCAACCTAAAAAATAAATCATATTGTTTCATAATTTTTGCTCATTTATTCATATATTATTATTTTCATGACCCTGGTTGGATGGGCTACCTGTCCATAAGTGTGGGCCTGTGCACATAGATCTGCCCCTGCTCTCATTCCAAACAGGAAACAACATTAGGACCAGCATAACCATCAGATATTCCTCCTGTAACACATGAGGGAACCAAAACAGTACCAACAACAGGGAAACAGGCTGTTCCTATAAACAGATATTATTTTTGATACATAGATGACCTAAAGATAGTTTACAAATGGCCACATGTATGTATTCATACACACATACAGTACTTTCAGTAAATATAAATCACTGTCTGAATGAGGTTTTGCCATCATATCTCATAATTTGTGATGCATTTTAAGGCATTCTTTTCGAGGGAATGGGTAAAAATGTATTTCACTTTTTGCTAAACTGTCATATTTTGCATTAAATCACATTTATACCTATTTTATTCCTAATTATAATGCTTACATGTGTACAACTATAACTGAATATGCCTCATTTTGTCATGTTTGATTGGAAAACCCACAGCAAAGTACTGTTGCTCTTCTCTGTAATTTACAAATGAGAATGCACAAAACAATCTTGAATATTTGAATATGCAGTTGTGCAGGGCTGACATGTTTGTTGTCCAGCCCTAAAGTTCTCATGGTGCTGGTCCTTCTCTTGAAGCCTCTGGGATTAACTGTGGAGAACATCAGTTCATGAAACTTATATTTTGTTTATCATTATAATCTCCAGGAACGAGCATAACTTTAATGATTTTTTAGGCTAAAACCTTATTTAGCCAGAGTGAAAACATATTATCAAGCTATTATGAAAACATCAACACTTCCTCTTGTTTGAGAACTTCCTCCTAATCCAGTGATCCGATCAAGTTGGTCCACTTGGCTGTGGCTCTGGTGTATGAATTAGTCTTTTTATTAAAAGACTATCACAGAGGATTTCTGTAGGGTCCATGGCCGTTTTTGTCATCTTTGTTAGCAGTTTATTAGCAAATATCTTCTTAAAAACATAATAATACTTTAAAATTCAAAATCAGGGCGACATCAGGTGACATTTATGTTCCAAAATAAACTGTTGAAATCTCATAAGCGTGTGTTCACAGACCTTATGTCAGGCGATTATCTGAAAACTCATTCTATAAATCAACAGACTTTTGACCTTGGGAACAGGAAGTGCTAAATGCAAACTCACTTCCGTGTTTTAGGACTCCCTCCTGCACATCTCTTTTGAAACCATTGTCATACCTCTTCATCTCCTGATTGGACGTCGCACAGAAGAAGAAAACTCGGTTCCCGTTCTGAGGCTGACACTTGAACACGAATGGTTTCCCCAGAGAAACATCCGGTCCAACCTCGGCGCCCTCCATCTTAACTGCCGCCAGGGCCCGCCTCTTCCCTTCATCCTGGAACAGACAGGAAGTGATGTCACTCACAGAGTTACTGTCAGTCTGAGGAGATGGCTGGCGCTCAAGAAGAAGATACAGTAGGAGAAGTTTGTGGCTGACCCGTTTGTGTCTGTAGTAGTAGAGACAGCAGTCGTGAGTGAGGACGAACCACCTCTTCCTCCAGCCTTTGATCAAACCTGACTGTGTGCGTTTGTGGAGGTAGCCTCGACACGCCGGGCGGGGGGTGTTAGGGCAGCGAGCGATGTCTGAGCCGACAGTCAGTGTGAGAATATCTGGACCTACAACATCAATGACATCACAGAATAATTTACATCCAATCAAGCACGTAGATTCTTTACCAAACATTCAGGCTCAGAGAGGGGTCGGTCCAAACAAATCATCACACAGCAGAGAAAAATGAGCTTCTGTGTTAGGTTTTTCCCTTCACACCAGGGCGGTGGTGGCGCAGTCTAATAGTGCGCTTAGCCAGTAATCGGGAGGTTGCGAATTTGAGCCCAGTTCTGGATGTCAAATGGCACTGTGTCCTTGGGTAAGACAATAAATCTTAAATTGCTCCCAGTCAGTGGCGTGTAAATGGGTATGAAAGAGTGTTGATGTATTATTTGATACTGATGGAAAACTGACATAGAAACTCCAACCATCAGTGACTGAATGTAGAAGTGAATGAGTAGATGTGACCTGCGGTGTTAAGTTGCCTTTTTTTCCATTTAAGAACATTTTTCTCAGTCATCATCACTCATGTAATCAGCATACCTTGTCTGGCAAGGTCAGCGGCCTCAGAGTGCGGGATGCTCGTCACGTCGGTCCCGTTAACAGCGAGGACATAGTCTCCTACGATCAGGCTGGCTTCTTCAGCAGCTCCATCTGAGAAATAAACATATGGATATGTGTTTTTTCAGCAGCAAACTGGTAGTGAACATCTAAAAAGGTTAAAGAGTCTCTGCTGAAACAGGATGTGGAGCTATGCTGAGACTCTGCAGACACTGCTCTGTGAGATTCAACTGATTTTTTCAAGGTCCAAGTGGATCAATAAAATGATGTTTGTTGCAAGATCTTTTTTAAAGGAGCTCTTGTTGATCGGTGAGTGGAATGAATCTCTGCAGAGATAAATAGAAAGCACTCAGAGAGCGCAAACCTCTACCTGAAAACCCACACCTAGCACTCGGAATCATGTTGATATCATTATTAGTTAGCCAGTTATTGACCAAAAATGATCCTTTGCTAGTAGCGGTTATCTGGATCACAACCAAAATCTAATCATGTCTAAGTTGGGCCATTACGAACATCTCCTGAGAATTTCAGCAAAATCTGTCCAGTAGTTTTTGTGTAATCTTTCTAACAAACAGACAAACAAACAATCACATGCCGATAAAAACATAACCTCCTTGGCGGAGGTAATAAAGACCTCCTGACCCCCACATACAAAGTCCCTACCCATTAAATGATGGTCATTGTGAGATTTGGGATACCATCTTAACATGACCATCATCATCTTCAGGAGATTTCAGCTTTTTGTGATATACAAAGGATCATCTAACTACTCAAAAATCTCAATAACGTATAATACAGAGGAGCCTTTTAATTTGAATCATCAGTTCACTGTTGAGTGATGAGCTTACTTACTCGTGTCGACCTCAGTCACCACGATGGGTTTAGAGAACTGGATCCTAAACCCCCATGGATATTCTCCAATCCCCTTACTGATCCTTACCGTCCTCTCACGGACTGAAAAGAAGGAGAAAAATGGTTGATTCAGTCAGACACACCCAGTGGACAATATTGTACAGGACAGAACCCCCAGACAAGAAACATGGCTCCAGGTTTATGCTTCTTACTGGACACGGCTCTGGTTCTTGTGTTCAGACTGGGAGGGATGGTTCCTGAGCTGACGTCATCTCCCTGAAAGATCCACGCTGAAGAATGAAATGTCTCTGTGTAAAACCCTTTGTCCTCACTGTCTCCGATCGAGCCGTCAAGGGTGTCCTCTGAGACTGGAAACAAGACAGGAGAGGACACTGAGACTCGTGTTAAAACCATGTGGGGTGGTCAGACTGATACAGTCAACAAAACATTCTATGTTTGGACCAAAATGAGTTCTGACATCAGGTTATACTGGCTAAAAACACATTGTTCTTCTCAGTGGAGGCTACAGATATGTTTACATAGACAGTCCCCTAACCTCTCCATTCCTGAACTGATTCCTCTGTGACGTCACTGGTGATGGAGCTGCCGGCGGCCGAGCTCCACTGTTTACTCTCTCTGAACAGCTTCCTCCTCTTGGCCCAGTGATCTGATCCACTGTCCTCCTTATGGACCACCAGCTTTAGGTGCTCTTTGGCTTCAAGAGGGGCTGCAGATGAAGATACACAGTCAGATAGTTCAACAGAAATATTCATTACAAGTATAACTTTCTCTAAAATGAATCTTAATCACAGCCTGAACACTGCACAGTGCCAACACCCTGTTATGAATTAAGAAATCCTCTTTCTATTCTGCATGGTCAATAACTTAGGGATTGTTGTGAGCCCCTAAACCTGTGAATCTTTGTGTGGATTAGAAGAAGTGTAAAAGAAATGGATGTTAAATGTGGGAATAGCAAAATGACCAAACAGCACCTCCTTGAAAGTTTAAAGAGGGTCCACCAAGAAGGTTCTTTTGGCTATATGTATGACTTTGGTAGATGTATGTGGCTTAATGGCATCTACAAACAAACCTGCTGGAGCTCAATGCTAACTCTAACATGGAAGCTGCCATTTTGTTTAACTTTGTAAAAATGGTAGTATTCATGGCTGTTCTCAGGGGTCTGTCTTGGATGAACACTTCCTGGGATGTTTAACCAATCCAGCCCCAACTTGGTGGAAAGTAGAAGAGATCTGCCCCATGAAAGGTTAGCAAACTGATGTGCGAAACTCAAAGGGTGTAAAAGTGACATCAAATCAAACTTAAAATATGAACCCATGTGACCTTGGTCTTACTTTGTGGTAAAACTTACGAGAATACATCAGAGGGTGAATCTGTGGTGGGGCGGTGAACTTTGTTCACAGTATCTGTTCTTACAAGTAAAAACTCAGCCTGAAATATATTTAAACACCTGATCCCCTCAGCATAGTTATGAAATTTGGTAGGCGTATCTGTCAGAGAAGTCTACAAAGGAAGCCTCCTGGGACTATGTCGCAAACCAAACAGGAAGTCTGTCATCGTAAAATAAAGGTCCACATCAGATTATTTTGGCAGTTTTCAGGGGGTGAACATACCCCAACTCCTCCCTGGGGTTTTATCTGACTCAAGTGTAATTTGGTCAGAGTATAGAAAAGGCCATAACAAGGAAGAAAAGCCACTGTGTACTGATGAAATCAGTTTTATCATGTTTGATGAAAGTCTGCACTTATCTATAGGGTAAAATTATAATTTTGCCAAAGTGCCAATGAATGGCGAGACAAAGGACGGGTTGTAAGATGTGACCCATGAGTTGGTTAATTTTCTGAATGAAACAAAAATGACAGTTTAACTTTTGACTGTTTAGTGTCTGTTACAGTCACCATGACTTCATCAAACTGCAGTGCCACGCCTTGATCCTACTGACACCCCAAAAACATGCACTGACAGCTAAGCTAAGCTTAGATAAGGTAAAGTAAGCTGAGGCAGGACATGGCAAAGAAAGCTATAGCAAGAGAAGGCATGGTGAGTAAGCTAAGGAGAGGACAGAAGAAGTTCACTTGTACAGCACATTTTAGTAACAGGGCAGTTCAGGGCTCCTCAGGAGTGTGAGGGCCCATTCAGTGGTGATTACAGCCTTAATTATGACTTACATTTGGACGCCATGTGTTTGTCCACACTGCAGGTCTGACTGAGCTGCTCTTTGGACTCTGGAGACCCTGCAATCAGACTGGAGGCAGATCCTGAAGGCTGGTTTTCTGTCTCCTCTGCCATTGCAGATTCCGAAGGACAGATGTTTCTTGGTTTATCCAGCTTGGTGTGTTCTGTCTCCTGATGTGTGTTCAGTGAATCCATGCTGGAGTCTCCAGAAGATGTTCTGTAGTACGTGTCCAAACAGGTGCTTGGGGACAGCCTGGAGTCAACCTGTAGGAGTCTCTGCTGGAGAACACCTGCAGGGACCACCTTATCTGATGACCTCCTGAGTCCAGGAGAAGATGTATCTGAGTCCAGTTGGTTTGCATTATCGACCTGGCAGTGGAAGAAGTCCGTGGGACTGCCCTCCAGGATGTGCTCCTCTGAGCCGCTGCAGGATGGAGGGATCACCTGGATCATTAGAGATCTCCTGCTCTGCTCCTCCTCTTCTTCTGTGGGGGGATCCACACTGTGATCCTCCACCTCCCCCATCTGATAATCCATCTCACCCATCTCCTGATCGAAGCCACTGTCTGCTATGTCACTGTGGTCCACTTTGTGTCCACGGTCTTTATTGTCCATGCTGCCCACAGCCCGACAGACCCTGCACATGAGGTCCCTCTGATGGGGATTGTAACAAGCGGTGCATTGTCCTCCATCTTCCTCCTTGATGGTGAACGCATCATCTGGAGCATCCTCAGAGGACGTCTGGTAGATTGGACCAATCAGAGATGGCCTCAGACCCTGACCATTTAAGATATCCCAGACTTCTTTGGGGGTCATTCTGGTTTGTAAAGAATTTAAACTTCCAGAAATCCCATCTTCAGCCAGGTGAGACTTCTGTGGACTTCCAGGGTTCATCATCAGCGAGAAGAACGATTCAGAACATGGCATCAGGAGGTCCTGATCCTGGATCAAACCCTCTGATGTCCCAGGATAAGTCTGACGTCTCTTCTTTGGGATGGAACACACTTGGTGTTGTACAGCAGCGATGCTGTTGTTCCTGATCCAGAACTTCCCCTGCTGACCGCTGATGAAGTCTTTGGTGAAGCTGGACCTGTTGGTAGACAGGGATGGTCTAGTGAGGGAGGGGTCGTAGCTCTCCAGTTCTGATTCCTGGTCAAATGACGGAGATCGACCTGCTAGTTCATCAGAGGAGAGCTGTGTGAAATACTCCTGAGGGGGGTGGAGCTCCATGTGTGGTTCGTCTGAGATCCTGCAGGAGGACAGATCCTGGGTCAGCTCCTCCAGAAGGTTCTGTCTGATGTCTGCAAACTCCCGAGGTGGGGGGATGTCCCAGAATTCATCAGCAGTGTAGCTTCTCTGGAACTGTTTCCTCTTCCACAGGGGTTTGGTCCCGAACACGGGGGGTGGAGTCACACACGGTGGGTTCTCCAACATGAACTCTGATGATTGTGGTCTGTGAGAGACATCTGGTCTGAACCACGTTCGACTTGGACTGATGGATTCTCGTTGCACCGCAGGTTGATCACCAAAGACAAATGTGTAGTTGGAGCTCTGATTGGTCAGATGGTGCGACTCGTTGTTTGGCGTCCATGTCCTCTGATGGTCGCTGTTCATACCCTGGTTCATGAAGACAAATGTGGTCCTTATCCCTGGTGTGTTGGTATGGAGGAACTCCTGGATCTCCAGTTTGATGTTTGAGCCTGAACAGTTGATGCTCATGATGTTGGTGATCGGCGGGCTCGGGTTGGTCTGGTTCTCAGTCAGAGGTTGGTGTGACTGCTGGAAGGTGATCTTTGGGTTTGAATCGTCGTCCACAGACACAGACGTTGTGATCTTCACTCCCCTCTCGGCGTCCTCCATCGTCTTCATATAAATGCTTTTCTGGTTTGAGACTGAGCTGATGTCACAATCCTGTTTGAATCTTTTCTCTTTTGGTGGAGCGTTGTTGTTCTTCTCCTCGTCTTCAGATCCTGATGGAGCGTTCTCCTTTCGAAGAGAGTCAGCCTCACCTTTTTCAACCACATGGTCTTTGTAGCTGATGTTGTTCTGTTTGTGGAAGATGTACGGGGAGACGCTCTCTGGAAGGACAGAACAAAATCAGAGTTAAACAGTCCATCCATCTGTGAGCTATGTTGCGCATCCCATTTGGGGTCAGAGGGCTGGACCCTGTCCCAGCTAAAATCAGGAAGAGGCAGGATCATGCCTTGGACTGGCTGCCAAACAGCCCCTGGGCTGGCATTTGGAGGCACACTTACAGCAGACAAAATAGAGTCACCAATTAACCTAATGAACACAACAACAAAGGGTTTTTTTTACTAGAAAAACATCGGTATCAACATCTACCCTGATTTTAACAATCGGTACATCAGTAATAAGCGACCATATTTGGAGAAGAGGGCAGAGCTCTGCCCCCTTCCCCAAATATAATGACTTCTGCCTCCATTAAAACATCAAATCTGCCTTGTTAGTATGGAAGCAAATATGGACCATATTCCAAATTAAAATTGATGAACAGAAATGCTTTTTCATTTTCAGAACAAAGTTGCATTTTTTGACTTTTAAATAAAATAAATAATAAGTCATCCAAACTGCATTTTCATTTTCTTCTTCAAGACTGCTCATTGTGTGACTTAATTAAAAAGAAAAAGAAAAGGACGTTTAAGATTTCATTCTCAAATGAAGCCCAGCAAATAGATACCAGAATTCAATTTGAAATGTCAAATTTGAAAATTAAAATGCATTAGCGGTAAAGCTTTTTTGTTTCAAGGTTATTGCTGCATTATTTGACTTCTAAATTAAATTAATACTAGAAAGAAAACAAAGAGAACATTGCTTTTTCATTTTCATGCCCGCCCCGCAAAAAACGGTCCATAATTCAATTGAATTGTCAATCCCAAGTGGCCCAGGAGAGTGACGTCAGTGGCCGCTCTTCCTCTTCTGACTGTGCTGCACAACAGGAGAAGAGACGAGAGGAGAGTGTGAAGGTTGTGTTTGTATCACAGACTGTGGTACATGTTTTCAGAAACATTCACCACCATGTCTAAATCTGTGCCACAGCTGCTGAGGGAGGCTGCAGCTGCCCTCGAACGGCAACAAAATCAGCCGCAAACAGCAGGTTTCGACACAAATCTGTCTCCCACCACGTCAACAACAACACCTGCTCACTTGAGTAAAGTTAGAAAGATATTCACAGATTTGGACTTTAAGGGTGAATAACTCATCAATGAAACACCGGAGTCACAAACCCGACCCCTCTTTTTAATCTATTTAATCTCCTTTTGAATTATGGACCAATTTTTGCAGGGCAGGCATGAAAACAAAAAGCAGTGTCCTCTTTGTTTTCTTTTCAGTTGTGTCATAAAAAGTGCAGCCTAAAGAGGAAAATGAGAAGAAATGAAAATTTATGAGTCAAATAATGCCGCCATAACCTTGAAACGAAAAAGACTTTCTGCTAATGCATTTTAATTTTCAACTTTGATATTTCAGATTGAAATTTGGTAACTATTTGCTGGGCATCTTTTGAAAATTAAAATCTTAAACATCCTTTTCTTTTTCTTTTTAGTTAAGTCACAGAATGAGCAGTCTTGAAGAGGAACATGAAAATTCAGTTTGGATTATTTATTATTCATTTTATTTATGAGTCAAAAAATGCAGCTTTATTCTGAAAATGAAAAAGCATTTCTGTTAATTCATTTTAATTTGGATTATGGTCCATTTTTGCTTCAATATGTCCACTTATAAACATTGATTTATTTATAAGTTATAATATATTTATATCTCATTAACCGTCGTCTGAAGCTGGTGCTCAAGGACCCAGAATAGACCTGCTCCTTCAGTCTCCGTGGGCGTGAGGGAATCCTCTCCCTCTATTTACCTGCCTGCAGGTGTGTAAAAAATGTGACTCAGCTAAGCAGCAGATTAACCTCGCTGCACGCTCCCTCCACCTCCCTCGTCCAAATCCCCCACTCACGTTTACTGCTGCTGGAGCTCTTCCTCCGCCTGCTGCTCCTCCTCCTCCCACGTTTACTCATCCTGACGTCTGTGACAGGCACAAAGACGACCTGGAGGGTTAAAGAGAGAAAGGAGACCAGATTTTAACTTCAATAAACTTTAAAACATGGATTTAAATGCACTGAGTTAGTTTTTTATTTATTAGTGTCCATTTTAAAACCTGTTTATAAGAAATTATCTACATTTTTATATAAATAAATTTAACCACTTGGGGCTTGACAGCAGCCCAGGTCTTACACAGATGTTGACTTTTATATTTAAGTGGGATAAACTGCATACTAAATGATTCTTCATTTCTTCAAGAACTACGCTCAGGGTTTGACATAAACCTTTTTTGCTCACCAACCAATGTGGGTATTAATTTTCCAAAGCTCCTGACCACTCAGCATTTTCACCAGCCACAGTTATTTTATAATGTTAAAGGTCAAAACTGCATGATGTATTAAATTAGCACTGAAGCACAGCTCTCGGACTGCTTTCAACAGGTTTAACCTTCAGAGGTCACAGCTTTTCTCCAGCAACCTCTTGATATGATAAGCATCCCAATATGCCTGACTGTGGACATAAATCACGCCTTTTACAGAATTTTCCACAACTTTTTTATTTTTTTTGTAAAAATATAAACAGTAAGGACAAGGCTTAAAGGGATACG